>OZ007505.1:8982918-9132375 GCA_963931865.1 Axinella damicornis | reverse complement strand
CTCGACCACCCGCTCTCCGCGAGCCCATTACCACCAACATTCTTCGTCGCCTCCTTCAGGTCACACGCACGGACAGGCGCATCCTGCACCAAGACCGCCGTATGCTCATCGCGGCCTTCTGCGTAGCATTTCATGGGCTCCTACGGGTTAGCGAGTTCACATCCCCGGCCGCTGCCCGGTTCGACCCGCTGTCCTGCACCACACTCGCTGACCTGAGGTGGACTAGCACCTCCCTTCACCTAACCCTGAAGCAATCGAAAACGGACAAGTCCGGCAAAGGCCAGCTTGTCATCCTCCCACGGCTCAAGGGACCCACTTGCCCCCACACAGCAATGACTAAGTACCTCAAGTGCAGGAAGCCTCATCACCCCCGAATGGAACAGCTGTTCCGCCTGGCTACCGGTAAACGGCTCACCCAGCTGCATTTCCGGTATCTGCTTCGCCGCCAGATCCAGCGAGCTGGACTCAATCCGCAGTCATTCAACACCCACAGTTTCCGCATAGGGGCGGCAACCTCCGCAGCCCAAGCAGGTGTGCCAGCAAAAGTCATCAAGCGCCTTGGACGGTGGAGGAGCCGCGCCTACAGGAGTTACATTCGGCCAACTACTTCCATGATCCACAAGGCGGCCAGCACCATCACACAGAAGAGCCGCGGCATCTCCCTCAGACATTGACTTTGACCACGTATGTTTGCCATGTTTATGTTTAATTCTCAAACTATTATTTTTCAGTATTCATTGGTGCTGTCAAATGTTCTGCCACACTACCTTTCACCATTGCTCTTGTTTGTGTTCGCCGGTTCACTTTAACTTAGGTTTTTTCCCACTCCCGTGCTGGTGGGTTTTTTCCCTTGGGATCACAGTGGGCCACTGTATCCCTAAATTCAATAATAATATTTCTGGCCCCCGGCTTCTATCTTCACATGCCACGGATGTGCTCTGAACAAGTGCTCACAGGATTGGCCTTCTTGGGGGGTTCCCTTGGGCGGTGCCCTCACGGGCTGTCCTTCACAGGCCAATCCTCTGGTTCCGCTGAGCCAGGCGGATGGGCCTAGATGCCCCGGGGTGCTGTCCCGTTAGCCCCTCAAAAGGCCAACAATAAAATAGGACAAATATGTTGTCCAAATGATATTCACGCAAGCGCTGGCGAAGTTCGCAAAAGAAGAGTGAGCTTTCGTACATTAATCTACAGTAATCTCCAGTAATCTATAGTAATCTCTAGTAATCTGCATTAATCTAACTCCTTGACAGGGGGTTCCCAAGCTATCACTGGCTCTTATCATTTATACACTCATTATGGGTAACTCACATTGTACATAATATCTTTGTGTTCGTCAGCTCAACGTAGGCCGAACCAGTTGCACGGGGATTGACTCCAGTGTTCAGAACTGCGGGACAACATCAACAGATATGCATGAATATAACTCTGCAGTCTCAAGCTGGAGTATGGATGATTACGGTCTTGGGGACAAGCCTGATTGACACTACTACATACCATTGCAAACTGACAACAACCACACGTCTCGCGTTGTTTTAGCTACAAAAGTAAACATTCATAAGGATTCTGACTGCACTGACAGTCCAAATGTGTTTATTTCCAGGTAGCATCCACATTGCTGCATGGTAGTGAAGCTCACTGGCAGGGGAAGCTTACCTCTCAGAATGCTTAGCTCACTTTGCGTATCAGATTGTGACCACACATGGCAGTTTCATCAAGGTCATACAAAGGGCATGATGGAAGCTTTTTTGATAGCTTAGTCCTTGGCAAATCTATCTGCTGTCTCGCTTGAGAAAATCTGCTTTTTGGTGAACTGAACTGCTTGTTTTTGGACATCTATACAGTGTATCCATAAAAGCGTCCGCCATTCCCTGCAGCTTGTGACAGCGCACATCCATATGTTGACCATCAAGTTCCACGATTTTGGTTACAAAATTCAGCATGCAATTCCAAATTGAATACACTTTGCGCGGTGTGTGCACAAGTATCCTGTAACTTTAAGGTGTGCACGCATGCCATACTACCCATCACAGTAACACCCACACAGCAGGCAAAATGGCTGGATTGGGCTGAATTTGGACGCAGTGGGTTTTGTTCATCTTTCCGGAGCAAGGTGATAAGAGTACAGGCATACTACGACTGAGAGTTTTCTGGCCAAGGGCAGTTTGGAGGAGACTTGTAGGGAGCGGGCAGACTAGCTAACTTCACTTTTGGATTGTCAGTAGATTGCAACTTTTGTTTTTCTGGCAGAGTTGATGATTACCTCTGAATATGTTCAACGTTTAGGGGGCACTTGGTGCTGTGGTCCTGGAGGTCGTGGTTGCCACGGCTCTTGCAACAGGTGGAAAGCCGCGTAAACAGTGGAGTGATGATGACATGGTGGCAGCGATGCAGGCTGTAGAAAAGAAGGAACCGACCATCAGCGCTGCCGCAACCCAGTTCAAAGTGCTGCGTAAGACGTTGGATGACCGGAGGGTACAGCATGGCACAACGCCTGGTCCAACGCCTGGTCCTAGCACAGTTCTCACAGCTGAGGAAGAGGATGCCCTTCAGTCGTACCTCATCTACATGGTATAGCGTGGGTTCCCTCTCACAAGTACAATGACAAAAAGCATTTGCCTGGGCTATTGCTAAAGGCTCTGGGAAGGCTTCTTCTTCTTGTCCACAGTCCAGTGCCTTGAATACATCTACTGAAGACAGTGACAGTACCTTCCCTGCAGTCTCCCCCTCCCTTACAGTTTCTCAGTGGTGTTCTCGGAAAGGTGACAGTCATACAGGACGACCTAATCACATGCACCCTACAGCCACGTCTACACCACAGTCTTCATCCCCAATTGTAAATCCTCGTTGCAGCTGGATTGGTTCCAGTTGATTTTGCTGACATCCTTGCACCACCATCAGAAGGCACTGCAGAAGCATACCAAGCGCATCACTGGAGCGAGGGAACTGACAGCAAATGAGTACACTGCACGGCTTAAAGAGAAGGAAAGGAAGAAAGGAATTGGCTGAAGAAAAAGAAAGGAAAAAGGAAGAGCGAAAGTGTAAGAGGGAAGAGAAAGAGGAAGCTAACAGACGTAAGAAGGCAGCGAGGGAAGAAGCCAGGAAGAAGAAAGCAGTGGAGAAAGAGGAAGTCAAGAAGCGCAAGGAGGTGGAGAAAGAGAAAACTAGGAAGCTGAAGAAAGGTTCAGGTCAGCCTGCAGCTCTGACACAAAAGAAGCCGATTACGTGCCCAAGACTTGAACTCCTGGCTGCGAATTCTGACTCGAGCTCAGACTCTGCATCTTCCTCCGGAGAGCAGGAGTCAAGCAGTGAACCATGTTTCTCCTGTCCCAAACGACAACGCCAGTTGCCTGCTCGATTTCGAAATGATTCAGACACTATCTGCCATGCTAGGGAGCCAACTTGCACAGCAAAGACCGTCTACTGTGAGATGTGTGGTGCATGGGTGCACAGCTACTGTGCCTTCAAATACAAGTGTTTCAAGCTGATACACTTGTGATCTGTGTTCAGCTTCTCAGTGATTTGCATGCATATGTACTTGTGTCATTTGTGGTGTATAGCGAATGTAGCTATAGCTACTTCACTTCCTATAGAAGATGGCTAACTACAATTATTGCTGGCAGGGGGGATATCTACCCTTGGTGCTGGTGGAGGGCAGCCTTCCACCCCCATCCAAACTCAACCTGGAGTGTCAAGTCAACCATTATTTCCGTATCAGCCCACCACCGCTTCAGCAACAGACTTCTATCTCAAAAAATCTTCAATCCCACTAATAAGAAAGAGTTTAAAGTTCGTGGAGTATCAACTGACACAGACACACCGGATAAACTAAAACATGCTCTTGCGTCACAATATGGAGACCTACTGCCCCAACCTGACAACATTGAAGTAGGTTACTTTATTCAGTGTAAGAAAATGTCAATAAACAATCGTCTTGATTTAAATGATGTTTGGGCAATGGTAGCGAAAGGCGAAAAGATCATTTTATGGTGTATGGGTATTGCTGCTGCAGAGTCAGCTGTGGGTCAGCGAAAGTGAGCCATGAAGACATTGGAGGTACTATTAATTGTACTGGAGATGTAACAAAGAGAGCTAAAACAAATGCTGAGAACAAAAAGGCTTTGGTTGAAGAGTACGAGCAGAAACTGCAAGTAAAGCATCAGGATAAGTATTCTCGCTTTCAGATTAAACTGTGGGCGGAGATGCTGGCTACCGGCATTCATACAGACCTGGATAAAGCCCTTGCTGCCTCCATGTTTGGTCGAGACAAACATGCCAAACGACAGCAGAGTGAATCGGCAAATGAGCATAAGAGTGTAATGGGGCAAATGATGACCGTCATGAATACGTTATGTAAAACACTTACACCAAGTCGTGCTGAATCTGAAACCTTGTCTCCAATGAAGAGGGCGGAATTGCGTAGTAAATATATATCTACAACAGCTTAGTGAACTACGTCAGTTGCTAGATCAAAATATCCTAAGAGAGGAAGAGTATGAAGAACAGAGGGGAGATCTAGTAGATTCTATGCGTCTACTGAAGATAAGAAATAGTATACTTGTAAAACTTCTATGTCTCCCCATATTTGTCTATGGTTTATAGATGATATGTGTACATCAGTAAAAGTATAGTCATATAATTTACATGTATCCAGAATGTTTGATATAACCCAAGCAGTCTTTTTGTGTGATTGTAGTGAATGCTAGTCTTACAATTAGTTCAGGGTTTGATGATGCAAGGTAGGCACCATCATTTGCCTTCAACACTCCTTTGACTTTAGCAAACACTTCCTCAAGAGGCATGAGATTGGGGCTATATGGTGGTAGAAACACTAGCTTTGCTGGACTCCAGTGATGATGTCATTAGCACGTTCTAAATGATGCATGCTAGCATTGTCCATCATGACAACTGAGCATGGGTATTACTGTCAAAGAGGTGGGACTAAGCTGGTAATTGCAGTACTAATTCAAATGAATTTCATTATGTTGTACCGTGTTTTTCAGGTTGCTTGCTTCGTCCAAACTCGGAATGCAAAACTGCAAAGTATCACGTGACTTGAATCCACCAATAGAATCCAAGTTGTCACGTGACAACTTGGATTCTATTGGTGGATTCAAGTCACGTGATACTTGAATCCACCAATAGAATCCAAGTTGTCACGTGACAACTTGGATTCTATTGGTGGATTCAAGTCACGTGATACTTTGCAGTTTTGCATTCCGAGTTTGGACGAAGCAAGCAACCTGAAAAACACGGTATGCCATTGCATAATCAGCTGTGCATGAGTGCATGACATGAGACCGTGCACGGGCTGTGCATTGCATGATTGTGTCTTCGTGTGTGCAATCGCCTAGCGTAGCACTAGCAGACTACGGATTTCTCTCGGAAGCAGCAAGTCCCGAAGATGGTATGCACCCTCCACGTCATTCAAGCACTCCTGCTGTGTCTTGTTTCCTGTTCCTGCAGCTACTCACACGAAGAGATTGTCCCTGCTCACTAAGAAACTCCAGAAGAAGTAGCAAGTACCGGTAGTAAAGCCTTGATAGAATGACTGTTGCAGTATGGCTCTTGTAAATTTGTTGATTTAAGCATGTACTTGGGTGGGCCTACTTTCGAGTCAAGGGTGGGCCTATTTTCGGGAGAGGGGTCCTTGAAAATACGCCCATCCTCCTCTTTGAGCAGCCACTAAGTTCATCGCCCATGGGCGTATTTTCGAGAGATTACGGTACTTCTGATATTTCCACCAGCTGAAAACGGTCCTTTCCTGCCGTAGAAGCAACTGTTTGTTGCAGGTTCTACGATGGAAGGCAAGCCATGCTGAGCGCCTACACTAGCGCGACTGAGCGATGGACTATTGCGATCAATGGGCGTGACTGCGATGTTTCAACTGCAATTCGGTTCACTGTTGTCATGTGACAACATTCTAAAATCTGATTGGTTCTGCCAACTCTCTGGAAGCGGAAGTAACAGTTCGAACTCGTGTAAGTTGCCAGGCCGTTTCTCCTACACGGCCTGGGAACGAGGCTAGGGCCCAATCTGGCTCAGCCTTCCTGCTGAGGAGGAGCTAGGTTAAAGATTACGCTGTGGTACAGTTGTAGGGGATTTCCCTAAAGATCGCTCACGGTTTAGTCAACTATTAACAGCGTTATGGATGCACAGTGAAACTGATGGACTGGAAGCGGCGATAATAGGCGAGCCTACACTACTGCAGACTAGCTGGGCCTACGCTGGCTATATTTTCAGGTTCACTGTACGATGCATGCACACTCTGATGTCAGTCTATCAAAGACATCAGTATGGGGCTCATTCAGGCTCCTCCCAACTACATGTACAATAATCGGACACGTTTATTTCCAGCTGTAGTTCCAGAACCAAGCGACAGACAACCACCAAACTCGAAGTGTGGTTAGAGTGACGTATCTGCTTAGGATGGCTGAAATAACCTCTGGGAGCATTTACAAGCCCAACAGGTCGAGGGAACTGAATTACTGTACCTTTAAGTTAACCACATTACGAGGGGCAACCACACTCCTGGTAGCCGTTGCAATGCCGGCTGCGACTCGCCGTAGCGCAAGCAAATAGCGCAGTTAGTTCCAATTAATGCACATGCCACGTGGCAACCACGCTCAGTCAAACGAGCAAAGGGGAAGACACGAAATTATAACAGCACTTACAACCTTGCCAGCACGATGAGTTTTGGTATGTAAGTGTCAGTGAACGACAGCGATTACGGCTGTGTGGTCAGAAACTTTGTGGGCCCTTCGTATGACTACTGGCAACCAACGCCGAAGAGAAGGATCGAGCAATGGTGGCCGACGGCACGACAAAACCCATTGTACAGTGTATCTCCACCACCAAGGTGAATTTCAGCATAATTATTATGTGGTTGTGTCACTGCATCATAGCCATCACGACGGTGTAGTCAGAATCTCTGTATACCTTTCCTGCGTGCTGTGAGGTTTGATTAGGTTATTTATTTATTTATTTACACGGCACAATTTTTCCCCTACCAGGAGTGTAATGAGGAGGCTATGTGCTTAACCTACACCTGTACTCCTATCTGATTTGTACATGCAACACTTTCATTGGTCGGTGCATAGCAACAAACAAAGCCGGCTTAGCAATTTTATCCAGGTAAAATGTAAGTTGCTAGCACCTTGAAGGTCCTCACTCCACTCAAACTGAAACTCACCACGAGTTTACATTTGTGTGGGCAGGTCTGCTACAGCCATAGAGCAACATGTGGTGGGCTATACGGGGATCGGCCCGTGGTTCGTACCGCACTAGAGAGGGAAAGAGAGGAGAGGAGGGATAGGGAAAGGAGAAATGAGGAGAGAGAGGAAGTGAGAGGAGGGGAGGGAAGAGGAGGAAGGATGAGGGAGGGAGGGGAGAGATGGGAAGTGGGGAGGAAGGAGTGAAGGAGGAGGAAAGAGGAAGGAGGGGGAGAAAGAAGGGTGGGGGAGGAAAAAAGGCAGGGGAGGGACAGGAAGGAGGAGGGGAGAGGAGGAGGGGGGGGGAGTAAGAACAACGACATATAGGAGAGTACTGCCATCAGTGTATACTGCCTGCCCAGTATTCAGATCAGAATCAGAGAAAAAGGGAAGGCATAATCACATGCACACGCATCTTGTGCATACATTACACATGATGGTTGGCTTACCTATGTAGCCATTTGTGTTCAGCAATGATGCAGAACGACACAGGTAGTCATTATGCTGCAGCAAGAGGAAATCATGGATGACGACTAACAATGAATTGAGACATGGCTGACGATCATAAAAGTTGAGGGGATAACATAACCTCAGTAGTGGAAATTCTGGTTGGCTTCAATTAGCAACCAATTATTCACTTCCCTGGGCAAATTGGGCACCCAAAGAAAGTGTGTACTAGTACTATATAGCAGCAGTGAAACCACAGGAAGGAAAGCAAAGCAAAGTGTGAGTACCAGAGTCTCCTATGGCTGCTGTGAGACAACAAGGAAGCAAATAGCTTGATACATGTACATGTGGATCTAGGCATGCGGAACTTCTCCCCAGCCTGGCTGACTGGGTACCCACCTTTTCCTGGCCTACAATCCTTTGATGTGGTCAACGGAATGCATTTGATCTGGTCATATTCGGCTCTTATCCCCCCCCCCCCCCCCCCCCCTGCAAGAACAGTTCGCTTCCCATGCTCTTAATTGCCTCCTTGCCTGTCTGCCGGCCCCCTTTCCTGTCAGCTTTGGGGGGAGAGACTGGGTTCTACAACCACAAGACGAGCGAGAGAGCAATGAAGGGCGAGCAGCACGTTGCTTCTATAGCACGCTTGCTCGCAGGATAATAATTGTCAACATGTCATGCGTTGTACATGTACATGTACTTACTTAAAACACGCCTACTTTGTCATAATACCGTAGTCGTGCGTTATTAGGCGCATATTCGGTGTTAGGCACAGGTTCAACTCTCGTCCCAGGTACTCGCTGTTAAGCGCTGCAGTCTTCTTTCAGAAACTCTGCCGTTTTCGATCATACGGAGTGGAAAACAGCTATAATTCCAATTGAAGTGCACTTCCTATTCGAGGAATGTCATTATTAAAATATTCATTATTAAGCGCATCTCGCTTATAGGCGCATATTTCCTTCCTGTGGAGTTATAGGCGCATGCGCCTAATAACGCGCGACTACGGTACATGTACATACACTGGGCTCCTCCCCAGCTTTTTGTCGCATACTGTACAAAAAATGGGGAGAGAGCCTGGAAGATTTCATCAGGTGTACGATGACGTACTATGCGTGGTTTTGGTAATCGAATTATTGCCCGTTTTTGATCTTGCTGAATGCCACTCAGTATGACAGCGAGGAGTCCTCGGAAGATCACAACGAACAACCGTGAGTACTGAAAACAACTTTTATAATATGAACACTGTAGTTAGGGAGGTACACAGGACAAATCACGAGCATAATTGCAAGTATCCTTGGCTAGTCACGCTTCCCCCGAGTACAATGCAGTACACAGGTCGTGTGTAGAATCTAAATACACTGTACCCAAGCGGACCCATGCCGTACCTAGCATACCTCAGCGTCCGCGTGAAATACCGGGAGCGGACGCCGGGCCACGCCAGGTAGCTAGGCATAGACAGCCAACAGGTTGCTAGCTGGTCAATTTTAAGTCGTGTTCATATTGTAGAAGTTGCTGTCAGGACTCACAGTTGTTTGTTGTGGCCTTTCAAGGACTCCTTGCTGTCATGCTGAGCGGCATCGAGTGCTGAGACCGTCAACAAGTACAGTCTCCAGCACCATTGAATGGCAAAGGTTAACGAATGCGTGGGCAATAATTCAATTACCAAAACTATGCATAAAACCACGCATAGTACGTCATCGTGCACGTGATGAGATCTTCCAGGCTCTCTACCCGTTTTTTGTACAGTATGTGACAAAATGCTGGGGAGGAGCCGGGGAACGAGGCTACTACATGTGTACACAGAGCTACTTGTCATACATTTAAGTCCTACAATGGCTTAGCCTAGCCTCGTTCCCAGGCCTCTGCCCATATTTTATCTCGCAGCCGTGGAAAAAAATCGGGACATTTTTCTCCACAGCTGTGAGATAAAATTTGGGCGGGGGCCTGGGAACGAGGCTAGGCGTAGCCTCGTCCCCAGGTCAGTGCCATTTTCGGTTGCACGAAGAACATGGCAAGCGGCGAAACGTTGGGCAGGGGGCTGGGAACAAGGCTACAGTGGGCTGGCTGGTGTATGTAGAAGAGATTAAGCCGCCTTCTTTTATCGTTGATCACAGTGTCCTCTGCAAAAGGTGGTGCAGATATTGTCTCAGCATTATTAAACTTGGTCCGGCATATTGGCAGTCCATTCACTGAACGTTACAATTACCTCAGCTATGCTAAAATTGCGTGAGCATTGATGACCCAGTGGGGCTAGTTTGTACATCCTTCAGGCCTCCATGACTAGGAGGAATTCTCGTGGCTAGCCGGATGGTGATGCTCATGACCGACGTGCACATGTGGTTGCTGCATTGAAGCTTGGGGTGTGCCTTAAGGAAACTAGCGAGAGTTCTTGAGGACTTTGTTATGACACAACTACATCCGTACTTACACTAGCTTCCTCCTACTTTACTGATGTGTGCTGGTCAAGGTTACATGCATAATGCACAACACGAACTTACATGTAGTAGTCTCGCGGGCCAGCCTCTCGGGTGTGGCAAGAGGCTGGTCCACGAGACTCCAAGCACAGGGCCCTCAAGGCAAACATCATGGGGGGTACCATAATAACAACTGTCAACCGAATAATACCAGAGACATTTGTTTTGGCCTTGGTTTCAAATATCTGACTCCAAAATTATGTGGCTAAATGAACCTTATGCAGAGTCAGTCAGATGTATATCTGACATAATTTATCTTTCTCTTGCTCGTTAAAACTCACTCTAACTCCATTCTCCCCAGGCTGGGGTAAGTCAAGGGTGATCTGATACGAGTGTTCACTATCACCTGCACGTACGTGGAGTGCCAGAAAGACCAACAAGAAACCTCTGATCAATCTCATCCTCGCAGCAGTCGATATGAAACGCGTTCCTTTCTTTTGGGATGTCTCTCAGCACCAGCACACAAAGTTGAAAGTTCAATAGGCTTGGTTATTGATGTGTCGGCAATATCTCATCCTCGCAGCAGTCGCTATGAAACGCGTTCCTTTCTTTGGTGATGTCTCTCAGCACCAGCAAACACTGACCAGAAGTCGTAAGTTGAAGGCTTGGTTGTTGACGTTGGCGTGACGTCATAACTGTAGGTTTGTAATACATTTCGTGCGTTAATTTAGAGTGTGCTAGTCTAGTTCCCATACAACATATATACGGTCTCGGAACCAGAACCAGACCCTTCGCACTACTGTCTAGAAGTGATGGAAGAGCTGTGGGCAGTACTTTCTTCTCCTTTGGGGCTGGCAGTGACAGCAGGGATTGTCCTGGTGGTCTACCTCTATTACAGGTAGAGAAGACTAGTAGAGAAGGGGGGAGGAGGGAGGGAGAGAGAGAGGGCAAAACGTTTAAAAACATGAAAGGGAAAGTCAAAGAAGGCTTCCCCTGTCAAATGATATGTAGATTTCTGACAGACTGCGATGACTAGTATGATGCTGGAAGTCAGTGTCATGCAGCAGGGTTTCGTTTTTTTTTTTTGGGGGGGGGGGGGGGGGGGTAGTCTTGCGTGGCCCAGACCCTGTGACGATTAGTGGGGCGGGGCGAAAGGGGAGGGGAGGGAGGAAGAAGGGTCTGGTAACTCTGAACAGGATGTTGTTGGCTCTGCCGGAATGCTGCTAGGCTACAGGCAGTTGATGCCCAAACAAAGCGAGGATAATTTGCATGCGATAGTGACGTCTTCGTGAGTCTCCACTTGGGTTCTGGAATGTCTCACTGTAAAGTCTCCTTCATGTACTTGATAGCCATAGACTTGACTAAACTCTGTGCTCGATCAACTACTAGTATATACTTGAGGTAAGTCACATGCAATATTACAATAATTACATTCCATTGTGCTACGGCATCTTGTTCAGAGTCACCAGACCGTTCTTCCTCCCTCCCCTCCCCTTTCGCCCCTCCACACTAGACAGTACTGATTGTGTTAACACAATCAGTACTGTCTACGAAGCATTATGGCTTCATTACATCATGCAACAAGAAACCTTGCAGGTTCTTCTAGACCCTCCTCTCCCTTCCGCATTCCCATCCCTTAATTTCCACGGGAGAGAGGAGGGTCTAGCAGCTAGACTAGGGCGGCGTCTCGCATGGCCCAGACCCTTCCTGTGACGATTAGTGGGGCGGGGCGAAAGGGGAGGGGAGGGAGGAAGAAGGGTCTGGTGACTCTGAACAAGATGCCATAGCACAATGGAATGTAATATTGCATGTGACTTACCTCAAGTATATACTAGTAGTTGATCTAACACAATCAGTACCGTCTACGAAGCATTATGGCTTCATTGCATCATGCAACAAGAAACCTTGCAGGTTCTGCTAGACCCTCCTCTCCCTTCCACATTCCCGTCCCTTAATTTCCACGGGGGAGAGGAGGGTAGACTAGGGCAGCGTTTAACGATTTCTAATTGATTGGTATGAACAACGTAACTAAGCAGTGGTGCAGAAAGGGCTAGTTGTATCATGGATAATATAGTCTATATTATCCATGGTTGTATGTACCGAAAAAATGAGCAAGGAGGCGGAAGTTGGCGAGAACAGTGTAGCGTGGAGCTGGGACGACAATTGGCTTGCTCCGTACCCGAGCGTGTCTTCAATATCCTCTGGTTTAACCGTCTCCTTGTACAGTAGCTTGCTCAACTAAACGCCATAATGGCTCTCATCCATATTCATTTTCTTGTGTGAAACCACAGAGGTATGATGTAATTGCTTGCAGGATTTTCAACAGTGCAAGCCGATTGGTCAGTTCGAATCCAATTTTGTGCAGGTTCTGCTAGACCCTCCTCTCCCTTCCACATTCCCGTCCCTTAATTTCCACGGGGGAGAGGAGGGTAGACTAGGGCAGCGTTTAACGATTTCTAATTGATTGGTATGAACAACGTAACTAAGCAGTGGTGCAGAAAGGGCTAGTTGTATCATGGATAATATAGTCTATATTATCCATGGTTGTATGTACCGAAAAAATGAGCAAGGAGGCGGAAGTTGGCGAGAACAGTGTAGCGTGGAGCTGGGACGACAATTGGCTTGCTCCGTACCCGAGCGTGTCTTCAATATCCTCTGGTTTAACCGTCTCCTTGTACAGTAGCTTGCTCAACTAAACGCCATAATGGCTCTCATCCATATTCATTTTCTTGTGTGAAACCACAGAGGTATGATGTAATTGCTTGCAGGATTTTCAACAGTGCAAGCCGATTGGTCAGTTCGAATCCAATTTTGTGCAGGTTCTGCTAGACCCTCCTCTCCCTTCCGCATTTTTGGTACTTCATTTCCGGGGGCAAGGAGGGTCTTGCAGCTAGACTATCGCCGCCGCCACCCCCCCCCCCCCCCTTAACCCTTTAACCACGGAATTCTTCCCACCAAGACAACACATTTTCATGCATTCAGTGCACACCACTTTCGTAGGTACTCCTCTCCCACAGCATTCGCTCCTCAGTGGCCAAACTTGGTGGGGGCCGCACACATGGAGAGACCCCTCTGGCAATACCGTTAATGATATTCATGACCCCCACAAGCCCAGCAATCGGAGGTCAAAGGTGGATGTCAGCCGGATTTTCGCCCAGCATTTCCTTAAACTTGGGCCAGATCTGACTGATGGCACACCTTACACCACCAATTTGCATGTTTTCTTGAGGCCCTGGGTGGGGTCTATGAATATCATTAAAATCACGATCCTTGGGTCTATGAATCTCATTGGAATCAAATCAGTGGGGGTGCGTGCCGAAATCTGACCAAATTTTTGGGTTCGTCCCTCAAAGTTGTCTCTAGGCCCTCTGAAGCTAGCCTCGTACCCAGGCCCTCACGCGGAACGCGGAAGAGGGCCTGGTGACACTTGGCAAAATTCCCGTATGTGCTGAGCTCAGCAGTCTTGATTTCGGGTAGGCGAATCACATTCGTCCATTGCCAATTACTGCGTAGTAATTACATTCTTCACCCTGTGAAAAGTGTAGTCGTTTGATAAAACCGCTGTTCTAGCCTTCAAGACTCACCTCTGGTCGCTTCTTGGCAAGGACTTGCTACTTAGCCATCACCAACAGCTACCTTCCGCGTGTTTTCGAATGCATCCAAGTAAGGAATGTAATCGATTATGCAATTATGCTGACTGAGCACATACGGGAATTTTGCCATGTGTCACCAGGCCCTCTTCTGCGTTCCGCGTGAGAGCCTGGGTACGAGGCTACTCTGAAGCCTTTTTGGTCTCTTTTTGGACTGACGAGAAGCCCTACAAGTGCATAGGGTCTAAATGACGTCTATAGAATCTGATGTCAATGGGGCTTAAAGGGTAAAAGGTACCCAAGAACTATTGCTCCCCCCTTACCTCGCTGCACTAAAATTTTGCCCAACTTTGAACAATTTTCTAAATGATCGAAGCATTGAATTACACCATCTTGCCTATTCTTCCCAGCTATGCATACGCCCCATTCCAGGTCCTGAAGCGCTGTGGCATCAAGGGACCCCAGCCAGTGCCCATTTACGGCAACTATAAGGAAATCCAAAAAGTGGTATGTCACACTGACTGGATATTTAAGTAAATACATCTATGCACTACAGGATACCACTGGATCAGCTATTAACGTCCATGATATCCAGGCAACCTGTTACTTGTCTCCACCCCAGTGTTCCAATGAGGGCTGGCATCATTGATTAGTCGGGCAAATTTTGTAGCACAGAAATTTTGTATGCTACATGATGTGCCTGGTTTGGGTCCCGAGGAAGCATTCTCATGGCACTTTAAACATCTTCTTAGCCTCGTTCCCAGACCATTCCCACCGCCAGTATTTTGAAATACAGCGGGGGAAGGCCTGGGAGATCTGGTCATGGGCGAATGACGTCCGGTAGACAGATGGTAGACACACAGGGGGCGGTGCACGACAGTACTGTTTAAAGTACCTGTTTCGTGCCAATCCATCCCCGGCGTTGTGAACGACGAACGGTATAGATCGTCTGCCTTGCGAACGCTCTGACATTGAGCCTTTGGACGGCCAGTACAAGACAGGACGTTGAAATTCTCCATTGGGCGCCACCCTCCGTGTGACTACCATGTGTCAACCTGATGGCACCGCACGTGACCAGATCTCCCAGGCCTTCCCCCGCCGTATTTCATACTGGAGGCGATGAAATACTGGTGGTGGGAACGGCCTGGGAACGAGGCTAACATCTTCTCAGGCCTTGCCCTACTAGGACCGTGCCTGGCTATGCCACTGACTAGTATTATATGTCTCCCTCAGTACTACACAGTACAGTGTATGTATAGGATGTGTGTGTCAACCAATGCTGGTGTTCAATCTGCTACTTTTTTTTGTGACTTCAGGGAATTCTGAAGTTTCACGAGAACCTCTACAAGAAGTATGGTCCAGTATGTGGGTAAGTATATGCACACCAAAGTCATGTTGCAAGTCATACCCTTTGCGAGGAGGGTGTAGGGTCTGCTCATCCTCATTCCCAGTTGTACATACGAGTTGTTACTATTGTGCTTATACAAGATCACCTCCATGATGATGGGTATGATGTGTCTTGCTTGCAGTGTGACCTGACCTTGAAGGGTTTGGCTCAAGAGTTTAGAGTGGCATAGCAAACCTGCTAGCCTACTAAATTCGTGTGCATGTGAGGAGAGAAATACTTTACTTCACTCCAACTGCATGGTGCCCTCCTTGAATCCTATCCTGCTACTGTGTGGCGGGTTTCTTTCACAGTAGACAACTTTCGCTCGAATGTGGCGATATGTTTATCCACGAAACTTGTATCCAAGAGCTACATGTACAATGTAGGTTAGTTGTTGCTACATGTAGAATCCCAGAGGCTTGGGCAGAGCTAATTATAACGTTCGGTCACCGGTCAAATGACCGGTGAATTACGACTAGGGACCGCCCATTCGTAGTTGCAAACGGACAAGTACGGCCGGTCATAAGCGCGCTGTTGGAGATGAACTTCTTTGCGAGTCCAGCAGCAACACAAAGAAGGCTAGGCGACAGATTACGAAGACAACGTTTGAAAAGTGGCACGAAAGCAAGCATCAGACGCTATCTTGGCTGCGCGCGATGTGACCTCGATGCCAAAGGGACCCATGTACCGTCGATCCGTATAGTAGCGATCTAACGCTCAGTGCGTAGGTGCTGTTTACCTGTTTTGCTTCATAGGCGCTGTTGCTTTAGACGAAGGATCCCTCTCACTGTTGGCGTTTGACCCGTGTTTGTAGCTATCGCACAACCGCAGATACAGAGCGTTGAATCTTGCCATTTTTATCGCGTGTTGACGGTACCGCGTGCGTACACTGTGTAAACGACCCTGCACTTTCGTGGGCGTAACTACTCGTTCGAGCAACGATTAGCGCTTAGACTTCCGCAAAGTGTTGGGGATGCCCCAATTAGCACTCTTTTTTGGCCAATGCGGAATAATCTTCGATTTGTACACGGGACTGACACAGCTATAATATCTTGTTACATACACCATGCACTTTTTCTCAATGAAATAAAATGTCCTGTCACTTTCTCTCTATGTCCGTCCAAACTGATTGTTGACCTGTCATTTGGCAGATCAAGTCAAATGAGTTATAATTAGCTCTGTTGGGTGTTCCGTAATGCCCCCATTTCCGATGCTGTGATAGTGGGTGTGGTAAACTGCAGTTTGCTGCAAATTTGCGAACTATCAAAGGGGGAACCATGAATTAGCGTTTGACATAGCACAAAGGAATCTCAGTTGTGCCATACACTGTAGTTGATGAAGGCTCTTGGGCCGAAACGATTGTTCCCCCTTTGATATAGCAATGAGCCTGTACGACGTTATTAAATTTGCGAAAGTTTACTCCACCATTTCGTGCAATTCATGAAAGTTTTCTCCTGCGAAAGAAACCCCGCTATACATTATTCATGTTGTGACATCAAGTGATTGCAAGAGCGCATAAGTAGGTCCCGCCCCCCGGAGTACTCCGCGCGACCTACTTATGCGCTCTTGGTGACTGCTATTGAGAAACAGTTTACTGTTGCCTTTGAGTTCCTTTGCTCTGCATAAACAGCTGTCTGTGGTACATGTAGCATATGATGGCATTGATCTTGTCCGTTGATCCTTTCCCAGGTACTATGTGGGCCAGCGCCCTGGTGTGATGGTGGCCGATCTGGAGATCATCAAACACGTGATGGTGAAGGAATTCAACTCCTTCACTGACAGAGAAGTGAGTGGAGTCCTAACCATGCAAGAACTTGCTGTCGTAATATTGGAAACTTTATTACAAGTGTGTTGGCAAGCATTGTGAAATGTACGTAACACAATGGGCAGTACACTGTATATACCTTTGTACCGTATAGCGCCAAATTTTTGAGGGACAAAATTTTGGCCTTTTACAAACTTTCACCAGTAGTGCAAGGACACACTCGTGTGGTGAGATCGAGTGTTGCCGTTGGTCATGTGCCAAAGAACATATTGGGTGTGTGCTTCATGTTTCTGCTGTACTAGTATTGTGAGCTTAATTTTTGCGGTCCGAGATGAATCCACTAAAATTATGTGCCTCGATGCTGTACAGTAGCCTTAAATTTGGTGGATTTGTGAGCACATTGCCAAATTAAATTCTGATGTCACCTTGTATTTTGTGGATGGAGTTCTGTTCTCATGCACCACTAAATATCTGCAAGGGTATACACCTTGAGGTCACTATTATTTTCGGGTACTATTTGCTAATGAAAACGTGATGTGGACGCTAGTTACTAAGGCAAAGCTTGACCTGATTTTCTATGGGAGTAAATGTATGGCAATTCTATAAGTATGTGATTAGTATGTCCAATGGCACCAGTGTCCTCCAGTTACATGTAATACCATGCCAGCATATGGTATTGCCGGAATGCTGCATCTCCAATGCAGGAGGTTTTCATGCAGGTCCTGGGCCCCATTAGCATCGTCACCACTAGAACGTGTATGAATGGCATTGCTCAAACTTGTTTTTCTGCAAGGGCAAATTCTAAATGAGCCACCCTTCAACAGAAATATCAAGAACTTTAGTGGGATTCAAACCTAGGATAGAGCACTAGACACTCTCACTCTACCAGTGCACCACTGCACACCCAACAACGAAACTGGCTGGTTGTGACTGTTTTGGATCTCGGTATTCCCCTTTGGCTACTCATATCTGTGCCAGTCACACTATATATCAGTTGAGCCCAGCAAGCCGGTTGTTGTTAGACACCCTCTCCTAAGATTTGTTGCTGGTACATTGTATTTTCACCAACTGGTGTTTTGTTTCCTTGCTGCAGAACTTTCCTGACCTTTTACGCCCAAAGCGGGGCACACCACGAGGCCTTCTCCAATCCCAAGGTGACGTGTGGAGGAGGGCAAGGCAAACCCTCTCCCCGACCTTCTCTGCCAACAAGATGAAGCTGGTAAGCCCAGCAGGATAGCCAAAAAGAAGTGAAGCACGATTGCTATGGCAATAATGGGAGCTTCTAACCTCAGGCACTGTATTTAAAAGGAACTGATTGGATCACACCACTTAAGATCACATGGTAGCTACATTGTAAACTTGATGATAGTAGTGAAGTTTGCTGTTTGGTACCCACTTCAGATGGTTCCCCTTGTGAAGAACAGTTGTGAGTCATTGGTTGAGAAGCTGGGAGAGTACGCAGAGTCTGGGAAGAATCCGGATGTCTTCAGGTACGTGTTTAGCCTTTGCAGTTGGTTCTGAGCACATGTAGGCATCAATACAACATGTAGTCTCGCGGGCCAGCCTCTTGCCATATCCACTATATCCACTATGGGAGGGGAGAGCGTGTTATAAGTGGATTCAACGGATATGACGTCCGAGTGGGCTTGCCTTTCATTACACTAGTATGCAAGCTTAACACCCAATGTGTCAATGCTTTAGTGCTACACACAAGCCCCAATTACACATACCGTAGTCGCGTGTTATTAGGCGCATGCGCCTATAACGCCACAGGAAGGAATATGCGCCTATAAGCGAGATGCGTCTATTAACGAATGACATTCCTCAAATAGGAAGTGCGCTTCAATTTGAATTATAGCTTTTTCCACTCCGTAGGATTGAAAATGGCAGAGTTTCTGGAAGAAGATTGCAGCGCCTAATAACGCACAACTACGGTATTTAGTTAGCGTTCCTACTGCTGATTGTGCAACATGAAAGCCATATGGCAATTTGACCAGACTCTCTCCTCCCCATGCGAGAGTGCCTGCGAGACAAGCTTACATGTACACACATTTTTACCCACGCTCACATGCACGAAGCAAGGTTAAGCAATTTTTTTGTCCATCATCTGTCTGTCGTCTGTCCAGTGAAAACCATTCAAAAACAGCCGAGAACTGAATATTCTCCACTACTGCCCAAGCTAAGGGGTGGAATAACATACGACTCACTTGTTGTCCAGCTCTAGCTTCTCAGACATGGTGGTACTTTGGGGTCGAAACAGTAGCATCAAACCTACATCAGAACTTCTGACAAGTCGGGCTGCAGTTTGTCAGGACAATAAAACACTCCGAATAGCTCTCTTGCAGATCTGCTTCAGTTGTGTCCATTGGCTTGAGCAAAAAATCAACAGCTAGCAATAATACAGTGCCGTCTATGACTCCACCCTATCAATCCCAGTCACGCGAAGAGCTGAACTAATGTGGCTAAATGCTGAATGGAATATTCGGTTCAGCGACATGAAATGCAGATTACAGCATTCAGGGGATAACGTATCCATTCAGTCGTATATTACATATCCAGTGAAAGCATTACTTGTTTGTTTGGTCTGTGCACTAATATTATCATAACATTGTTTGATAATGGTAGGCAATCACTTCGTATCCAGGAAGTACCCATCTCATCATTTAGTAACTACAAGTAGCTTCGCTCGCTTTGCTTGCTCATCTACTTCCCCCTCGTTTACGTGAGTAATCTGGCACTGGACAGCTCTCTGTGCAGATCTGAGCTGCTGCTCCCCGATTGCGTCCGCTTCAGCTGCTGCATGCTCCCTGATTGCATCTGCTTCAGCTGCTGCTCCCCGATTGTGTCCGCTTCAACTGCTGCTCCCCGATTGCGTCCGCTTCAGCTGCTGCTCCCTGATTGCGTCCGCTTCAACTGCTGCTCCCCGATTGTGTCCGCTTCGACTGCTGCTTTCCAGCCCATGCCCAATGTTCTCGAACATTCTTCGCACAGAATTCGAGGTTCAGTAAATTGAAGTATGAAGGTCGCGCGTCGCTAGTCTAGTCCCAGCCCGTGAACATCCCACTTTCGTCACGCACACACACACACACGCACGTTAAAATCTCAATGTATTCATAGTGATTGTCTGTATGCAGGATGTCACTAGAAATATGCAAATTTCCAAGTACTTCCTCCCCCACCCCTGCCTGCCTTACAAACGGATCCTCAGAAATGCAATTGACAGTAACAACACTTATGTCAATCGCAAAACACAAGATTGTTACAGCTCTTTCTCTCACTCTCTCTCACACTCACACACACACACACACACACACACACACACACACACACACACACACGTACACACACACTGCATGCATGCAGGACCTACGGTTCTTTCACCATGGAAACTATTCTAGCTGTTGCATTTGGCCGAGTGATAGACCTCCAACATGGAGAGGCAGACCAGCTCACTGACGCTTGTGCATCCATCTTTTCGAACGTACAAGAAGGGAACAGAATATCTGGAGCGTTTATCGTTGTCTTGATATGTGAGTTGTGCCTGAGGTGGAAGAGAGCCCTGGCCTAAAGTAACATGACGTGTTGACAATTACTAGTGACATGATGTACCATATAAGGTGATTTTCCAATGATTGCAAGTGGCTGATGGTCCGTACCGATTACCGATCCGATAACATGATTGTTACTGCTGAGTGGGAAGCGATCATGCAGTGTGGGGTGGAAATCTGGGCTACTGTGTGTAGGTAAAATGTCTTGTTATTGGGCCCCATGTGTAAATTACGCATACGAACCCCGGGACAATGTGCATCATGTGTTCTAGCCACAAGCACTTCACATGTTTTGTCACGGTACACTGTTACAGTATAGTCTTGTCACCGATATGGAGGACGCCGAGTTAGAAGTTGAAGAAGACAGTGCTATGTAGGCGTCTTACAGCACAGAGACAGAGACCAAATGCCACTGAATCGCTGAGGGACTGTAGCCGGCAGGGTGATAGGGAGAGGAGAATGGTCGCCCGCCAGCAGGACATGTACGTATGCCGCTCCCAGCGTCTGGCATGTGAATCGCAGTGGCGTGCATAGGAAAATGAGGACCACAGGTAGTAAACCAACCATACATAGCTTGAGTACATGTATATACAGTTATCGACAAAGTGGTCGTGGTACTTCTGTTCTGGAGTTTCCTGTGCCTGCTGATTTGTTGCTGTCAGTCGCAATGCAGAAAGTCTTTAATTTTACCTTCCCGCGAGGCTTTCCTGCGTATTGTACGTATGCACATAGATAATATAAACCGGAGGTGGAGACGCTTCTGTTTAGATTTACGATATGCGTGAAACACTCATTGCAGCGGGTGTTTAGATTTACGATATTCCGTTTATCTAAATTAGTGCTGAAGTGCTTTGCAATGGCTGGGATAACAGTATACCCTATTAGCCACAGTGATGGAATTTAGTGGCTGGTGGATACCGCAATCATACAGGAAATCGAATTCCTCTCTATGCAACAGCTGTTTCAACTCCCTGTCATCACTGCCATTCCTCTCATCTATATAGAAGTATACTTTGCACATGGAGGACCACTTTATTGGCCAAATTAATTTGCACGTGCAGCGCGGAAGCCGACTTGAGAGTAAGTTCCTGCCAAGTGAGTAGTAATAAGTCACGCCTTTCCACTTACATCGCCATTCAGGAAAGGCAGGAAGGGGCGGTACTAGTTCATGAAATTCACTAGGGCAAGCGGCTTTCTCTCCAGCAAACGGACTCCAATTTTGTACACAAGGCAGGAGTTATATCTTCGAATAATGTGGAACAGCCTGACTTTGTCAGGGCTGCTGGTATGAAGTATGACAAATTCTGGTAAGTGCCAAATTGCTGGTAAGTACCAAATTGTTGGTAAGTGCTGGATGTACTGCCACAGAGAATGGCTTCAAACAATCTTACATGGGCAGTGATCTGATAAGCTAGCACAGCCTAGCGTATTTCTAGCAGGCTTGTTTTAGCAAACATTGGTGTCAGTTTATTATTGCCACTAAGGGCTATGTAGTGTAGGGGCATACCCCATGACGTAATTTGGTGTGCAAAGAGTTAATTAAGCCATTTTCTGTGCCTCAGGCCCTCAGTGCAGAATCTCACTGTCTGGGGTTCCTCACCACAGTCAAGTACTTCATCACACCAATCGTTTAAGCACACTTTCAATTTATAGAAACCCAGCAAGTACCGTAAGCAATCAATTATCGACCATACATACAAACATAACTCAGCGTACAACTTACACCGGAGCGCCATACTTGTATTGAACGATAGCCCTGGCTTTCCGCGACAGTACTGTGCTTGTCCGGTTCCTATATCACGTTCCGAACGTAAGCCCAAGCCTCCCATGCCAGAGTTGTTTCAAACCATGTATCGAACACCGACACCAATTATCGACAGCCTGTTGCCATGATTGACCACTTGGGGTTTTCCCCGACTGCTCATTACACAGTAAACTCTGCCCACTGTTTACTTCTTACACTGTGTCTATGTTATGCACTGTCAAACATGTAGCTACAGTTAACTCAGTATACATGTGCACCACCTCCCACATGCACATGCAATCCAATCAGCACCAGTTCCTTCCAGTACGTCTTCAACATCGTTCTAAAGCACGTACAGCAGACATTGGTGTCTACGGTCTCAGAGGTATGTTGACTGACTCGGGTTTCTTTCGTGACAGATGATGGCTGATGACTGATCTGGGTTTTCCGGAGGATACCTTTCTCATTGGCAACAGACTGCGCTATATCGTAGGTTTTGTCGTAGCCAACTTCTGCGCACTGCTTCACAAATTTGGCAAGCTCTGTCTCTTCATTGACACTCAAATAGGGGTGAGGACCAGACTTGGTGCCGTGCTTAACCCTACCACTAACCCGATCTTTTTGGGTAGTTCAGGGAACGCCATACTCTCTTGCAGCTTGATTAATACCAATGTCACCCTTTTGTACCGCTTTCATTGCTTCTTCCATCTGTCGGTTGCTCCACTGCTTGCACTTAGCACCCTTTACAGCTCTTTCTGCAACCCACCCAATACCTATAGTCTTCATGTCTTAGGTCCACTGAGTCCAGGAGTTAATTTTCAGTACATTATTTCTTCCTTCATTTTCTGTCTTGGGAAGTATGTAATTTGCTTGCACAGATTGTCTACGCAATTATCTGTTTCATTCTAGTTAAAAAAATGTGGATATCTGAATATCGGGATCCAAATAAATGTTGGGTTTTAGTGCTTGGTGTCAAATCATCATGATGGTTAGGCTAAGAAATCCTCTCTCTATTTCTCTCTCTCTCTCTCTCTGGCAGCAAACTTCTCCTTTGCCGACTATGTGCTTCGCTGGTTATTTAGCCGGTCCGGGAGGGGAGATGCATTCCATGTTCTTAACGATGCTTCTATAAGCCTAGTTCGGGCAAGAAGAGAGGAAAATAAATCCACCAAGGTGATTCAATGGTGACTTGGAAACTTTATCATTTGTACTATTAGCATTTTGATAAATGACAGCCATGAGCAACTGAGAGATGAGGCACACACTCACATTACGAACTTGTTTCCTCCTCAGCACAAGGATCTCCTTCAGCTGATGATTGACGCAACTGAGGAGGGAGAGGGTGGGGGAGGGAGGAGGCTCACCGATGAGGAGATTGTATCACACTCCATCACATTCCTCCTGGCTGGCTACGAGACAACTGCCAACACCCTGGCTTACACCTCCTACCTGCTGGCTCTGAACCCTGAGATACAAGAAAAACTCCAAGCAAAAATTGACGAGTACTTTGAAAGTAACTCGGTGAGTTGGTATAACTTTGCATAGCCTCGTTTCCAGGCCTTCTACACCTCCAGTTTTAGATCACTTACAGTATGCAAAAACGGAGGGAGAAGGCCTGGGAAGTCCCTCCACCTTATATACCAGTGGCACAATTGAAAAAAGGTTATATGTCTCAACACCCAAGAGACAGATAATGCATTCTCAATCTGCAAGCTACGAAGGTGGGACAAATGCCAATAGAGAGCTACACAGAGCATATGAGGCACACCCAGGCTAGAAGCCATGACTGCCGAGTGATAAATGTGCCAGAGGTAACACAGCAACAGGGCCGTCGGAAGCAGTACGCAGAGTGGTCAGGCCAGGATTGGTGTATGTTGCAGTGTGAAGCGCTGCGCAAAATGTTTACACTGCGGTGCAAAGCGCTGCACAACATTTTTAGCGCTTGCTTGCTTGGGGGGTCTAGGGGCATGCCCCCTAAGAAAATTTCTTCTGAGCTGTTTTCTAAGTATGTGTATACGTAGCTAGATCTCAGTGCATCTGTAACAATAGTCTTGATACCGAAAGATCTCTTCGGAAAGATCGTGGAAAGAAGTTGGTGAGGGCCATCGACATCCATCGCCGCTGATTCTGCTATGATGTTGTTGCATGAGGTACACATCTACTGTAATTCATTTATTTTTTAATTGAAATAAGAAGCCCCCAAAGGTGGTCCGGCCATAGCCGGACAAACCGGACCAGTGCCGATGGCCCTGAGCAATCTTCTCCTGGAGCGAAAGGACAGCAATGGACACTTTATCACAGTCATCCCTCAGCGGATAATGCTTTAAAGTGCTATATACGTAGGTTTAGAGGTAAGACCTACCTCTTCTCTGGAACTCGTTTTGGTTCTCTGTACCTGTGGATAAGAATTTTAATAAGCTAGAATCCGTGAGGAAAGCCATGCCACGCATCACATAGTAAGATTTCAAGCCCTCCTTTTACGCGTATTGTTAGTGATCAAAACTGTAGAAGGCCTGGGAACGAGGCTAAGTAGATGTGTTCTAAGTCAACCGTAACATTGCTTGTGTTACTCACCCTCGTCACTTCCACCACCTCACCCGTTCACTACCTCACTCTCTCACAGGAGGCCTCCATGTACGATGCCACCCAGGAACTACAGTACCTGGACATGGTAATTCAGGAGTCGCTCCGAATGTACCCACCAGCACCACGGTGAGACTCCCCTCCTTGTCCAGCTCTCCCCATTCTTCATTCCCCACTACTTCTCCTCTCCTCTATGCCATACTAAGTTGGACTTGAAAAAGATTTTTTACGCATGTTTTACCACTCCCTTTAGGACCTCCCGCTGTGCTCAGAAAACCATTGAAATCAATGGAGTGACCATCCCCAAGGGAGCAGTAGTTCACCTTCCCATTCACCTCCTCCACTACAACCCAGAGTACTGGACAGATCCGGAGAAATTTGACCCAGAAAGGTGCTGTCCCCCTTTTCTCCCTCACCCCCTCCACCTTATCATGGTGACAAATTCTTTCCTGCCTGATTGATCAATTCCTCCCTCCCTTGCTCTTCCCACAGGTTCACTCTTGAGGAGAAGGCGAAGCGTCCCAGTGTCTGCCACATGCCTTTTGGTTGGGGTCCTCGCAACTGCATTGGGATGAGGTTTGCCCTCATGGAGGCTAAGATGGCTCTCATCGAGGTCCTGAAGAAGTACACATTTGTGCGAGCTCCAGAAACAGAGGTCAGTTCTCCAGTTACTCCCTCTGACCTTGAGATGCAGTAACACGAGTTTGACTACCATTTTGAATTCCTTCTGTAAACTTCCTAGGCTCTTGAGTCTAGAGAATGTTCTTTCTGCAAACATAATTATGCCTAATATACCTTTTCTCATGCCATATGTACATGTAATCATCGGCTACATTGGTTTCTGTACCTGCCACTGTAACTGTATTTTTCCTAGGTTCCACTGAAGACAGCTGTTGGTATTACCATGGCACCCAAGAATGGGATTTACCTGAAGATAGCCAGGAGGGACATATGAGTCATAGAAGCAGGACTCCACAATCATACTGTGCACTGATAGTCCTATTGTGTCATGTATTTTATTTGAGTTTTTATTTTGAGTTTTCTGAAAATGTGAAAGAAGATGGAAGAGAGTTTAGGGGTGAGATGGACTGAGGATGGGTAACCCCTGGTTTTCCAGATAATCAGTGAACTGACAAATACCTGTTCTCATGCCATACGTAATTACATGTAGTCATCGGCTACATTGGTTTCTATATACCTGCCACTATAGCTATATAACTGTATTTTTCCCAGGTTGCACTGAAGACAGCTGTTAATTGGTATCACCATGGCACCCAAGAATTGACCTGAGCAGCCTTCCTTCCCTTCATCACTTCATGTTGAATTGACAGTGGTGGATTTAGGCCCCCCTTTGGTGGCTTAGTAAAATTGTACAGCAGTTGACCGCAACCAGGAGGGGTTCGATCGAACCCCCTAAAATTTCTCTATCCTCGATTCTTTTCCACACATAATAAAGGTGGCTAAGTTGAAACTAGCCTTCGCTGTACAGCTGTAGGATATAGAAATGACCACTCAAATCTATATCCTACAGCTGTGGCCATAGTAGGTAATGATAATTACACCAATCAATGATGAACATTGAAGTGCATACGTAGCTAGGATGTCTATATTATCCATGATATAATAACCAAGGGGTTTCCCTGTGATTCATGAACTGAATTTATTTTGTCATACCAATGATAATGACCGGGTTGCACAAAAGGAGGTCCTGAACCAGCTAGTATATGTACATACCTATGTACCTAGTTTCGTTCCATGATGAATTTTTTTGCACGAGATGATTACATGTAATTATGTAATACATAATATTATTATGACATGCTTTGTTGACCCTAGCCTCGTACCCAGGCCTATAGGTCTGCGACAAACACCTCTGCCACTTTGTTATGGATGGTACATAGTAGTCTTGCAGGGGCAGGCCATGGTTCAGAGAGGGGAAGTATGTATCGAAGTTGATTCTCTATGGTAGAGAGCAGTACGTATATTGGTGTGGAATATTGAATATGATGCTTGAGTGATGTATCTCATAGCTCTCATCAACACAATGATGCTATTGGGTAATAATCATCAGGAGCCAATACTGAGACTAGCCTCAAACCCAGGCTAATAATATAGGCCACTCCACCCACCCTAATGCTAAGCCACATGACCTAAAGGCAAATTATAATAGTTCATTATACAATAAAAAAATAAAAGCCTAGCAGCCTTCCCTCCATGCCAAAGGAAACAAAAGAACAGCAAAAAAAAGGAACAAGAAAAAGAAAACCAAAAAAAAAAAAAACAGAAAGGGGGAAAGAGAAAAAAAATACAACCTAGCAACAACCCATCCCTCCGTGACAGGTCAGACACCGAAGTGTAAGCCTCAGGAGCGCTGGATAGGCGGTCCTGGAATCACAGGAGGCTAACCTGCTTTCTACCAGAACACCTTTAGCTTCGGTGGTCAGATGGGAACCGGCGTACTCGAGCTGCTAGGCGGGGAAGTCGAGAACCGGTATGTACGGAGTGGCCCAGACTCGTACTCGGTTATTGGGGAGGCGAACACTCAACCCCCAGGCTGCAAAGCAAGTGCTTAGCGAGTGTGCCATCCCGACTTCCCGCCAAAACTTGCTACAAATTCAATATTTAAAGCCCAAACCGGAAGTAGCCTGTTGCGCATGCGCCCAGGCTGACCTTTGAACCTTCGAGCAAAAATGGTGGCCGAGTCCAAAGCTAGCTAAGGTCTTCAGTTTGTAGCAGTTTGCTACATAGTATTACTGTGCTCTTAGCGGCATGGAATCACTAACGAAGTTTGGAGTCAGCATTGAACTGAGTTGGTGAGTAGACTAAGCCGGGCAGACGAAAAGAAGCGTGTGGGGTTCAAGGCATTGGTGCTTCTGACGAGGAAGAATGTGCTGTGACCGAAAGAAACGTTTGTGGAGGACGTCTGGGTTTTGGTGAGTGTCATCAGCGAGAAGAAAGTAGTCCCTAGTTGTCTGTCTGCAAAGGAAAGCAGTACAGAGGCATGGCTTTATAGTCAGGAGAAGACAGCAGGGAGTGTAAAGAGCAGTACACACACACACACACACACGCACACACACACACACGCACACACACACACACGCGCACGCACGCACACACACACACACACACTACTAAGGCTGCTTTGGCATATTCTCCACTAGTGTGTGTTACATGCTATGTCTTAAGCGACTCGGTGATTGAACGAACAATGGGGCTTCCCAGGGCATGTATCAAACATCAAAGGGAAATACATGGCCCCAGTTCCTGTAGTGCATTTACAGTGACTACCGGTACTTTGATCTGCCCACGCAATGTGAAACAATTAATTGAAGTTGAACCTTGCTCTACCTGGCTCTATCTCTTCTCTACCTGGCTCTACCTCAGCTCTACCTGGCTCTACCTAGCTCTACCTGGCTTTACCTCTGCTCTACCTGGCTCTACCTCTGCTCTATCTGGCTCTACCTCAGCTCTACCTGGCTCTACCTGGCTCTACCTCTGCTCTACCTGGCTCTACCTCTGCTCTACCTGGCTCTACCTCTGCTCTACCTGGCTCTACCTCTGCTCTACCTGGCTCTACCTCAGCTCTACCTGGCTCTACCTCTGCTCTACCTGGCTCTACCTCTGCTCTACCTGGCTCTACCTCTGCTCTGCCTGGCTCTACCTCTGCTCTACCTGGCTCTACCTCTGCTCTACCTGGCTCTACCTCTGCTCTACCTGGCTCTACCTCAGCTCTACCTGGCTCTACCTGGCTCTACCTCTGCTCTACCTGGCTCTACCTCTGCTCTACCTGGCTCTACCTCTGCTCTACCTCTGCTCTACCTAGCTTTACCTCAGCTCTACCTCAGCTCTACCTGGCTCTACCTCAGCTCTACCTGGCTCTACCTCAGCTCTACCTGGCTCTACCTTGCTCTACCTCTGCTCTACCTGGCTCTACCTCTGCGCTACCTGGCTCTACCTCTACTCTACCTGGCTCTATCTCTGCTCTACCTGGCTCTACCTCTGCTCTACCTGGCTCTACCTCAGCTCTACCTGGCTCTACCTCAGCTCTACCTGGCTCTACCTGGCTCTACCTCTGCTCTACCTGGCTCTACCTCTGCTCTACCTGGCTCTACCTTTGCTCTACCTGGCTCTATCTCTGCTCTACCTGGCTCTACCTCTGCTCTACCTGGCTCTACCTCAGCTCTACCTGGCTCTACCTCAGCTCTACCTGGCTCTAACTGGCTCTACCTCTGCTCTACCTGGCTCTACCTCTGCTCTACCTGGCTCTACCTCTGCTCAACCTGGCTCTACCTCACCTCTACCTGGCTCTACCTCAGCTCTACCTGGCTCTACCTGGCTCTACCTCTGCTCTACCTGGCTCTACCTCAGCTCTACCTGGCTCTACCTGGCTCTACCTCTGCTCTACCTGGCTCTACCTCTGCTCTACCTGGCTCTACCTCTGCTCTACCTCTGCTCTACCTAGCTTTACCTCAGCTCTACCTCAGCTCTACCTGGCTCTACCTCAGCTCTACCTGGCTCTACCTCAGCTCTACCTGGCTCTACCTTGCTCTACCTCTGCTCTACCTGGCTCTACCTCTGCGCTACCTGGCTCTACCTCTACTCTACCTGGCTCTATCTCTGCTCTACCTGGCTCTACCTCTGCTCTACCTGGCTCTACCTCAGCTCTACCTGGCTCTACCTCAGCTCTACCTGGCTCTACCTGGCTCTACCTCTGCTCTACCTGGCTCTACCTCTGCTCTACCTGGCTCTACCTTTGCTCTACCTGGCTCTATCTCTGCTCTACCTGGCTCTACCTCTGCTCTACCTGGCTCTACCTCAGCTCTACCTGGCTCTACCTCAGCTCTACCTGGCTCTAACTGGCTCTACCTCTGCTCTACCTGGCTCTACCTCTGCTCTACCTGGCTCTACCTCTGCTCTACCTGGCTCTACCTCACCTCTACCTGGCTCTACCTCAGCTCTACCTGGCTCTACCTGGCTCTACCTCTGCTCTACCTGGCTCTACCTCTGCTCTACCTCTGCTCTACCTAGCTCTACCTCAGCTGTACCTGGCTCTACCTGGCTCTACCTCTGCTCTACCTGGCTCTACCTCTGCTCTACCTGGCTCTACCTCAGCTCTACCTGGCTCTACCTGGCTCTACCTCTGCTCTACCTGGCTCTACCTCTGCTCTACCTGGCTCTACCTCTGCTCTACCTGGCTCTACCTGGCTCTACCTGGCTCTACCTATGCTCTACCTTGCCCTACCTCTGCTCTTCCTGGCTCTACCTCAGCTCTACCTGGCTCTACCTCTGCTCTACCTGGCTCTACCTCTGCTCTACCTGGCTCTACCTCAGCTATACCTGGCTCTACCTCAGCTCTACCTGGCTCTACCTGGCTCTACCTCTGCTCTACCTGGCTCTACCTGGCTCTACCTCTGCTCTACCTGGCTCTACCTCAGCTCTACCTGGCTCTACCTCAGCTCTACCTGGCTCAACCTCTGTTTTACCTGGCTCTACCTCTGCTCTACCTGGCTTTACCTCTGCTCTACCTGGCTCTACCTCTGCTCTACCTGGCTCTACCTCTGCTCTACCTCTGCTCTACCTAGCTCTACCTCTGCTCTACCTGGCTCTACCTCTGCTCTACCTGGCTCTACCTCTGCTCTACCTGGCTCTACCTCTGCTCTACCTCTGCTCTACCTAGCTCTACCTGAGCTCTACCTGGCTCTACCTGGCTCTACCTCAGCTCTACCTGGCTCTACCTCTGTTCTACCTGGCTCTATCTCTGCTCTACCTTGCGATAGACTCTGCTCTGACTCGCAGCAGAACTGATCTCGCACGGTCTAATTAAATTTAGCTAACAAGAGGTCCGAACTTGAAGGTCGCAAACAACCAATACTTTAAAAGACTCACATATGACCAAAGACGATACAAGATGGACAATTACAAGAATAAGAACTCTTCTTTTATACTTTCCTCCCTAGCAACCTATAGTCCACAAAAGAAACCACAATCAACAGCTACGATAAATTAAATACAACACATTAACATGGTAGCGTTCTAATCCTTAGCACATAAACAACCCTAAGCACTAAAACAGCAAATCCTTAGTCCCACACATAGGTGTAGTTCACACATTTACACATATAAGTGACAGTCTGTCACAACCTGGCTCTACCTCTGCTCTACCTGGCTCTACCTCAGCTCTACCTGGCTCTACCTGAGCTCTACCTCTGCTCTACCTCTGCTCTACCTGGCTCTACCTCTGCTCTACCTGGCTCTCCCTCTGCTCTACCTCTGCTCTACCTGGCTCTACCTCTGCTCTACCTGGCTCTACCTCTGCTCTACCTGGCTCTACCTCTGCTCTACCTCTGCTCTACCTAGCTCTACCTCTACTCTACCTGGCTCTACCTCTGCTCTACCTGGCTCTACCTCTGCTCTACCTGGCTCTACCTCTGCTCTACCTCTGCTCTACCTAGCTCTACCTGAGCTCTACCTGGCTCTACCTGGCTCTACCTCTGCTCTACCTGGCTCTACCTCTGCTCTACCTCTGCTCTACCTAGCTCTACCTCAGCTGTACCTTGCTCTACCTGGCTCTACCTGGCTCTACCTCTTCTCTACCTCTGCTCTACCTGGCTCTACCTCAGCTCTACCTGGCTCTACCTCTGCTCTGCCTGGCTCTACCTCTGCTCTACCTGGCTCTACCTCTGCTCTACCTGGCTCTACCTCTGCTCTACCTGGCTCTACCTCTGCTCTACCTCTGCTCAACCTAGCTCTACCTCTGCTCTACCTGGCTCTACCTCTGCTCTACCTGGCTCTACCTCTGCTCTACCTGGCTCTACCTCTGCTCTACCTCTGCTCTACCTAGCTCTACCTGAGCACTACCTGGCTCTACCTGGCTCTACCTCAGCTCTACCTGGCTCTACCTCTGCTCTACCTGGCTCTACCTCTGCTCTACCTGGCTCTATCTCTGCTCTACCTGGCTCTACCTCTCCTCTACCTGGCTCTACCTCAGCTCTACCTGGCTCTACCTCAGCTCTACCTGGCTCTACCTGGCTCTACCTCTACTCTACCTGGCTCTACCTCTGCCTACCTGGCTCTACCTCTGCTCTACCTGGCTCTACCTCTGGTCTACCTGGCTCTACCTCTGCTCTACCTGGCTCTACCTCTGCTCTACCTGGCTCTACCTCTGCTCTACCTGGCTCTACCTCTGCTCTACCTCTGCTCTACCTGGCTCTACCTCTGCTCTACCTCTGCTCTACCTAGCTCTACCTCAGCTCTACCTGGCTCTACCTCTGCTCTACCTGGCTCTACCTCTGCTCTACCTTGCTCTACCTCAGCTCTACCTGGCTCTACCTGGCTCTACCTCTGCTCTACCTGGCTCTACCTCTGCTCTACCTGGCTCTACCTTTGCTCTACCTTGCTCTACCTCAGCTCTACCTGGCTCTACCTGGCTCTACCTCTGCTCTACCTGGCTCTACCTCTGCTCTACCTGGCTCTACCTCTGCTCTACCTCTGCTCTACCTAGCTCTACCTCTGCTCTACCTGCCTCTACCTCTGCTCTACCTGGCTCTACCTCTGCTCTACCTGGCTTTACCTCTGCTCTACCTCTGCTCTACCTCTGCTCTACCTAGCTCTACCTGAGCTCTACCTGGCTCTACCTGGCTCTACCTCAGCTCTACCTGGCTCTACCTCTGCTCTACCTGGCTCTACCTCTGCTCTACCTGGCTCTATCTCTGCTCTACCTGGCTCTACCTCTGCTCTACCTTGCTCTACCTCAGCTCTACCTGGCTCTACCTCAGCTCTACCTGGCTCTACCTCTGCTCTACCTGGCTCTACCTCTGCTCTACCTGGCTCTATCTCTGCTCTACCTGGCTCTACCTCAGCTCTACCTGGCTCTACCTCAGCTCTACCTGGCTCAACCTCTGCTCTACCTGGCTCTACCTCTGCTCTACCTGGCTCTACCTCTGCTCTACCTGGCTCTACCTCTGCTCTACCTGGCTCTACCTCTGCTCTACCTGGCTCTACCTCTGCTCTACCTGGCTCTACCTCTGCTCTACCTGGCTCTACCTCTGCTCTACCTCTGGTCTACCTCTGCTCTACCTCTGGTCTACCTGGCTCTACCTCTGCTCTACCTCTGCTCTACCTAGCTCTACCTCAGCTCTACCTGGCTCTACCTGGCTCTACCTCTGCTCTACCTGGCTCTACCTCTGCTCTACCTGGCTCTACCTCTGCTCTACCTCTGCTCTACCTAGCTCTACCTCTGCTTTACCTGGCTCTACCTCTGCTCTACCTGGCTCTACCTCTGCTCTACCTGGCTCTACCTCTGCTCTACCTCTGCTCTACCTAGCTCTACCTGAGCTCTACCTGGCTCTACCTGGCTCTACCTCAGCTCTACCTGGCTCTACCTGGCTCTACCTCTGCTCTACCTGGCTCTACCTCTGCTCTACCTGGCTCTACCTCTGCTCTACCTCTGCTCTACCTAGCTCTACCTCTGCTCTACCTGGCTCTACCTCTGCTCTACCTGGCTCTACCTCTGCTCTACCTGGCTCTACCTCTGCTCTACCTGGCTCTACCTCTTCTCTACCTGGCTCTACCTCTGCTCTACCTGGCTCTACCTCAGCTCTACCTGGCTCTACCTCTGCTCTACCTGGCTCTACCTCTGCTCTACCTGGCTCTACATCTGCTGTACCTGGCTCTACCTCTGCTCTACCTGGCTCTACCTCTGCTCTACCTGGCTCTACCTCTGCTCTACCTCTGCTCTACCTGGCTCTACCTCTGCTCTACCTCTGCTCTACCTAGCTCTACCTTTGCTCTACCTGGCTCTACCTCTGCTCTACCTGGCTTTACCTCTGCTTTAACTGGCTCTTCCTGGCTCTACCTAGCTCTACCTATGCTCTACCTGGCTCTACCTGGCTCTACCTCTGCTCTACCTCTGCTCTACCTGGTGATCTACCTCTGTTACAGGTACAGTCTACCCTACTGCGGATAATTCGGAACACCAGACTTCAGTACACCCCACTGGGATTGCAAGATGCAGTAGAGGGCTATAACTGGAATGTTGGTAGACTAGCTTAATTTAATTAGCCCACAACTTGGGGGAAGCAGCTAGTTTAGTGGTCAAGCTACGTGAAATCATCGTTGTAGTTGTTTCACGCATTTTTGACTGTGCTTACGTACAGTTACGCAAACAAATTGTTGCCGACCGGACAGACAGGCAGTTCCTTGGCGCAGTCAGATGTTGGCAATGTCTTTTAACTACTCCAGTCTTGACTCAACCAAAATAGTGGGTGTTCCAAATCCCCCCCCCCCCCCCCATTCCGAAATAACTACATTTCCCTTACTTATCACATTATCACAGACATGCAAATGCATGACATTGTCTGAGCATAGGGCCTGCAACATCACTGTCATTTGTCAACTTTAGGCTACAGAATTAAAACCCAAAACTGTGGCTGAAGCAGCCTTGCAGGTGCACCACACACAGACCAAAGTATTGGCCATGACATGATCGAGCTCCAATTTATGGTAAGTGCACAGTCATGCATACCCTACCTCCAAACTTTTTCGGACGCTGTTCAGTTGTTTGCAAAACCTGCTGCTAGAGAGCGAAAGCTGGGGCTGTGTCCAGAAATCATCTACAGTCTAGAAATCCTCTGCCTTGCCATGTGTTCTGCATGACATGTACAGTGGCACAAACGGACGAAAATCTTCTTTTGCCATGCAATAGCTCCCATCACTGCAGCCATTGAAGAGGTAGGTCTACAAGTCTGGTCGCCCTCATTCTCAGCTGAGGCCTGCTTACATGTACACACATTTTTACCCACGCTCACATGCGCGAAGCAAGGTTAAGCAATTGGTTTGTCCGTCTGTCCATCATCTGTCTGTCGTCTGTCCAGTGAAAAGCATTCAAAAACAGCCGAGAACTGAATATTCTCCAGTACTGCCCAAGCTAAGGGGTGGAATAACATACGACTCACTTGTTGTCCAGCTCTAGCTTCTCAACAAACCTACATCAGACCTTCTGACAAGTCGAGCTGCAGTTTGTCAGGACAACAAAACGCCCTCTTGCAGGTCTGCTTTCAGTTGTGTCCATTGGCTTGAGCAGAAATCAACATCTAGCAATAATACAGTGCCGTCTTTGGTAACTATGACAACGCCTATTCCAGTAATGCGAAGAGCTGAACCAATACGGCTAAATGCTGAATGGAATATTTGGTTCAGCGACATGAAATGCAGATTTACAGCATTCAGGGGATAGCGTATCCAATCAGGTTCAGTTAGTCACATATTACGTGTCCAGTGAAAGCATTACCATAGTGTCTCGAAAATACGCCCATGGGCGATGAACTTAGTGGCTGCTCAGAGGGGGATGGGCGTATTTTTGAGGACCCCTCTCCCGAAAATAGGCCCACCCTTGACTTGAAAGTAGGCCCACCCAATTCGAAAGTAGGCCCACCCAAGTACATGCGTAAAATCAGCAAATATGCGAGTGCCATACTGCAACAGTCATTCTAGCAAGGCTTAACTACTACTACTCCCGGAGTTTCTAGGTGAGCAGGAACAATCTCTTCGTGTGAGTAGCTACAAGAACAGCAAACAACACAGCAGGAGTGCTTGAATGACGTAGAGTGCACTGACTATCTTCGGGACTTGCCGATTGCTGCTGCTTCCGAGAAATCCGTAGTGCGCTGCTAGTTATAGTGCTACGTTAGGCGATTTCACACGTGAAGACACTCACATGCAATGCACAGCGCGTGCACGGTCTCATGTCATGCACTCAGTATACACAGCTGATTATGCAATGGCATACAACATAATGAAATTCATTGCAAATAGTACCACGATATATAGCCATTCTTAGTCCAACCTCTTTGACAGTACTTCTTCCGGAGCTATTCAAGTGCTTTCCTAATAGGGTGGGCGTACTTTCGAGTAATAAATGACCCTTTGCAACAACTTGTCGCAAAAAAGGGGGGTGGACGTATTTTCGAGGGTGGACGTATTTTCGAGAGACTACGGTACTTGTTTCTTTGGTCTGTTCACATAACATTGTTAGATAATGGTAGGCAATCACTTCGTATCCAGGAAGTATACCCATCTCATCATTTAGTAACTCAACGAGCTTTGCTCGCTTCGGTTGCTCATACATCAGGTTAGCCTCGTTCCCAGGCTGCGTGGGCGGCCTGGGAACGAGGCTAACATCAGGTGTGCTCTATTTTCAATCACAGCCTCATAAATCATAATTCGGATACAAGTGCATGTAGCTTCGCTCACTTCGCTTGCTCAGCTACTTCCCCCGGCCCCTTGTTCTTCTACGTGAGTAATCTGGCGCCGGACAACTCTGTGTGCAGAGCTGCTGCTCCCTGATTGCGTCCGCTTAAGCTGCTGCATGCTCTCTGATTGTGTCTGCTTCAACTGCTCCCCAATTGCATTCACTTTGGCTGCTGCTCACCGATTGCGTCCGCTTCAACTGCTGCTTTCCAGTCCATGCCCAAAGTTCTCGAACATTCTTCACACAGAGTTCGAGGTTCAGTAAATTGAAGTATGAAGGTCGCCCGCCACTAGCCTAATCCTGCCCCATAAACATCCCACTCGTCACGCACACACACACACGCATGTTAAAATCTTAATGTATTGATAGTGATTGTCTGTACGCTATGCAGGATGTCACTAGAAATATGCAAATTTCAAAGTACTCCTTCCCCCACCCCTGCCTGTCTTACAGCCGGATCCTCAGAAATGCATTGTTGACTTAGTAACAATGCTTATGTTAATCACAAAACACAAGATTGTTACAGCTCTTTCTCTCACGCACGCACACACACACACACACACACACACACACACACACACACACACACTACATGCATGCAGGACCTACGGTTCTTTCACCATGGAAACTATTCTAGCTGTTGCATTTGGCCGAGTGATAGACCTCCAACATGGAGAGGCAGACCAGCTCACTGATGCTTGTGCATCCATCTTTTCGACTGTACAAGAGGGGAACAGAATATCCAGGGTGTTTATCATTGTCTTGATATGTGAGTTGTGCCTGAGGTGGAAGAGAGCCCTGGCCTGAAGTAACATGACATGTTGACAATTATACCAGTGACATGATGTACCATATAAGGTGATTTTCCAATGATTGCAAGTGGCTGAATGTCCGTACCAATTACCGATCCGATAACATGATTGTTACTGCTGAGTGGGAAGCGATCGTGCAGTGTGGGGTGGAAATCTGGGCTACTGTGTGTAGGTAAAATGTCTTGTTATTGGGCCCCATGTGTAAATTACGCATACGAACCCCCGGGACAATGTGCATCATGTGTTCTAGCCACAAGCACTTCACACATTTTGTCACGGTACACTGTTACAGTATAGTCTTGTCACCGATATGGAGGACGCCGAGTTAGAAGTTGAAGAAGACAGTGCTATGTAGGCATCTTACAGTACAGAGACAGAGACAAAATGCCTCTGAATCGCTGAGGGACTGTAGCCGGCAGGGTGATAGGGAGAGGAGAATGGTCGCCCACCAGCAGGACATGTACGTATGCCGCTCCCAGCGTCTGGTGTGTGAATCGCAGTGGCGTTCATAGGAAAATGAGGACCACAGGTAGTAAACCAACCATACATAGCTTGAGTACATGTATATACAGTTATCGACAAAGTGGTCGTGGTACTTCTGTTCTGGAGTTTCCTGTGCCTGCTGATTTGTTGCTGTCAGTCGCAATGTAGAAAGTCTTTAATTTTACTTTCCCGCGAGGCTTTCCTGCGTATTGTACATATGCACATGGATAATATAAACCGGAGGTGGAGACGCTTCTGTTTATGTTTTGCGTGAAACACTCATTGCAGCAGGTGTAACGGTTTAGATTTACGATATTCCGTTTATCTAAATGAGTGCGACAGTACGGATCTTGTCCAGTTCCCATATCACGTTCCGAACGTAAGCCCGAGCCTCCCATGCCAGAGTTGTTTCAAACCATGTATCGAACACTGACACCAATTATCGACAGCCCGTTGCCATGATCGACCACTTGGGGTTTTCCCCGACTGCTCATTATGCAGTAAAATCTGCCCACTGTTTACTTCTTACACTGTGTCTATGTTATGCACTCTCAAACATGTAGCTGCAGTTAACTCAGTATACATGTGCACCACCTCCCACATGCACATGCAATCCAATCAGCACCAGTGCCTTCCAGTACGTCTTCAACATCGTTCTAAAGCACGTACAGCAGACATTGGTGTGTACGGTCTCAGAGGTACGTGGACTGACTCGGGTTTCTTTCGTGACCGATGATGGCTGAGGACTGATCTGGGTTTTCCGGAGGATACCTTTCTCATTGGCAACAGACTGTGCTATATCGTAGGTTTTGCCGTAGCCAACTTCTGCGCACTGCTTCACAAATTTGGCAAGCTCTGTCTCTTCATTGACACTCAAATAGGGGTGAGGACCAGACTTGGTACCGTGCTTAACCCTACCACTAACCCGATCTTTTAGGGTAGTTCGGGGAACGCCATACTCTCTTGCAGCTTGATTAATACCAATGTCACCCTTTTGTACCGCTTTCATTGCTTCTTCCATCTGTCGGTTGCTCCACTGCTTGCGCTTAACACCCTTTACAGCTCTTTCTGCAACCCACCCAATACCGTCTTAGGTCCACTGAGTCCAGGAATTAATTTTATTTCTTCCTTCATTTTCTGTCTTGGGAAGTATGTAATTTGCTTGCACAGATTGTCTACGCAATTATCTGTTTCATTCTAGTTCAAAAATGTGGATATCTGAATACTGGGATCCAAATAAATGTTGGTATAACTTTGCATAGCCTCGTTTCCAGGCCTTCTACACCTCCAGTTTTAGATCACTTACAGTATGCAAAAATGGAGGGAGAAGGCCTGGGGAGTCACTCCACCTTACCAGTGGCACAAAAGGTTATATGTCTCAACACCCAAGTTTTGTTCGAGACAGATAATGCATTCTGCAAGCTACGAAGGTAGGACAAATGCCAATAGAGAGCTTCACAGAGCATATGAGGCACACCCAGGCTAGAAGCCATGACTGCCGAGTGATAAATGTGCCAGAGGTAACACAGCAACCGGGCCGTCGGAAGCAGTTGCAGAGTGGTCAGGCCAGGGTTGGTGTATGTTGCAGTGTGAAGCGCTGCGAAAAATGTTTACATTGCGGTGCAAAGCGCTGCACAACATTTTTAGCACTTGCTTGCTTGGGGGGTCTCTTCTCTGGAACTCGTTTTGGTTCTCTGTACCTGTGGATAAGAATTTTAATAAGCTAGAATCTGTGAGGAAAGCCATGCCACGCATCACATAGTAAGATTTCAACCCCTCCTTTATGCATACTGTTTTAGTTATCAAAACTGTAGAAGGCCAGGGAACGAGGCTAAGTAGATGTGTTCTAAGTCAACCGTAACATTGCTTGTTACTCACCCTCGTCACTTCCACCACCTCATCCGTTCACTACCTCACCCTCTCACAGGAGGCCTCCATGTACGATGCCACTCAGGAACTACAGTACCTGGACATGGTAATTCAGGAGTCGCTCCGAATGTATCCACCAGCACCACGGTGAGACTCCCCACCCTGTCCATTATTCATTCTCCCCACTACCTCTCCTCTATGCCATACTAAGTTGGATTTTGAAAAAGCACATGTTTTTACTACTCACTTTAGGACCTCCCGCTGTGCTCAAAAAACCATTGACCAATGGAGTGACCATCCCCAAGGGAGCAGTAGTTCACCTTCCCATTCACCTCCTTCACTACAACCCAGAGCACTGGACAGATCCGGAGAAATTTGACCCTGAAAGCAATGTTGTTTTAGTTATCTAAAACTGAAATAGTTTAGTTTTTGGTTTTAATTAGGTAGAAGTCGCATTGTTCAGTTTAGTTTTAGTTTTAATTACTAAATCTCAAAAGGGTTAGTAAAGGCTCTTTTAGGTTTAGTAAACACCATTTTTGGGTGATTTCATTCTAGTTTAGTTGTAGTTTTAATTAACAGGCTGAGACAGTCCTCATTTTAGTTTTAGTTTAATTACTAAACTGAAATATGCCATACTAAAATGCATTATAGTTTTAGTTTTAGTTAACTAAAACAACATTGCCTGAAAGGTGCTGTCCCCCTTTCCTCCCTCACCCCCTCCACCTTATCATGGTGACAAATTCTTTCCTGTCTGATTGATCAATTCCTCCCTCCCTTGCTCTTCCCACAGGTTCACTCCTGAGGAGAAGGCGAAGCGTCCCAGTGTCTGCCACATGCCTTTTGGTTGGGGTCCTCGCAACTGCATTGGGATGAGGTTTGCCCTCAAGGAGGCTAAGATGGCTCTCATCGAGGTCCTGAAGAAGTACTCATTTGTGCGAGCTCCAGAAACAGAGGTCAGTTCTCCAGTTACTCCCTCTGACCTTGAGATGCAGTAACACGAGTTTGACTACCATTTTGAATTCCTTCTGTAAACTTCCTAGGCTCTTGAGTCTAGAGAATGTTCTTTCTGCAAACATAATTATGCCTAATACACCTTTTCTCATGCCATATGTACATGTAATCATCGGCTACATTGGTTTCTGTACCTGCCACTGTAACTGTATTTTTCCTAGGTTCCACTGAAGACAGCTGTTGGTATTACCATGGCACCCAAGAACGGGATTTACCTGAAGATAGCCAGGAGGGACTGATGAGTCATAGAAGCAGGACTCCACAATCATACTGTGCACTGATAGTCCTATTGTGTCATGTATTTTATTTGAGTTTTTATTTTGAGTTTTCTGAAAATGTGAAAGAAGATGGAAGAGAGTTTAGGGGTGAGATGGACTGAGGATGGGTAACCCCTGGTTTTCCAGATAATCAGTGAACTGACAAATACCTGTTCTCATACCATATGTAATTACATGTAGTCATCGGCTACATTGGTTTCTATACGCCACTATAGCTATATAACTGTATTTTTCCCAGGTTGCACTGAAGACAGCTGTTAATTGGTATCACCATGGCACCCAAGAATTTATCTCAGCAGCCTGCCTTCCCTTCATCACTTCATGTTGAATTGACAGTGGTGGATTTAGGCCCCCCTTTGGTGGCTTAGTAAAATTGTACAGCAGTTGCCCGCAACCAGGTGGGGTTCGATCGAACCCCCTAAAATTTCTCTATCCTCGATTCTTTTCCACACATAATAAAGGAGGCTAAGTTGAAACTAGCCTTCGATCGCTGTACAGCTGTAGGATATAGAAATGACCACTCAAATCTATATCCTACAGCTGTGGCCATAGTAGGTAATGATAATTACACCAATCAATGATGAACATTGAAGTGCATACGTAGCTAGGATGTCTATATTATCCATGATATAATAACCAAGGGGTTTCCCTGTGATTCATGAACTGAATTTATTTTGTCATACCAATGATAATGACCGGGTTGCACAAAAGGAGGTCCTGAACCAGCTAGTATATGTACATATACCTATGTACCTAGTTTTGTTCCATGATGAATTTTTTTGCACGAGATGATTACATGTAATTATGTAATACATAATATTATGACATGCTTTGTTGACCCTAGCCTCGTACCCAGGCCTATAGGTCTGCGACAAACACCTCTGCCACTTTGTTATGGATGGTACATAGTAGTCTTGCAGGGGCAGGCCATGGTTCAGAGAGGGGAAGTATGTATCGAAGTTGATTCTCTATGGTAGAGAGCAGTACGTTTATCGGTGTGGAATATTGAATATGATGCATGAGTGATGTATCTCATAGCTCTCATCAACACAATCATGCTATTGGGTAATAATTATCAGGAGCCAATACTAAGACTAGCCTCAAACCCAGGCTAATAATATAGGACTAGATCCAACGCCAGCCTAATTCTAAGCCACATGACCTAAAGGCAAATTACAATAGTTCATTATACAATAAAAAATAAAAGCCTAGCAGCCTTCCCTCCACGCCAAAGGAAAACAAAAGAACAGGAAAAAAAGGAACAAGAAAAGGAAACCAAAAAATAAAAACAGAAAGGGGGAAAGAGAAAAAAAAATACAACCTAGCAACAACCCATCCCTCCGTGACAGGTCAGACACCGAAGTGTAAGCCTCAGGAGCGCTGGATAGGCGGTCCTGGAATCACAGGAGGCTAACCTGCTTTCTACCAGAACACCTTTAGCTTCGGTGGTCAGATGGGAACCGGCGTACTCGAGCTGCTAGGCGGGGAAGTCGAGAACCGGTATGTACGGAGTGGCCCAGACTCGTACTCGGTTATTGGGGAGGCGAACACTCAACCCCCAGGCTGCAAAGCAAGTGCTTAGCGAGTGTGCCATCCCGACTTCCCGCCAAAACTTGCTACAAATTTAATATTTAAAGCCCAAACCGGAAGTAGCCTGTTGCGCATGCGCGCAGGCTGACCTTTGAACCTTCGAGCAAAATGGTGGCCGAGTCCAAAGCTAGCTAAGGTCTTCAGTTTGTAGCAGTTTGCTACATAGTATTACTGTGCTCTTAGCGGCATGGAATCACTAACGAAGTTTGGAGTCAGCATTGAACTGAGTTGGTGAGTAGACTAAGCCGGGCAGACGAAAAGAAGCGTGTGGGGTTCAAGGCATTGGTGCTTCTGACAAGGAAGAACGTGCTGTGACCGAAAGAAACGTTTGTGGAGGACGTCTGGGTTTTGGTGAGTGTCATCAGCGAGAAGAAAGTAGTCCCTAGTTGTCTGTCTGCAAAGGAAAGCAGTACAGAGGCATGGCTTTATAGTCAGGAGAAGACAGCAGGGAGTGTAAAGAGCAGTACACACACACACACGCACACACACACACACGCACGCACACACACACACACACACACACACTACTAAGGCTGCTTTGGCATATTCTCCACTAGTGTGTGTTAGATGCTATGTCTTAAGCTACTCGGTGATTGAACGAACAATGGGGCTTCCCAGGGCATGTATCAAACATCAAAGGGAAATACATGGCCCCAGTTCCTGTAGTGCGTTTACAGTGACTACCGGTACTTTGATCTGCCCACGCAATGTGAAACAATTAATTGAAGTTGAACCTTGCTCTACCTGGCTCTATCTCTTCTCTACCTGGCTCTACCTCTGCTCTACCTGGCTCTACCTCCGCTCTACCTGGCTCTACCTGACTCTACCACTCCTCTACCTCTGCTCTGCTCTACCTGGCTGTACCTCTTCTCTACCTAGCTCTATCTCTGCTCTACCTAGCTCTACCTCAGCTCTACCTGGCTCTACCTAGCTCTACCTGGCTCTACCTCTGCTCTACCTGGCTCTACCTCTGCTCTACCTGGCTCTACCTCAGCTCTACCTGGCTCTACCTGGCTCTACCTATGCTCTACCTGGCTCTACCTGGCTCTACCTCTGCTCTACCTGGCTCTACCTCTGCTCTACCTCTGCTCTACCTGGCTCTACCTCTGCTCTACCTCAGCTCTACCTAGCTCTACCTCTGCTCTACCTGGCTCTACCTCTGCTCTACCTGGCTCTACCTCTGCTCTACCTAGCTCTACCTCAGCTCTACCTGGCTCTACCTGGCTCTACCTCAGCTCTACTTGGCTCTACCTCTGTTCTACCTGGCTCTACCTCTGCTCTACCTGGCTCTACCTCTGCTCTACCTCAGCTCTACCTAGCTCTACCTCAGCTCTACCTGGCTCTACCTGGCTCTGCCTATGCTCTACCTGGCCCTGCCTCTGCTCTTCCTGGCTCTACCTCTGCTCTACCTGGCTCTACCTCTGCTCTACCTCTGCTCTACCTAGCTCTACCTCAGATCTACCTGGCTCTACCTGGCTCTACCTCTGCTCTACCTTGCTCTACCTCTGCTCTACCTCTGCTCTACCTGGCTCGACCTCTGCTCTACCTCTGCTCTACCTAGCTCTACCTCTGCTCTACATGGCTCTACCTCTGCTCTACCTGGCTCTACCTCTGCTCTACCTGGCTCTACCTCTGCTCTACCTCTGCTCTACCTAGCTCTACCTCAGCTCTACCTGGCTCTACCTGGCTCTACCTCAGCTCTACCTGGCTCTACCTCTGCTCTACCTGGCTCTACCTCTGCTCTACCTGGCTCTATCTCTGCTCTACCTGGCTCTACCTCAGCTCTACCTGGCTCTACCTGGCTCTACCTCAGCTCTACCTGGCTCTACCTCTGCTCTACCTGGCTCTACCTCTGCTCTACCTGGCTCTATCTCTGCTCTACCTGGCTCTACCTCAGCTCTACCTGGCTCTACCTGGCTCTACCTCTGCTCTACCTGGCTCTACCTCCGCTCTACCTGGCTCTACCTCTGCTCTACCTGGCTCTACCTCAGCTCTACCTGGCTCTACCTCAGCTCTACCTGGCTCTACCTCTGCTCTACCTGGCTCTACCTCTGCTCTACCTGGCTCTACCTCTGCTCTACCTGGCTCTACCTCTGCTCTACCTGGCTTTACCTCTGCTCTACCTGGCTCTACCTCAGCTTTACCTGGCTCTACCTGGCTCTACCTCTGCTCTACCTGGCTCTACCTCAGCTCTACCTGGCTCTACCTCAGCTCTACCTGGCTCTACCTCTGCTCTACCTCTGCTCTACCTGGCTCTACCTCTGCTCTACCTCTGCTCTACCTAGCTCTACCTCTGCTCTACCTGGCTCTACCTCAGCTTTACCTGGCTCTACCTGGCTCTACCTCTGCTCTACCTGGCTCTACCTCTGCTCTACCTGGCTCTACGTCTGCTCTACCTTGCTCTACCTCTGCTCTACCTGGCTCTACCTCAGCTCTACCTGGCTCTACCTCAGCTCTACCTGGCTCTACCTCTGCTCTACCTGGCTCTACCTCTGCTCTACCTGGCTCTACCTCTGCTCTACCTGGCTCTACCTCTGCTCTACCTGGCTCTACCTCTGCTCTACCTGGCTCTACCTCTGCTCTACCTGGCTCTACCTCTGCTCTACCTCTGCTCTACCTGGCTCTACCTGGCTCTAACTCTGCTCTACCTGGCTTTACCTCTGCTCTACCTCTGCTCTACCTGGCTCAACCTCTGCTCTACCTCTGCTCTACCTAGCTCTACCTCTGCTCTACCTGGCTCTACCTCTGCTCTACCTGGCTCTACCTCTGCTCTACCTGGCTCTACCTCTGCTCTACCTGGCTCTACCTCTGCTCTACCTCTGCTCTACCTAGCTCTACCTCAGCTCTACCTGGCTCTACCTGGCTCTACCTCAGCTCTACCTGGCTCTACCTCTGCTCTACCTGGCTCTACCTCTGGTCTACCTGGCTCTACCTCTGCTCTACCTCTGCTCTACCTAGCTCTACCTCAGTTCTACCTGGCTCTACCTGGCTCTACCTGGCTCTGCCTATGCTCTACCTGACCCTGCCTCTGCTCTTCCTGGCTCTACCTCTGCTCTACCTGGCTCTACCTCTGCTCTACCTCTGCTCTACCTAGCTCTACCTCAGCTCTACCTGGCTCTACCTCTGCTCTACCTTGCTCTACCTCTGCTCTACCTCTGCTCTACCTGGCTCTACCTCTACTCTACCTCTGCTCTACCTAGCTCTACCTCTGCTCTACCTGGCTCTACCTCTGCTCTACCTGGCTCTACCTCTGCTCTACCTGGCTCTACCTCTGCTCTACCTCTGCTCTACCTAGCTCTACCTCAGCTCTACCTGGCTCTACCTGTCTCTACCTCTGCTCTACCTGGCTCTACCTGGCTCTACCTGGCTCTACCTAGCTCTACCTATGCTCTACCTGGCTCTACCTGGCTCTACCTCTGCTCTACCTCTGCTCTACCTGGTGATCTACCTTTGTTACAGGTACAGTCTACCCTACTGCGGATAATTCGGAACACCAGACTTCAGTACACCCCACTGGGATTGCAAGATGCAGTAGAGGGCTATAACTGGAATGCTGGTAGACTAGCTTAATTTAATTAGCCCACAACTTGGGGGAAGCAGCTAGTTTAGTTGTCAAGCTACATTAAATCATCGTGGTTGTTTCACGCATTTTGACTGTGCTTACGTACAGTTACGCAAAAAAATTGTCGCCGATCGGACAGACAGGCAGTTCCTTGGCGCAGTCAAATGTTGGCAATGTCTTTTAACTACTCCAGTCTTGACTCAACCAAAATAGTGGGTGTTCCAAATCCCCCCCCCCCCCCCCCCCCCTACACACACACACACACACACACACACACACACAATTCCGAAATAACTGCATTTCCCTTACTTATCAGATTATCACAGACATGCAAAACCGGTATTGGAATGCATGACATTGTCTGAGCATAGGGCCTGCAACATCACTGTCATTAGTCAACTTTAGGCTACAGAATTAAAACCCAAAACTGTGGCTGAAGCAGCCTTGCAGGTGCACCACACACAGACCAAAGTATTGGCCATGACATGATCGAGCTCCAATTTATGGTATGTGCACAGTCATGCATACCCTACCTCCAAACTTTTTCAGACGCTGTTCAGTTGTTTGCAAAACCTGCTGCTAGAGAGCGAAAACTGGGGCTGTGTCCAGAAATCATCTACAGTCTAGAAATCCTCTGCCTTGCCACGTGTTCTGCAGGACATGTACAGTGGCACAAACAGACGAAAATCTTCTTTTGCTATGCAATAGCTCCCATCACTGCAGCCATTGAAGAGGTAGGTCTACAAGTCTGGTCGCCCTCATTCTCAGCTGAGGCCTGCTTACATGTACACACATTTTTACCCACGCTCACATGCGCGAAGCAAGGTTAAGCAATTGGTTTGTCCGTCTGTCCATCATCTGTCTGTCGTCTGTCCAGTGAAAAGCATTCAAAAACAGCCGAGAACTGAATATTCTCCAGTACTGCCCAAGCTAAGGGGTGGAATAACATACGACTCACTTGTTGTCCAGCTCTAGCTTCTCAACAAATCTACATCAGACCTTCTGAAAAGTCGAGCTGCAGTTTGTCAGGACAACAAAACGCCCTCTTGCAGGTCTGCTTTCAGTTGTGTCCATTGGCTTGAGCAGAAATCAACATCTAGCAATAATACAGTGCCGTCTTTGGTAACTATGACAACGCCTATTCCAGTAATGCGAAGAGCTGAACCAATACGGCTAAATGCTGAATGGAATATTTGGTTCAGCGACATGAAATGCAGATTTACAGCATTCAGGGGATAGCGTATCCATTCAGGTTCAGTTAGTCGCATATTACGTGTCCAGTGAAAGCATTACCAGTGTCTCGAAAAACCGCCCATGGTCGATGAACTTAGTGGCTGCTCAGAGGGGGATGGGCGTATTTTTGAGGACCCCTCTCCCGAAAATAGGCCCACCCTTGACTTGAAAGTAGGCCCACCCAATTCGAAAGTAGGCCCACCCAAGTACATGCGTAAAATCAGCAAATATGCGAGTGCCATACTGCAACAGTCATTCTAGCAAGGCTTAACTACTACTACTCCCGGAGTTTCTTGGTGAGCAGGAACAATCTCTTCGTGTGAGTAGCTACAAGAACAGCAAACAAGACAGCAGGAGTGCTTGAATGACGTAGAGTGCACTGACTATCTTCGGGACTTGCCGATTGCTGCTGCTTCCGAGAAATCCGTAGTGCGCTGCTAGTTATAGTGCTACGCTAGGCGATTTCACACGTGAAGACACTCACATGCAATGCACAGCGCGTGCACGGTCTCATGTCATGCACTCAGTATACACAGCTGATTATGCAATGGCATACAACATAATGAAATTCATTGCAAATAGTACCACGATATATAGCCATTCTTAGTCCAACCTCTTTGACAGTACTTCTTCCGGAGCTATTCAAGTGCTTTCCTAATAGGGTGGGCGTACTTTCGAGTAATAAATGACCCTTTGCAACAACTTGTCGCAAAAAAGGGGGGTGGACGTATTTTCGATGGTGGACGTGTTTCGAGAGACTACGGTACTTGTTTCTTTGGTCTGTTCACATAACATTGTTAGATAATGGTAGGCAATCACTTCGTATCCAGGAAGTATACCCATCTCATCATTTAGTAACTCAACGAGCTTTGCTCGCTTCGGTTGCTCATACATCAGGTTAGCCTCGTTCCCAGGCCGCGTGGGCGGCCTGGGAACGAGGCTAACATCAGGTGTGCTCTATTTTCAATTACAGCCTCATAAATCATAATTCGGATACAAGTGCATGTAGCTTCGCCCACTTCGCTTGCTCAGCTACTTCCCCCGGCCCCTTGTTCTCCTGGCCTGAAGTAACTTGACATGTTGACAATTATACCAGTGACATGATGTACCATATAAGGTGATTTTCCAATGATTGCAAGTGGCTGAATGTCCGTACCAATTACCGATCCGATAACATGATTGTTACTGCTGAGTGGGAAGCGATCGTGCAGTGTGGGGTGGAAATCTGGGCTACTGTGTGTAGGTAAAATGTCTTGTTATTGGGCCCCATGCGTAAATTACGCATACGAACCCCCGGGACAATGTGCATCATGTGTTCTAGCCACAAGCACTTCACACATTTTGTCACGGTACACTGTTACTGTATAGTCTTGTCACCGATATGGAGGACGCCGAGTTAGAAGTTGAAGAAGACAGTGCTATGTAGGCATCTTACAGTACAGAGACAGAGACAAAATGCCTCTGAATCGCTGAGGGACTGTAGCCGGCAGGGTGATAGGGAGAGGAGAATGGTCGCCCACCAGCAGGACATGTACGTATGCCGCTCCCAGCGTCTGGTGTGTGAATCGCAGTGGCGTTCATAGGAAAATGAGGACCACAGGTAGTAAACCAACCATACATAGCTTGAGTACATGTATATACAGTTATCGACAAAGTGGTCGTGGTACTTCTGTTCTGGAGTTTCCTGTGCCTGCTGATTTGTTGCTGTCAGTCGCAATGTAGAAAGTCTTTAATTTTACTTTCCCGCGAGGCTTTCCTGCGTATTGTACATATGCACATGGATAATATAAACCGGAGGTGGAGACGCTTCTGTTTATGTTTTGCGTGAAACACTCATTGCAGCAGGTGTAACGGTTTAGATTTACGATATTCCGTTTATCTAAATGAGTGCGACAGTACGGTGCTTGTCCGGTTCCCATATCACGTTCCGAACGTAAGCCCGAGCCTCCCATGCCAGAGTTGTTTCAAACCATGTATCGAACACTGACACCAATTATCGACAGCCCGTTGCCATGATCGACCACTTGGGGTTTTCCCCGACTGCTCATTATGCAGTAAAATCTGCCCACTGTTTACTTCTTACACTGTGTCTATGTTATGCACTCTCAAACTTGTAGCTACAGTTAACTCAGTATACATGTGCACCACCTCCCACATGCACATGCAATCCAATCAGCACCAGTGCCTTCCAGTACGTCTTCAACATCGTTCTAAAGCACGTACAGCAGACATTGGTGTGTACGGTCTCAGAGGTACGTGGACTGACTCGGGTTTTTTCGTGACAGATGATGGCTGATGACTGATCTGGGTTTTCCGGAGGATACCTTTCTCATTGGCAACAGACTGTGCTATATCGTAGGTTTTGCCGTAGCCAACTTCTGCGCACTGCTTCACAAATTTGGCAAGCTCTGTCTCTTCATTGACACTCAAATAGGGGTGAGGACCAGACTTGGTACCGTGCTTAACCCTACCACTAACCCGATCTTTTAGGGTAGTTCGGGGAACGCCATACTCTCTTGCAGCTTGATTAATACCAATGTCACCCTTTTGTACCGCTTTCATTGCTTCTTCCATCTGTCGGTTGCTCCACTGCTTGCGCTTAACACCCTTTACAGCTCTTTCTGCAACCCACCCAATACCGTCTTAGGTCCACTGAGTCCAAGAATTAATTTTATTTCTTCCTTCATTTTCTGTCTTGGGAAGTATGTAATTTGCTTGCACAGATTGTCTACGCAATTATCTGTTTCATTCTAGTTCAAAAATGTGGATATCTGAATACTGGGATCCAAATAAATGTTGGGTTTTAGTGCTTGGTGTCAAATCATCATGACGGTTAGGCTATATAAGAAATCCTCTCTCTATTTCTCTCTCTCTCTCTGGCAGCAAACTTCTCCTTTGCCGACTATGTGCTTCGCTGGTTATTTAGCCGGTCCGGGAGGGGAGATGCATTCCATGTTCTTAACGATGCTTCTATAAGCCTAGTTTGGGCAAGAAGAGAGGAAAATAAATCCACCAAGGTGATTCAATGGTGACTCGGAAACTATATCATTTGTACTATCAGCATTTTGATAAATGACAGCCATGAGCAACTGAGAGATGAGGCATGCACTCACATTACGAACTTGTTTCCTCCTCAGCACAAGGATCTCCTTCAGCTGATGATTGACGCAACTGAGGAGGGAGAAGGTGGGGGAGGGAGGAGGCTCACCGATGAGGAGATTGTATCACACTCCATCACATTCCTCCTGGCTGGCTACGAGACAACTGCCAACACCCTGGCCTACACCTCCTACCTGCTGGCTCTGAACCCTGAGATACAGGAAAAACTCCAAGCAAAAATTGACGAGTACTTTGAAAGTAACCCGGTGAGTTGGTATAACTTTGCATAGCCTTGTTTCCAGGCCTTCTACACCTCCAGTTTTAGATCACTTACAGTATGCAAAAATGGAGGGAGAAGGCCTGGGGAGTCACTCCACCTTACCAGTGGCACAAAAGGTTATATGTCTCAACACCCAAGTTTTGTTCGAGACAGATAATGCATTCTGCAAGCTACGAAGGCAGGACAAATGCCAATAGAGAGCTTCACAGAGCATATGAGGCACACCCAGGCTAGAAGCCATGACTGCCGAGTGATAAATGTGCCAGAGGTAACACAGCAACCGGGCCGTCGGAAGCAGTTGCAGAGTGGTCAGGCCAGGGTTGGTGTATGTTGCAGTGTGAAGCGCTGCGAAAAATGTTTACATTGCGGTGCAAAGCGCTGCACAACATTTATAGCGCTTGCTTGCTTGGGGGGTCTCTTCTCTGGAACTCGTTTTGGTTCTCTGTACCTGTGGATAAGAATTTTAATAAGCTAGAATCTGTGAGGAAAGCCATGCCACGCATCACATAGTAAGATTTCAACCCCTCCTTTTATGCATACTGTTTTAGTGATCAAAACTGTAGAAGGCCAGGGAACGAGGCTAAGTAGATGTGTTCTAAGTCAACCGTAACATTGCTTGTGTTACTCACCCTCGTCACTTCCACCACCTCATCCGTTCACTACCTCACCCTCTCACAGGAGGCCTCCATGTACGATGCCACTCAGGAACTACAGTACCTGGACATGGTAATTCAGGAATCGCTCCGAATGTATCCACCAGCACCACGGTGAGACTCCCCACCCTGTCCATTATTCATTCTCCCCACTACCTCTCCTCTATGCCATACTAAGTTGGATTTTGAAAAAGCACATGTTTTTACTACTCACTTTAGGACCTCCCGCTGTGCTCAAAAAACCATTGACCAATGGAGTGACCATCCCCAAGGGAGCAGTAGTTCACCTTCCCATTCACCTCCTTCACTACAACCCAGAGCGCTGGACAGATCCGGAGAAATTTGACCCTGAAAGCAATGTTGTTTTAGTTATCTAAAACTGAATTAGTTTAGTTTTTGGTTTTAATTAGGTAGAAGTCGCATTGTTCAGTTTAGTTTTAGTTTTAATTACTAAATCTCAAAAGGGTTAGTAAAGGCTCTTTTAGGTTTAGTAAACACCATTTTTGGGTGATTTCATTCTAGTTTAGTTGTAGTTTTAATTAACAGGCTGAGACAGTCCTCATTTTAGTTTTAGTTTAATTACTAAAGTGAAATATGCCATACTAAAATGCATTATAGTTTTAGTTTTAGTTAACTAAAACAACATTGCCTGAAAGGTGCTGTCCCCCTTTCCTCCATCACCCCCTCCACCTTATCATGGTGACAAATTCTTTCCTGTCTGATTGATCAATTCCTCCCTCCCTTGCTCTTCCCACAGGTTCACTCCTGAGGAGAAGGCGAAGTGTCCCAGTGTCTGCCACATGCCTTTTGGTTGGGGTCCTCGCAATTGCATTGGGATGAGGTTTGCCCTCATGGAGGCTAAGATGGCTCTCATCGAGGTCCTGAAGAAGTACTCATTTGTGCGAGCTCCAGAAACAGAGGTCAGTTCTCCAGTTACTCCCTCTGACCTTGAGATGCAGTAACACGAGTTTGACTACCATTTTGAATTCCTTCTGTAAACTTCCTAGGCTCTTGAGTCTAGAGAATGTTCTTTCTGCAAACATAATTATGCCTAATACACCTTTTCTCATGCCATATGTACATGTAATCATCGGCTACATTGGTTTCTGTACCTGCCACTGTAACTGTATTTTTCCTAGGTTCCACTGAAGACAGCTGTATGTATTACCATGGCACCCAAGAACGGGATTTACCTGAAGATAGCCAGGAGGGACTGATGAGTCATAGAAGCAGGACTCCACAATCATACTGTGCACTGATAGTCCTATTGTGTCATGTATTTTATTTGAGTTTTTATTTTGAGTTTTCTGAAAATGTGAAAGAAGATGGAAGAGAGTTTAGGGGTGAGATGGACTGAGGATGGGTAACCCCTGGTTTTCCAGATAATCAGTGAACTGACAAATACCTGTTCTCATGCCATACGTAATTACATGTAGTCATCGGCTACATTGGTTTCTATACCTGCCACTATAGTGTATTTTTCCCAGGTTGCACTGAAGACAGCTGTTAATTGGTATCACCATGGCACCCAAGAATTTACCTGAGCAGCCTTCCTTCCCTTCATCACTTCATGTTGAATTGACAGTGGTGGATTTATAGGCCCCCCTTTGGTGGCTTAGTAAAATTGTACAGCAGTTGCCCGCAACCAGGAGGGGTTCGATCGAACCCCCTAAAATTTCTCTATCCTCGATTCTTTTCCACACATAATAAAGGTGGCTAAGTTGGAACTAGCCTTCGCTGTACAGCTGTAGGATATAGAAATGACCACTCAAATCTATATCCTACAGCTGTGGCCATAGTAGGTAATGATATTTACACCAATCAATGATGAACATTGAAGTGCATACGTAGCTAGGATGTCTATATTATCCATGATATAATAACCAAGGGGTTTCCCTGTGATTCATGAACTGAATTTATTTTGTCATACCAATGATAATGACAGGGTTGCATAAAAGGAGGTCCTGAACCAGCTATAGTATATGTACATACCTATGTACCTAGTTTCGTTCCATGATGATTTTTTTTGCACGAGATGATTACATGTAATTATGTAATACATAATAATTATTATGACATGCTTTGTTGACCCTAGCCTCGTACCCAGGCCTATAGGTCTGCGACAAACACCTCTGCCACTTTGTTATGGATGGTACATAGTAGTCTTGCAGGGGCAGGCCATGGTTCAGAGAGGGGAAGTATGTATCGAAGTTGATTCTCTATGGTAGAGAGCAGTACGTATATTGGTGTGGAATATTGAATATGATGCTTGAGTGATGTATCTCATAGCTCTCATCAACACAATGATGCTATTGGGTAATAATTATCAGGAGCCAATACTAAGACTAGCCTCAAACCCAGGCTAATAATATAGGCCACTCCACCCACCCTAATGCTAAGCCACATGACCTAAAGGCAAATTATAATAGTTCATTATACAATAAAAAAATAAAAGCCTAGCAGCCTTCCCTCCATGCCAAAGGAAACAAAAGAACAGGAAAAAAAGGAACAAGAAAAAGAAAACCAAAAAAAAAAAAACAGAAAGGGGGAAAGAGAAAAAAAATACAACCTAGCAACAACCCATCCCTCCGTGACAGGTCAGACACCGAAGTGTAAGCCTCAGGAGCGCTGGATAGGCGGTCCTGGAATCACAGGAGGCTAACCTGCTTTCTACCAGAACACCTTTAGCTTCGGTGGTCAGATGGGAACCGGCGTACTCGAGCTGCTAGGCGGGGAAGTCGAGAACCGGTATGTACGGAGTGGCCCAGACTCGTACTCGGTTATTGGGGAGGCGAACACTCAACCCCCAGGCTGCAAAGCAAGTGCTTAGCGAGTGTGCCATCCCGACTTCCCGCCAAAACTTGCTACAAATTCAATATTTAAAGCCCAAACCGGAAGTAGCCTGTTGCGCATGCGCGCTGGCTGACCTTTGAACCTTCAAGCAAAAATGGTGGCCGAGTCCAAAGCTAGCTAAGGTCTTCAGTTTGTAGCAGTTTGCTACATAGTATTACTGTGCTCTTAGCGGCATGGAATCACTAACGAAGTTTGGAGTCAGTATTGAACTGAGTTGGTGAGTAGACTAAGCCGGGCAGACGAAAAGAAGCGTGTGGGGTTCAAGGCATTGGTGCTTCTGACGAGGAAGAATGTGCTGTGACCGAAAGAAACGTTTGTGGAGGACGTCTGGGTTTTGGTGAGTGTCATCAGCGAGAAGAAAGTAGTCCCTAGTTGTCTGTCTGCAAAGGAAAGCAGTACAGAGGCATGGCTTTATAGTCAGGAGAAGACAGCAGGGAGTGTAAAGAGCAGTACACACACACACACACGCACGCACACACACGCACACACACTACTAAGGCTGCTTTGGCATATTCTCCACCAGTGTGTGTTAGATGCTATGTCTTAAGCGACTCGGTGATTGAACGAACAAATTATGGGGCTTCCCAGGGCATGTATCAAACATCAAAGGGGAATACATGGCCCCAGTTCCTGTAGTGCGTTTACAGTGACTACCGGTACTTTGATCTGCCCACGCAATGTGAAACAATTAATTGAAGTTGAACCTTGCTCTACCTGGCTCTATCTCTTCTCTACCTGGCTCTACCTCTGCTCTACCTGGCTCTACCTCCGCTCTACCTGGCTCTACCTCCGCTCTACCTGGCTCTACCTGGCTCTACCTCTGCTCTACCTGGCTCTACCTCTGCTCTACCTGGCTCTACCTCTGCTCTACCTGGCTCTACCTCAGCTCTACCTCAGCTCTACCTGGCTCTACCTCAACTCTACCTGGCTCTACCTCTGCTCTACCTGGCTCTACCTCCGCTCTACCTGGCTCTCCCTGACTCTACCACTGCTCTACCTCTGCTCTGCTCTACCTTACTGTACCTCTTCTCTACCTAGCTCTATCTCTGCTCTACCTAGTGCTACCTCAGCTCTACCTGGCTCTACCTAGCTCTACCTGGCTCTACCTCTGCTCTACCTGGCTCTACCTCTGCTCTACCTGGCTCTACCTCAGCTCTACCTGGCTCTACCTGGCTCTACCTCTACTCTACCTGGCTCCACCTCTGCTCTACTTGGCTCTGCCTCTGCTCTACCTGGCTCTACCTCTGCTCTACCTGGCTCTACCTCTGCTCTACCTGGCTCTACCTCTGCTCTACCTGGCTCTACCTCTGCTCTACCTGGCTCTACCTCTGCTCTACCTGGATCTACCTCTGCTCTACCTGGCTCTACCTCTGCTCTACCTGGCTCTACCTCTGCTCTACCTGGCTCTACCTCAGCTCTACCTGGCTCTACCTCTGCTCTACCTGGCTCTACCTCTGCTCTACCTGGCTCTACCTCTGCTCTACCTGGCTCTACCTCTGCTGTACCTGGCTCTACCTCAGCTCTACCTGGCTCTACCTCTGCTCTACCTGGCTCTACCTCTGCTCTACCTGGCTCTACCTCTGCTCTGCCTGGCTCTACCTCTGCTCTACCTGGCTCTACCTCTGCTCTACCTGGCTCTACCTCTGCTCTACCTGGCTCTACCGCTGCTCTACCTCTGCTCTACCTAGCTCTACCTGAGCTCTACCTGGCTCTACCTGGCTCTACCTCAGCTCTACCTGGCTCTACCTCTGCTCTACCTGGCTCTACCTCTGCTCTACCTGGCTCTACCTCTGCTCTACCTGGCTCTATTTCTGCTCTACCTTGCGATAGACTCTGCTCTGACTCGCAGCAGAACTGATCACGCACGGTCTAATTAAATTTAGCTAACAAGAGGTCCGAACTTGAAGGTCGCAAACAACCAATACTTTAAAAGACTCACATATGACCAAAGACGATACAAGATGGACAATTACAAGAATAAGAACTTTGCTTTTATACTTTCCTCCCTAGCAACCTATAGTCCACAAAAGAAACCACAATCAACAGCTACGATAAATTAAATACAACACATTAACATGGTAGCGTTCTAATCCTTAGCACATAAACAACCCTAAGCACTAAAACAGCAAATCCTTAGTCCCACACATAGGTGTTCACACATTTACACATATAAGTGACAGTCTGTCACAACCTGGCTCTACCTCTGCTCTACCTGGCTCTACCTCTGCTCTACCTCTGCTCTACCTGGCTCAACCTCTGCTCTACCTGGCTCTACCTCTGCTCTACCTGGCTCTACCTGGCTCAACCTCTGCTCTACCTGGCTCTACCTCTGCTCTACCTGGCTCTACCTCTGCTCTACCTGGCTCTACCTGGCTCTACCTCTGCTCTTCCTGGCTCTACCTCTGCTCTACCTGGCTCTACCTCTGCTCTACCTGGCTCTACCTGGCTCTACCTCTGCTCTACCTGGCTATACCTCTGCTCTACCTGGCTCTACCTCTGCTCTACCTCTGCTCTACCTAGCTCTACCTGAGCTCTACCTGGCTCTACCTGGCTCTACCTCAGCTCTACCTGGCTCTACCTCTGCTCTACCTGGCTCTACCTCTGCTCTACCTGGCTCTACCTCTGCTCTACCTGGCTCTACCTCTGCTCTACCTGGCTCTACCTCTGCTCTACCTGGCTCTACCTCTGCTCTACCTCTGCTCTACCTGGCTCTACTTCTGCTCTACCTGGCTCTACCTGGCTCTACCTCTGCTCTACCTGGCTCTACCTCTGCTCTACCTGGCTCTACCTCAGCTCTACCTGGCTCTACCTGGCTCTACCTCTGCTCTACCTGGCTCTACCTCTGCTCTACCTGGCTCTACCTCTGCTCTACCTGGCTCTACCTCAGCTCTACCTGGCTCTACCTGGCTCTACCTCTGCTCTACCTGGCTCTACCTCTGCTCTACCTGGCTCTACCTCTGCTCTACCTCTGCTCTACCTAGCTCTACCTCTGCTCTACCTGGCTCTACCTCTGCTCTACCTGGCTCTACCTCTGCTCTACCTGGCTCTACCTCTGCTCTACCTCTGCTCTACCTAGCTCTACCTGAGCTCTACCTGGCTCTACCTGGCTCAACCTCTGCTCTACCTGGCTCTGCCTCTGCTCTACCTGGCTCTACCTCTGCTCTACCTGGCTCTACCTCTGCTCTACCTGGCTCTACCTCTGCTCTACCTGGCTCTACCTCTGCTCTACCTGGCTCTACCTCAGATCTACCTGGCTCTACCTGGCTCTACCTCTGCTCTACCTGGCTCTACCTCTGCTCTACCTGGCTCTACCTCTGCTCTACCTGGCTCTACCTCTGCTCTACCTGGCTCTACCTCTGCTCTACCTGGCTCTACCTCTGCTCTACCTGGCTCTACCTCTGCTCTACCTGGCTCTACCTCTGCTCTACCTCTGCTCTACCTGGCTCTACTTCTGCTCTACCTGGCTCTACCTGGCTCTACCTCTGCTCTACCTGGCTCTACCTCTGCTCTACCTGGCTCTACCTCAGCTCTACCTGGCTCTACCTGGCTCTACCTCTGCTCTACCTGGCTCTACCTCTGCTCTACCTGGCTCTACCTCTGCTCTACCTGGCTCTACCTCAGCTCTACCTGGCTCTACCTGGCTCTACCTCTGCTCTACCTGGCTCTACCTCTGCTCTACCTGGCTCTACCTCTGCTCTACCTCTGCTCTACCTAGCTCTACCTCTGCTCTACCTGGCTCTACCTCTGCTCTACCTGGCTCTACCTCTGCTCTACCTGGCTCTACCTCTGCTCTACCTCTGCTCTACCTAGCTCTACCTGAGCTCTACCTGGCTCTACCTGGCTCAACCTCTGCTCTACCTGGCTCTGCCTCTGCTCTACCTGGCTCTACCTCTGCTCTACCTGGCTCTACCTCTGCTCTACCTGGCTCTACCTCTGCTCTACCTGGCTCTACCTCTGCTCTACCTGGCTCTACCTCTGGTCTACCTGGCTCTACCTCTGCTCTACCTCTGCCCTACCTAGCTCTACCTGAGCTCTACCTGGCTCTACCTGGCTCTACCTCAGCTCTACCTGGCTCTACCTCAGCTCTACCTGGTTCTACCTGGCTCTACCTCTGCTCTACCTGGCTCTACCTCTGCTCTACCTCTGCTCTACCTGGCTCTACCTCTGCTCTACCTCTGCTCTACCTAGCTCTACCTCTGCTCTACCTGGCTCTACCTCTGCTCTACCTGGCTCTACCTCTGCTCTACCTGGCTTTACCTCAGCTCTACCTGGCTCTACCTCAGCTCTACCTGGCTCAACCTCTGCTCTACCTGGCTCTACCTCTGCTCTACCTGGCTCTACCTCTGCTCTACCTGGCTCTACCTCTGCTCTACCTGGCTCTACCTCTGCTCTACCTGGCTGTACCTCTGCTCTACCTGGCTCTACCTCTGCTCTACCTCTGCTCTACCTAGCTCTACCTCAGCTCTACCTGGCTCTACCTGGCTCTACCTCTGCTCTACGTAGCTCTACCTCAGCTCTACCTGGCTCTACCTCTGCTCTACCTCTGCTCTACCTGGCTCTACCTCTGCTCTACCTCTGCTCTACCTAGCTCTACCTCTGCTCTACCTGGCTCTACCTGTGCTCTACCTGGCTCTACCTCTGCTCTACCTGGCTCTATCTCTGCTCTACCTGGCTCTACCTCTGCTCTACCTGGCTCTACCTCAGCTCTACCTGGCTCTACCTCAGCTCTACCTGGCTCTACCTCAGCTCTACCTAGCTCTACCTCTTCTCTACCTGGCTCTACCTGGCTCTACCTCTGCTCTACCTGGCTCTACCTCTGCTCTACCTGGCTCTACCTCTGCTCTACCTGGCTCTAGCTCAGCTCTACCTGGCTCTACCTCTGCTCTACCTGGCTCTACCTCTGCTCTACCTTGCTCTACCTCTGCTCTACCTGGCTCTACCTCTGCTCTACCTCTGCTCTACCTAGCTCTACCTCTGCTCTACCTGGCTCTACCTCTGCTCTACCTGGCTCTACCTCTGCTCTACCTGGCTCTACCTCTGCTCTACCTCTGCCCTACCTAGCTCTACCTGAGCTCTACCTGGTTCTACCTGGCTCTACCTCTGCTCTACCTGGCTCTACCTCTGCTCTACCTCTGCTCTACCTGGCTCTACCTCTGCTCTACCTCTGCTCTACCTAGCTCTACCTCTGCTCTACCTGGCTCTACCTCTGCTCTACCTGGCTCTACCTCTGCTCTACCTGGCTCTACCTCTGCTCTACCTGGCTCTACCTCTGCTCTACCTGGCTGTACCTCTGCTCTACCTGGCTCTACCTCTGCTCTACCTGGCTCTACCTCTGCTCTACCTCTGCTCTACCTGGCTCTACCTCTGCTCTACCTCTGCTCTACCTAGCTCTACCTCAGCTCTACCTGGCTCTACCTGGCTCTACCTGGCTCTACCTCTGCTCTACCTAGCTCTACCTCAGCTCTACCTGGCTCTACCTCTGCTCTACCTGGCTCTACCTCAGCTCTACCTGGCTCTACCTGGCTCTACCTCTGCTCTACCTGGCTCTACCTCTGCTCTACCTGGCTCTACCTCTGCTCTACCTGGCTCTACCTCTGCTCTACCTGGCTCTACCTCTGCTCTACCTCTGCTCTACCTAGCTCTACCTCAGCTCTACCTGGCTCTACCTGGCTCTACCTGGCTCTACCTATGCTCTACCTGGCCCTACCTCTGCTCTTCCTGGCTCTACCTCTGCTCTACCTGGCTCTACCTCTGCTCTACCTGGCTCTACCTCTGCTCTACCTCTGCTCTACCTAGCTCTACCTCAGCTCTACCTGGATCTACCTGGCTCTACCTCTGCTCTACCTGGCTCTACCTCTGCTCTACCTCTGCTCTACCTTGCTCTACCTCTGCTCTACCTCTGCTCTACCTAGCGCTACCTCTGCTCTACCTGGCTCTACCTCTGCTCTACCTGGCTCTACCTCTGCTCTACCTCTGCTCTACCTAGCTCTACCTCAGCTCTACCTGGCTCTACCTGGCTCTACCTGGCTCTACCTATGCTCTACCTGGCCCTACCTCTGCTCTTCCTGGCTCTACCTCTGCTCTACCTGGCTCTACCTCTGCTCTACCTGGCTCTACCTCTGCTCTACCTCTGCTCTACCTAGCTCTACCTCAGCTCTACCTGGATCTACCTGGCTCTACCTCTGCTCTACCTGGCTCTACCTCTGCTCTACCTCTGCTCTACCTGGCTCTACCTCTGCTCTACCTCTGCTCTACCTAGCGCTACCTCTGCTCTACCTGGCTCTATCTCTGCTCTACCTGGCTCTACCTCTGCTCTACCTGGCTCTACCTCTGCTCTACCTCTGCTCTACCTAGCTCTACCTCAGCTCTACCTTGCTCTACCTGGCTCTACCCCCCCCCCCCCCCCCCCCCCCCCCATCACACACACACACACACACAATTCCGAAATAACTGCATTTCCCGTACTTATCACATTATCACAGACATGCAAAACCGGTATTGGAATGCATGACATTGTCTGAGCAGAGGGCCTGCAACATCACTGTCATTAGTCAACTTTAGGCTACAGAATTAAAACCCAAAACTGTGGCTGAAGCAGCCTTGCAGGTGCACCACACACAGACCAAAGTATTGGCCATGAGATGATCGAGCTCCAATTTATGGTAAGTGCACAGTCATGCATACCCTACCTCCAAACTTTTTCAGACGCTGTTCAGTTGTTTGCAAAACCTGCTGCTAGAGAGCGAAAACTGGGACTGTGTCCAGAAATCATCTACAGTCTAGAAATCCTCTGCCTTGCCATGTGTTCTGCATGACATGTACAGTGGCACAAACAGATGAAAATCTTCTTTGGCCATGCAATAGCTCCCATCACTGCAGCCATTGAAGAGGTAGGTATACAAGTCTGGTCGCCCTCATTCTCAGCTGAGGCCTAGCTGCTTACATGTACACACATTTTTACCCACGCTCACATGCGCGAAGCAAGGTTAAGCAATTGGTTTGTCCGTCTGTCCATCATCTGTCTGTCGTCTGTCCAGTGAAAAGCATTCAAAAACAGCCGAGAACTGAATATTCTCCAGTACTGCCCAAGCTAAGGGGTGGAATAACATACGACTCACTTGTTGTCCAGCTCTAGCTTCTCAACAAACCTACATCAGACCTTCTGACAAGTCGAGCTGCAGTTTGTCAGGACAACAAAACGCCCTCTTGCAGGTCTGCTTTCAATTGTGTCCATTGGCTTGAGCAGAAATCAACATCTAGCAATAATACAGTGCCGTCTTTGGTAACTATGACAACGCCTATTCCAGTAATGCGAAGAGCTGAACCAATACGGCTAAATGCTGAATGGAATATTTGGTTCAGCGACATGAAATGCAGATTTACAGCATTCAAGGGATAGCGTATCCATTCAGGTTCAGTTAGTCGCATATTACGTATCCAGTGAAAGCATTACCATAGTGTCTCGAAAATACGCCCATGGGCGATGAAGTTAGTGGCTGCTCAAAGAAGGGGATGGGCGTATTTTTGAGGACCCCTCTCCCGAAAATAGGCCCACCCTTGACTTGAAAGTAGGCCCACCCAATTCAAAAGTAGACCCACCCTTGACTTGAAAGTAGGCCCACCCAATTCGAAAGTAGACCCACCCTTGACTTGAAAGTAGGCCCACCCAAGTACATGCGTAAAATCAGCAAATATGCGAGTGCCATACTGCAACTGTCATTCTAGCAAGGCTTAACTACTACTACTCCCGGAGTTTCTTGGTGAGCAGGAACAATCTCATGTGAGTATATAGCTACAGGAACAGCAAACAAGACAGCAGGAGTGCTTGAATGACGTAGAGTGCACTGACTATCTTCGGGACTTGCCGATTGCTGCTGCTTCCGAGAAAGCCGTAGTGCGCTGCTAGTTATAGTGCTACGCTAGGCGATTTCACACGTGAAGACACAAACATGCAATGCACAGCGCGTGCACGGTCTCATGTCATGCACTCAGTATACACAGCTGATTATGCAATGGCATACAACATAATGGAATTCATTGCAAATAGTACCACAATATATAGCCATTCTTAGTCCAACCTCTTTGACAGTACTTCTTCCGGAGCTATTCAAGTGCTTTCCTAATAGGGTGGGCATACTTTCGAGTAATAAATGACCCTTTGCAACAACTTGTCGCGAAAAAGGGGGGTGGACGTATTTTCGAGGGTGGACGTATTTTCGAGAGACTATGGTACTTGTTTCTTTGGTCTTTTCACATAACATTGTTAGATAATGGTAGGCAATCACTTCGTATCCAGGAAGTATACCCATCTCATCATTTAGTAACTCAAGTAGCTTTGCTCGCTTCGGTTGCTCATACATCTGGTGTGCTCTATTTTCAATTACAGCCTCATAAATCATAATTCGGATACAAGTGCATGTAACTTCGCTCACTTCGCTTGCTCAGCTACTTCCCCCGGCCCCTCGTTCTCCTACGTGAGTAATCCGGCGCCGGACAGCTCTGTGTGCAGAGCTGCTGCTCCCCGATTGCGTCCGCTTAAGCTGCTGCATGCTCTCTGATTGTGTCTGCTTCAACTACTCCCCAATTGCATCCACTTTGGCTGCTGCTCCCCGATTGCGTCCGCTTGAACTGCTGCTCTCCAGTCCATGCCCAATGTTCTCGAACATTCTTCACACAGAGTTCGAGGTTCAGTAAATTGAAGTATGAAGGTCGCGCGTCACTAGCCTAATCCTGCCCCATGAACATCCCACTTTCGTCACGCACACACACACACACACGCATGTTAAAATCTTAATGTATTGATAGTGATTGTCTGTACGCTATGCAGGATGTCACTAGAAATATGCAAATTTCAAAGTACTCCCTCCCCCACCCCTGCCTGCCTTACAGCCGGATCCTCTGAAATGCATTGTTGACAGTAACAATGCTTATGTCAATCACAAAACACAAGATTGTTACAGCTCTTTCTCTCACGCGTGCACGCACGCACACACACACACACACACACACACACACACACACACACACACACACACACACACACACACACACACACACACACACACACACACACACACTACATGCTTGCAGGACCAAACTATTCTAGCTGTTGCATTTGGCCGAGTAATAAACCTCCAACATGGAGAGGCAGACCAGCTCACTGACGCTTGTGCATCCATCTTTTCGACTGTACAAGAGGGGAACAGAATATCCGGGGCGTTTATCATTGTCTTGATATGTGAGTTGTGCCTGAGGTGGAAGAGAGCCCTGGCCTAAAGTAACATGACGTGTTGACAGTGTCTTACTAGTGACATGATGTACCATATAAGGTGATTTTCCAATGATTGCAAGTGGCCGATGGTCCGTACCGATTACCGATCCGATAACATGAACACAATGTGCATCATGTGTTCTAGCCACAAGCACTTCACACATTTTGTCACGGTACACTGTTACAGTATAGTCTTGTCACCGATATGGAGGACGCCGAGTTAGAAGTTGAAAAAGACAGTGTTATGTAGGCGTCTTACAGTACAGAGACCGAGACGAAATGCCACTGAATAGCTAAGGGACTGTGGATGGCAGGGTGATAGGGAGAGGAGAATGGTCACCCGCCAGCAGGAGATATACGTATGCCGCTCCCAGCGTCTGGCATGTTAATCGCAGTGGCGTGCACAGGAAAATGAGGACCACAGGTAGTAAACCAACCATACATAGCTTGAGTACATGTATATACAAAGTGGTACCTCTGTTCTGGAGTCTCCTGTGCCTGCTGACTTGTTGCCGTCAGTCACAATGCAGAAAGTCTTCCTAATCCTTCCCGCGAGGCTTTCCTGCGTGTTGTACATATGGACATAGATAATATAAACCGGAGGTGAAACGCTTCCGTTTATTGGAGTTTTGTGTGAAACACTCATTGCAGCTGGTGTAACGGTTTAGATTTATGATATCTTGACCTTCGAACCTCATAATGGCTTCCGTGGACATGGTGGACGTCGACGAAGAGAGGGTTAGCGCTTCTCAGTCAAGTGGAGAAAGCGAATTAACCAAAAGCGAAAACTTAGGCCTATACAAAGTAACTGTAGAAGGTGAGGAAGAGCTGGTCCTTTTGCCTGCTGGAAGCACTCTAAGGTCCTTTTGCCTGCTGGAAGCACTCTAAGGTCCTTTTGCCTGCTGGAAGCACTCTAAGAAGCGACATGACAAGCCAGAGTGTGAGTCACTGAGAAGCTTATTCAAGTACTTCATGCCATACAGGTCTCTGATTCCCGCATAACCCCTGTCGGTGAAGCAGCTTTGGGAGGTACATCAGGCTGCACTACACTAGGCCTGGGCGATAATGGGAAAAGCGATAATACGGACGAAATTATCTCGATAACGATAATATCACGATAATTACACAGTATGCGAACTACTACAAATGTGACAACATTAACGCATCTTTTTCCAGTATTGACGTGGCTAGTCCATATAGAACACGTCTTAGTGGCAGTGGTTAACGGTAACATGTTCTACACAGGAAACAGCAAGGTTGTAGTGCCGTTTAGGAACTATTAATGTCACGTGTCATTATCACGATAATCGATATCCAATATCTTTATTACGATAATAAATAAATTATTGCACAGCCCTACACTACACTTTTTCTGGGTTGTGTTTCAGTACTACAGAGGGAGCCCATGATCAAGCGCTCCCCAAGGGGGAAGAATTAATGTGACCATCTGTGTTACATTGAGAAAACGTGCGAAGATGTGTGTGTGACAGACATTGCTGTGTACCTTGTAATGAGACTCCACAACTGTATTGTCTCTGGAACAAGTTCAGGCTGCCTTCAGATGCGCAGGCCTGTGTATGGAGCAGCTTCCATAAACTGAGAAATATTGATGCTGTCAACAAGACTGTCGTGACTGAGTTAAAGTCCCAGAGCCATTTCGGGTGGAGTCCCAGCTAGCACTGCAGTTGCTGATGGACAGAGTTCCCAAGAAGATGAAAGCTGATGCAGTTGAGCAACTCAACAGTACCTGTGGTGATGCAGTGGCACCACTCACCATGCGAGAGAAGTGTGTGTTGTGTCTCAACCACTTCCAATAAAGCAGAATTAGCTACAGAAAACAAACTGATCTAAACACATGACATAATATTGTTATTCTCTTTCTGGTTGTAAAGATTTTCTTGTTCCCTTCTTGTATTTCCTTTCAAACTTAGTCGTCCATTCTTTAGCAAAAGAGTGACCAGTTGAGTGGAGTTTACATGTCATGCATAATTATTATGTTATACAAGAATCTGTCTATATAAAATTACGTAACACACATACATCACAATGACTAGTCATCAATTCTTTGGGGCCGGAGTGACTTTCTTGTGCCTTTCTTATATTTTCTTTCGAACTTCATTCTCCATCCTTTGGCAAATGCATGGGTACATACGAACACCAACAGACTGATCACAGCCTTTAGCAGTTCAATGCTGTACTGTTCATATGTAGGGGTAATGCTGTGAGCAATTGTTTCCCAACAGCATAGAACAGAGTTTGTTCTCATGGCATGCATGAATGAATGTCCGTGTCTTGATTGTAGGTCCGCATACTCTGTGCACTGAGGTGGCAGCGAACAACAACCTCCACTTCTTCCATTAGGCAAAAAACTTAGTGCAGAACATCAGAAAAAAGGTGAAGAATTACACACAATGTAACACTTCCTAAATGTAGTAGTACTTGTACAGTGGTATACGTACCTCATCACTGATGTGGTAAAGGCCTCCACGATCTATTAACTCAGTCCAGAGACGGGTATAATCTGAGAGAGACTCGACTGTGGTAGGCTGACCTGCTGCACTCATCCCCTTCAGTACACGAACAAAAAGCGTTTGCTTTACATGCATTTGTGGATGGGTCGACAGCTTCTCGTACCGCTTCAGCAGCTTGACAGCCACATATCCTGTCATGTATCGAATGGCGTAGGTTGGGTTCATGCTGATCAGCTGAACCATTCATAGTCTTCAAATCATGATACACTGACTGCTGCTGTACAAGCGTGGCTGCATTGTATGGGACCTAGTAGGCTGTAGGGTTATCATTGCTTCCCCCTGGCGAGAAAAGTAGCGTTCAAGCGGATCTTGAGAAAATACTTCACTCAGTAGATACTTCACATCAGTTAGTCTCCAGAGTTGGGGTCCTAGCTCGGTGAATGAGTTCACTATTTACGTGTGGTTAACATGTTCGGGATTCCAAATCAGCACATATTAATGTTGTGTTTGGCAGTAGGCCCTGAAGGGGGGTTGCCCAAGCAATTCTAGATCTACATGCTTATATATTTTTCAAGCCCTGTTGGAATGCTTTCTGTATGTTGTTTGGAAGGGCTTATGTAATGTACAGACCCTAATTAGGTCTTGTACATGAAAATCCACCCATGTAAGGTGCAACCTTACAAGCCCTCCAAAAAAAAAAAACAATTATAGGATATAGCCAACAGGATTGAGTGCCAGTAATGGGTACACTTAGCTGTCCATGTAGCTATGCTAGTTGTGACGAGAAAGCTGCCAGTTGACTCCTTGGAGTTTGGATGTAGCGTGTGTAGGCTGAACTTTTCCACCTTCCGAGCATCTTGATTGTGACGTCAGTGATCCCACGACTTTGCGCAGTGGTGGCAGCTCCTCGACGAAAACTATGACCTGAGTACTTTGAGGGATCGATCCCTATGATCTTCAAGGCTTCTCTCACTGCTGAAACAAAGCGGTCCCTAGTCAGGAAAGTGCCATCCTCAAAGTGGAACAGGGGACCATCTTTTCCCCCTCTGCTTGACAAGTATGCTGTCATTGCTGAAACTGGGCAGATATCATTCCCTGTCTTTCCAACATACACATCCACTCCCTCCCGGAAGGGGTCGGTCTTAGAGGCCTTGAGGCGAATTTGGATTAATGATGGAGCCTTCACATTGTCAACGGCCACATCCCTGAATGTGAGGTGAGTCTCTGGATCATAACTTGAAGCAGATGGAGACATCAGCTCCCCTGCCCTGAAGAATCCGAAAAAGCATAAAGAGCATGCGGCCCACAACATTCTGCTGTCTTGCTTGATTGTCAGGTTTCCCGTGGGGATCCATACTGCCTTCATGCGTTTCAGAATCATGGGTGTAATAGGTAGGCGTGGTCTCTGATTTTTCTTCAGCCTAGCTTGCACAGACTTGATCCCCTTCAGCAACTGTTCTAATCTAACCATTCTACAGATCCCTGGGTCTGGAAGGCCACTGAATATCTGGTGATACCGTACAGCTGATAAATAACATTTTATAGTTTGATGAGACAAACCTTGATCTGCAATAAATGCACAAAACTGACACAACTGGGTTTCAGATACAGGCAGTGGTGCTCTTCCAAGCATGCTACAGAATTTTTCATACCGCTTTTGACCGGCATTGTAAGATCTGCGGGTCGATGGTGCAATTGACTGGCTTAAATAGTATTGAACAGAACCGTCCAATTGGTTGACATCCAATCGGGTTTGTGGATCATTAGTAGATCCCTGAGGATGCTGGGAATCTGAGTGGGATCGTTGTTGGCTGTGGGAAGCAGTTCCTGGAAAAGTGATAGACAGTCTCGTGAAAGTGCATCCGCAGCTGTGTTGAGTGTACCTTTAATGTGTTCCGCCGTGAAGCGAAAATGGAATCGTGCTGACAGAAAGTGGAGGCATCTCATTAGATGCATGATTTCTCGATCTTTGCTGTAGCCTCCGTTTATGATAGCCACTACAGCTGAGTTATCGCACTTGAATTGCACATGCTGTTTACCCCATTGCCGACCCCACACTGCTGCTGCTATGACTAAAGGGATGAGTTCCTTCACTGCGATGTGGAATGAGGGAAAATTCTCTGGCCACTGGAGTTGAAACCACTGAGATTGCCAGAACGCACCACAACCCCACGATCCAGATGCATCTGATGTGACCACACACGAAGGCTGCTGGGCCTCCCATAGCAACGATACTCCATTCCACTCTGATAGAAACCTAAACCACCACTCTAGATCCGAGCGAAAAGCCTGATTAAGGCGGATGTGGTGGTCTAGCTGTTTTGCCACTGTAGAGAGCCGAATCATCTGGCTAAGGAATGCCCTACCAGGTTTGACCACTTTGCATGCGTGGCTGAGCTGTCCTATCAGGGAAAGCAACTCTCTTTTGGTGCACGCTTTACGACCTCTCCACTGTCTAATAGTTTCTGTAAGACGAGCTAACTTCTCCTGAGGCAATCGCATTTCCATCTTGACACTGTCAATCTCAACTCCTAAATAGATGATGCAGCAAGTTGGACCCTCGCATTTTTTCACTGCTACCGTGACACCCAGCTCCCTGCATACCTCCAGGATTATCTGCAAATTGTGTGCGCATGTATCCTGGTCTGGTTCACCTACTGTAATGAAGTCATCCAAATAGTGATCCACCCTAGCAACTCCTCGGGTTTTGATGACCCATTCAAGTGCATCTGCAATGGAATTAAAAATCTTTGGGGCAGAACGGAGTCCAAATGGTAGGACTTTGTCCACAAAAATGTGGTCTCTCCACCGCATTCCTAACAGCAGGCGATCATTTGGGTGCACTGGCACATGACGATATGCACTCCTTATGTCTACCTTTGCCATTCTGGCACCCGAACCCACTTCCAAGACATGCTTGGCGACATCATCCACTGAAATGTAAGATAATGAACAGAGTTCTTTCTCAATGCCGTCATTTACACTGACCTCCTTTGGGCTGGACAGATCTAAAATAAGGCGCCACTTCCCTGGGGTATGTTTTTGGGGGGATTACCCCCAACGGGCTAGTTTGAATGGGGAGCAGACCTGCGTTGTCAGTTATATCTGCTATCCTTCCCTCCTGCAGTTCTTTGGTCAGGTATTCATCAACCACTTCTGGATTTTCCAGAGTTGACACCATGTTTCCCCTGGCTGCACGGCACTTACAGGTAGTGTGGCTATAACCAATACGGAACCCATTCTTGATGCCACTTAACAGATACTCCGTGTAATTTCTGTTGGGGTGCTCTGACAAGGCTGCCTTCCAGGATTCCCAGACTAGGGGGGTCTGGATATGTCGCATGACGTCTGGAAGATCCTGGGAATACTCTGGCTTGCATTGGTCCAGAGCCACCAGGTGAGGTGTGTACAAGTACCCTGCCGTTGAACCCTCCGCTGCAGATGAGTGGAGGAGACTGCATAACATCATGCATTACTTACTGCATCTAGCTTAGAGGTCTCTCCCTCCCCAGCCTCACAATGAACTGGCTGATTAACTGAGATAGTGACTTGATTGAGTTGTAGGGACACTCAATATTAATGGCTATTATAATAGGCACACATGTCTAGACATAGTAGTCCCGCTTGCTTCTGTTTGCAGTGCCGCTGTACTGCCAGCACATGCAGTGCCCTTCATGTAGAAGAGGACGACGAGCCTGCCTGGCTATCACTCTTGCACTTCGATTTGGGGTGGCCGCCCCCACAAGAGCTGCAAACATGCCTGAACTTGCAGTTCTCACCAAACTTGCAATCACCGTTATAACGGTTGTACTTGATGCATGTCTGATCGCTGTTCCTCAGCTGGGTGGGGTATGGCTGCATCCTGCGAGTCGGGTTATGACGATGATGCTGAGTGATTGCAGCATTGAAAGGACAGGTGGCGTTATCGTGGTCCAAACTCACACACCATGTACACCAGGAGGATGTTTTTGCCCATCCAGTGAACGACCGAGCGTATATGCTTGGATCCACCTTCGACCAGTCTTTCTGACCAGTCTCCTCCATGCACTGACGATATGCAGCATCGTATATCACCCACGAAGGCCACTTGAACTGCTTGCTTGCTTTGATGATGTCCCCCATATACGCCAACAGCTCTGGCACATGCTGGGGGAACTGTGTGGCCAGTACGCTTGCATAGATTCCAAAACATTGCACCCAGATGGTAATGTCCGGGATCAGCCTTTGTTGGGTTCGCAAAACCTCCACCGACTGCACCAGCAAGACATTTGGAGATAGCTGCCCGGCATGCTTCACTGTGTTACCCCTTGCTGGTGGCAACTCTGCCAGATCAATGTACTTCCATGCCAGCATTTTTTCGACCAGCTTTCGGGGTAGGGGAGGAATTCCCCTGCCCAGCGCAACTTCCGCAACTGGCTTGCTGAGGGAAGAGAGTGCAGCAACCAGGGATAGGGAGCTTTGGCTTGTTTGGCCGATTACGGTAGCTGATTCAGCCAATGCAGCTTTTGATGTTGTAGTGGCATCTGGCTTCATGACACTTATGTTCTCTGGCAATGAACCAGCCTCAGCTCCTGCAGCAAAAATAGCAAGTCACCTTACTGCATGTGACCCCTGCTTAATGTTTCTTGCATGTGACCCCTGCTTAATGTTTCTTGCATGGACAATCATCCGTCATGCTTGTATGCAATATAGACATAGCTAGAAGACAGACATGCATTCATTTTTCATGCACTGGCCCAGCACCTGTGCAGTTAACTGCTTTTTTTTTTGTTTGTTGTTGTTGTTGCTGTTTGTTTGTTTTTGTAAACAGCTCTGAATGATCCCGCAGCTGCCTGCTCAGACAAGCTTAACCTGCCCCAACTCTGCAAATGGGTTCCAGTTGCCAGAAATGCACTGCTGTTGCTGCGTCGTCCAGCTCTGCATGCCCCCGAGCTACCATGCAAGGGGCTGCACTCGGCAACTCGCTCTTGGTACCAGCGAGCCAGCTCTTTGAAATTAACTTCATGCACAGCTGAACTCTGCTTTTTCTGCCACCGGCACCGTGGACTTGCATTCTGAACCAGCACAGCTCTGCAATCCTGCAAGGCCTGCCTTCTGCCCTTGCTGCCCGCTGCCAGTTCCAGCCGTCACATAGACCTGCACGCCAGCCGCTGTAACACCAGCTAATGCCAACCGTTAACTGGCCAAAACTGCTCACTTTATTTGCAAGCCTGCTTGAACAAAATTAATATCTTTCGAATCACATAGCTAGCTATAGCAACCGCATGCACGAATGAGAACCTGTACGGACCATAGTTCACGCTCTGTGGGGAGCTGAGAGACCCGGTGCTACAATATTTTATCCTACGACTTACCAGCTGAGCCCTCCGTACCGGCGGCATCAGCCGAAGTCCCAGCAGCAGCTAGATACCGGGCCACTTGCTCAGCGACGGCTTGGATGTTAACAGGGGACCACGGCGTCAACTTATGGGCGGGGCTGCCCGACTTGGACGACGTGCTAGTGGTTTCTTGGTCATCTGCCATAGTGCGTTCGTCGTTCGCGGTAGATGTCCTTCACTGGTTCGTTGCAGTAGCGCTGCTTTTTGCTGTTTTTTTTTTTTTCAAGCCCGTTCAGATTCACTCCCTGTAACTGGCACTTGGTTGCAGCATAGATAATAGAATACTCACGTGAGTATTCTATTATCTATGGTTGCAGCTGGTGTGGAATAACATCACCATGGGAAACTACTTGTGCGCATGTGTACTCTCAGCCAATGGGCGCGCCTTACCTGCTGCCCCGCCCCCCTCCATGTTAACCTTCATTAAAGCTCATTAAATAAATTTCAGTTTATGATGGTCTTAAAACAGTAGGTATCGATCTCACCAGTAATTCTCAAGCCTTGTAGTGTCTCTCTGCTCAAGCCAAGTTTCAGTTTCTCCTCCTTCTCAAGACCAGGTAGACCAGCGATCTCTCTCTCATTCATCAAAGTAGCCAAGAAAAGCATTGCATAGCCACTACGAAAGACAAGTATTTCAATAAGGGTCAGGGCATAAACGAAGGTTGTATTTTTACCTTCGAAGGTTCGTTTACATAGGCTGCGAAGATTCTACCTTCGTTATTAATAATACTTCCGTGGAACGCAATCTCTTTGTGCGGGTTGCACAGCAAGCATTTCACTTTTTTTCTCCTTGCACCGCCTCGAAGTACTCCCACACATCTGATCGGGGGTTTTTTCTTGGTGGAGGACCGCGCAAAGTCGATTCAGCCATCAGTCTCTGCCTCGAAGGAACTAGCAGACTACTTTTATGCACCTATCAATGATAAGCCCCACTATACCCCACCCAGAGTATATAGGGGCAATGAGGGGATTTGACAACAGGAAATGTTTAACCCCCGCCCCCGTTGTCAAATACCTCTGCCTTCCCCCTATTTGCACTAGGGGATTTGATGATATGGATATGTTTTTCTTTTCTTTCTCCTTTCAGAGCAAAACTGAATGAAACTTGTAAAGCAATACTACATTGTCTGAAACTCAACCAGTGACCGTACAACTATAGTAATATATGAAATGCTTGCTGCAAAACTCTTTGTTTCGGATTGTGAATTTTGCTGATTTCCACCAGTCCATTTAATAAGTGGCTGATTTTAAAGTTCTGAATGCCAGGAAAACTTTCAAGAAGTACACTGAATGATTTCCCATTGCAAGGCTTCCCTATCCGAACACTTGAAAGAGGCATCTGCAAGAACTTTCTTCGAGCACATTCTGCAGAATATGTATATAATAGCAGGTGACACATGGCGGGAAGCTTTACCAAGCATACAGTAGCCCCTCTCATGAATGGTTACAGCAACCTCGAGCATCCTAGTGCACTCTGAACATCGTTGTGAGTGCGTATAGGAGCAATATTTCTGGCGTGCTTGAATATACTCAGCTAGAGACAGTTGAGAGAAAGCTGAAATGTAAACACCATCCGATACTTGCTTTGAACAAGGCTCATGAGCTAATTTCTTGGCTTCTTGGGTATACACTGTAACCAAATCCACAACCGGCCTCCCCAGTTCCAGTGACACCTGGGGAGGCCTTACCAAAAATGCTGATCGTCTGACACCTGAGGAGTGACAGTGTTAGACGATTGGGCAGTTGAGGGCAGTAAGTGTGAATGTTGGTGGGTTCGGCGTAGTTGGGAAGGAGAAAATGGTGGGGGGCTAAATGACCGTTCAAATGACGAGTGAAACTCTTCCTGATCACTAGAAGAACCGACATAGACAGTAGAATCAGAGTGAGACATGGGAGACAAGGGAAGAGGTGTAGTAGAGCGTGACGACAAGGGAAGTGGTGTAGTGGAACGTGATGACGGTGTAGTAGAGCGGGATGTCTGGGAAATTAAGAGGTGTAGAGGGAGTGGAATTTGAAGCTGACGATTTCTTCTTGTTGTACCACTGAGCTTGCATTTGTTTGCGATTAAGCAATCTCTTCTCAGCTTCCAACTCACGTTTCTTTTCTTTGAGCTCAGCCATTCCCCTTGTCAGTGCAAGTTTCAGTGCACTCAATCTGCAAAAAGTGACCTTGCATCAGAACATACCTGTATCTGTGAGCTATCGTCTTGTGAGCTTGAGCCTTGTTCAGTAGACATGGCAGACACAGCATCAGACTGAGTAAATTCTTAACAAACATCAAACTGAAGAGAACTTGTCTGACAGAAACCTGACTTCTCTACGCTAGTATCAATAGCTGACAGCTCAAATTATGTACCTGCTTTTGTAGCTTGACCACCTTCAAAACTGAGCGGTCTGGTATCGATTGTGCCGGTTGAAGGTCAACATACTCGCCGCCCCAATCTGGATCCTTCACTTGAAAGTAGAACTCCGCGTCCTTGGGCAGAATGTCCACAAAAACGTTGCGAGTCGCATGCTTTAGTGCTTCATCTTCATCGGACGAAATTGTCACCTCCCGACTGTTGTCGCCAACACGCACTAGTACACGTTTGGGCATCATGGACTGCTCCATATTGAGAATCGAGAATGAGAGACAAAGCAGGAACGTACACGAGGAAGGACTCCGTACAACTCAGCTCACGACGCAGGACTCCGTAAAACTCTGTGCATGTCAATAACACCACCCCTGGGGCAATTGCTGACGTCAAATCCCCCAGTGTCTCCTTACAAGACCCCGGGTGGGGTATAGTGGGGCTTATCATTGATAGGTGCATTAGTTGCACGAGGTGGATCACGTGCGGTAACGAATGCGATTAATTGTAATTTGCAAACCTTCGCGGGGCCATACTAACTTCGAAGGCGGGACGTTCGAACGCACCTTCGAATACTACTACCTTCGTTTACGCCCTGGTAAGGGTTGTATGTATTACAAAGTTTGATACCTGACGGTATATAACACTATGCTTGATTGGATGCCAGGGTCTGCAAGTGTAACAATATTGCACAATTATACTAAGGCATGCCTTGCGCAAGGGCACTTATTGCCTGCTGACTTCTGCTCTGTGGTGGAAACTTCAGTTCAAACATGCGCCTGCTACTAAAAGAAACGACCTAAACGAGTAATAAAAAACATTTAAAAATGTAACATGTATATTATACAAGTAATGTAACAGGCTGTAGGGATACCAGAACGACCGCGGCAAAAAGTAAGGAAACAAGGTAGGAATGATCTCACAAAACAGTGAATTATACATTCCCCCCTACATATCTTTTTTCATTATACGGAAATTGATCTCTGTAGGGGGGATTGTATACTTCACTGTTTTGTGTGATCATCCCTATACCTTGTTTCCTTACTTTTTGCCGTTCTGGTATCCCTACATCCTATTACATTACTTGTATAATATATGTTTGCACTGTGGCTTGATATTTACCCCGCGCGCGCATGCGCGAAGCGGGGTTAAGCAATCGGTTTTGTCTGTCTGTCTGTCTGTCGTCTGTCTGTCAGGCGAAAAAATTTGAAATCTCGCCACATAGACCCTCATAAACCATCTAAATGGGGGTCAAACGATAGCAAATAGCAAAAAACTGCTCTATGTGTACCTGACTGAAGTCAAGGCGCTCCGTTTCGCTGTATTTCGGCTATTTCCTACTTTTCATAATTATTCATAACATTGGCTCCACCTCTTCGTGACCTCAGAGTCCCATCAAGAACAGGACACGCAGTGCATTTGGAAACTTCATGCTTCGACATGACCGCTAGGAAACAGTGTTTTCTCACGATCTATGTACTTCACAGACATCATGGCTATTGTTTCGGCTGTTTTTTCCAGCTATTTCCTATTATTTGTAACATTTGGCCCCACCTCTCCAGCTTCACAATATGTTGTATATACGGTAAGCGGTCACTCCCACACCTTGGATATGGGCATACACGAAAACTGTATACGCGATCGCCGCCCTGTTCGATGCGCATCGGTAGAGATGCCACGTTGATTGTAGCTGCACTGCATGCATCCTGGCCTGTAGACGTTCAGCGCGAGGTATGTGTTCTATGAACACCTCTAGTTCAACATGCAGTTAGACATGCATGCCACAATGCCAGCGTAACTGTACCCACAAGTCCCACCAACTAAATAAAATTTTAAGCAACATTTGGAAGCCATCCTACCTATACTGTTCATCTGATTATCAATACATCACTATTTCTACATGTAGTACCTCTAATTATAAAATTTAAATTTAATACTTGAAGGTGCACGTGTGTACCATACACGCACTTTAGAGTGACTGTACATTCTGAAATTGGATGATCTATTTTGGGGTGATTGTCTGTACAATTGTTACTGGTGGACGAAAGGTCGGCATCCTCAGGCTCACTTCATAGATACCTCAGTCTCTGATTTACCAACTAACTAGGCAGCTAGAGTAAAGCCCACCTCAATTATTTCACAAGGAACCAACACTTACCCTGTGCGCCTATATCTCAGTCTAAGATTCATACTTCATAATACACTGACATTGTGCGTCAGCATCATACTATGAACACGTGCCAGAGCCCGCGCCCGTGTATGCCTGAATTTTAGTTGCTGACCATATTAAAATAGCAGACCCTACCATTGGTTAATAAGACAGAGCTGAATACACATAGAATGGAAGCACATTGGTCGCTATCAGGTACACAGACGTAGATGTTATTTTGGATTGCAATGTTATATAAACGTGTAGATCGTGCGATTTCAGGGACGACTGACAGACAGACAGACGACAGACAGACAAAACCAATTTCTTAACCCTGCTTTGCTCATGCATGCACAGGGTAATAACGCAAGTGCAACCAAACTCACCTTTTAGAACCAAGCCTCGGGTTTACCTCTCACTTCTTGGATGTTTCAGCAGACTCACGGCTAGACTCATGTTGAGCCCGGCTGAGTTATATGGTGTGCTTATTCATTCTAATTTAAGCACACCTCACATTGGCGATGTTGGCCAATGGGAAGACAAAAGTGCCTGTACGTAACTTTGGAGTCTAGCAATCATTCTGAGTCTGTGAACACCTCTTTCTGCAACCTACCCAATACATATAGTCTTCATGTCTTAGGTCCACTGAGTCCAGGAGTTAATTTCAGTACATTATTTCTTCCTTCATTTTCTGTCTTGGGAAGTATGTAATTTGCATGCACAGATCATCTACGCAATTATCTGTTTCATTCTAGTTCAAAAATGTGGATATCTGAATACCGGGATCCAAATATATGTTGGGTTTTAGTGCTTGGTGTCAAATCATCATGACGGCTAGGCTAAGAAATCCTCTCTCTATTTCTCTCTCTCTCTCTGGCAGCAAACTTCTCCTTTGCCGACTATGTGCTTCACTGGTTATTTAGCTGGTCCGGGAGGGGAGATGCATTCCATGTTCTTAAAGATGCTTCTATAAGCCTAGTTCGGGCAAGAAGAGAGGAAAATAAATCCACCAAGGTGATTCAATGGTGACTTTGAAACTTTATCATTTGTACTGTTTTGATAAATGACAGCCATGAGCAACTGAGAGATGAGGCACACACTCACATTACGAACTTGTTTCCTCCTCAGCACAAGGATCTCCTTCAGCTGATGATTGACGCAACTGAGCAGGGAGAGGGTGGGGGAGGGAGGAGGCTCACCGATGAGGAGATTGTATCACACTCCATCACATTCCTCCTGGCTGGCTACGAGACAACTGCCAACACCCTGGCTTACACCTCCTACCTGCTGGCCCTGAACCCTGAGATACAGGAAAAACTCCAAGCAAAAATTGACGAGTACTTTGAAAGTAACCCGGTGAGTTGGTATAACTTTGCATAGCCTCATTTCCAGGCCTTCTACACCTCCAGTTTTAGATCACTTACAGTATGCAAAAATGGAGGGAGAAGGCCTGGGGAGTCACTCCACCTTACCAGTGGTTATATGTCTCAACACCCAAGTTATGTTCGAGACAGATAATGCATTCTCAATCTGCAAGCTACGAAGGTGGAACAAATGCCAATAGAGAGCTACACAGAGCATATGAGGCACACCCAGGCTAGAAGCCATGACCGCCGAGTGATAAATGTGCCAGAGGTAACACAGCAACATAGCCGTCGGAAGCAGTTGCAGAGTGGTCAGGCCAGGGTTGGTGTATGTTGCAGTGTGAAGCGCTGCGCAAAATGTTTACATTGCGGTGCAAAGCGCTGCACAACATTTTTAGCGCTTGCTTGCTTGGGGGGTCTAGGGGCGTGCCCCCTCCAAGAAAATTTCTCCTGAGCTGCTTTCTAGGTATGTGTATACGTAGCTAGATCTCAGTGCATCTGTAACAATAGTCTTGATACCGAAAGATCTCTTCGGAAAGATCGTGGAAAGAAGTTGGTGAGGGTCATCGACATCCATCGCCGCTGATTCTGCTATGATGTTGTTGCACGAGGTACGCATCTACTGTAATTCATTTATTTTTTAATTGAAATAAGAAGCCCCCAAAGGTGGTCCGGCCATAGCCGGACAAACCGGACCAGTGCCGACGGCCCTGAGCAATCTTCTCCTGGAGCGAAAGGACAGCAATGGACACTTTATCACAGTCGTCCCTCAGCGGTTATGCTTTAAAGTGCTATATACGTAGGTTTAGAGGTAAGACCTACCTCTTCTCTGGAACTCGTTTTGGTTCTCTGTACCTGTGGATAAGAATTTAATAAGCTAGAATCCGTGAGGAAAGCCATGCCACGCATCACGTAGTAAGATTTCAAGCCCTCCTTTTACGCGTGTTGTTAGTGATCAAAACTGTAGAAGGCCTGGGAACGAGGCTAAGTAGATGTGTTCTAAGTCAACCGTAACATTGCTTGTGTTACTCACCCTCGTCACTTCCACCACCTCACCCATTCACTACCTCACCCTCTCACAGGAGGCCTCCATGTACGATGCCACCCAGGAACTACAGTACCTGGACATGGTAATTCAGGAGTCGCTCCGAATGTACCCACCAGCACCACGGTGAGACTCCCCTCCTTGTCCAGCTCTCCCCATTCTTCATTCCCCACTACTTCTCCTCTCCTCTATGCCATACTAAGTTGGACTTGAAAAAGATTTTTTACGCATGTTTTACCACTCCCTTTAGGACCTCCCGCTGTGCTCAGAAAACCATTGAAATCAATGGAGTGACCATCCCCAAGGGAGCAGTAGTTCACCTTCCCATTCACCTCCTCCACTACAACCCAGAGCACTGGACAGATCCGGAGAAATTTGACCCAAAAAGGTGCTGTCCCCCTTTCCTCCCTCACCCCCTCCACCTTATCATGGTGACAAATTCTTTCCTGCCTGATTGATCAATTCCTCCCTCCCTTGCTCTTCCCACAGGTTCACTCCTGAGGAGAAGGCGAAGCGTCCCAGTGTCTGCCACATGCCTTTTGGTTGGGGTCCTCACAACTGCATTGGGATGAGGTTTGCCCTCATGGAGGCTAAGATGGCTCTCATCGAGGTCCTGAAGAAGTACACATTTGAGCTAGCTCCAGAAACAGAGGTCAGTTCTCCAGTTACTCCCTCTGACCTTGAGATGCAGTAACACGAGTTTGACTACCATTTTGAATTCCTTCTGTAAACTTCCTAGGCTCTTGAGTCTAGAGAATGTTCTTTCTGCAAACATAATTATGCCTAATATACCTTTTCTCATGCCATATGTACATATAATCATCGGCTACATTGGTTCAAACTTTCTGTACCTGCCACTGTAACTGTATTTTTCCCAGGTTCCACTGAAGACAGCTGTTGGTATTACCATGGCACCCAAGAATGGGATTTACCTGAAGATAGCCAGGAGGGACATATGAGTCATAGAAGCAGGACTCCACAATCATACTGTGCACTGATAGTACTATTGTGTCATGTATTTTATTTGAGTTTTCTGAAAATGTGAAAGAAGATGGAAGAGAGTTTAGGGGTGAGATGGACTGAGGATGGGTAATCCCTGGTTTTCCAGATAATCAGTGAACTGACAAATACCTGTTCTCATGCCATACGTAATTAAATGTAATCATCGGCTACATTGGTTTCTATACCTGCCACTATAGCTATATAACTGTATTTTTCCCAGGTTCCACTGAAGACAGCTGTTAATTGGTATCACCATGGCACCCAAGAATTTACCTGAGCAGCCTTCCTTCCCTTCATCACTTCATGTTGAATTGACAGTGGTGGATTTAGGCCCCCCTTTGGCGGCTTAGTAAAATTGTACAGCAGTTGCCCGCAACCAGGAGGGGTTTGATCGAACCCCCTAAAATTTCTCTATCCTCGATTCTTTTCCACACATATTTAAAGGTGGCTAAGTTGAAACTAGCCTTCGCTGTACAGCTGTAGGATATAGAAATGACCACTCAAATCTATATCCTACAGCTGTGACCATAGTAGGTAATGATAATTATACCAATTAATCAATGATGAACATTGAAGTGCATAGTAGCTAGGATTTCTATATTATCCATGATATAATAACCAAGGGGTTTCCCTGTGATTCATGAACTGAATTTATTTGTCATACCAATGATAATGACAGGGTTGCACAAAAGGAGGTCCTGAACCAGCTAGTATATGTACCTATGTACCTAGTTTCGTTCCATGATGAATTTTTTGCATGAGATGATTACATGTAATTATTATTATGTAATACATATTATGTGCTTTGTTGACCCTAGCCTCGTACCCAGGCCTATAGGTCTGCGACAAACACCTCTGCCACTTTGTTATGGATGGTACATAGTAGTCTTGCAGGGGCAGGCCATGGTTCAGAGAGGGGAAGTACGTATTCCCCCCCGTTAGAAATGAAAACTGATCGAAGTTGATTCTCTATGGTAGAGAGCAGTACGTATATCGGTGTGGAATATTGAATATGATGCTTGAGTGATGTATCTCATAGCTCTCATCAACACAATGATGCTATTGGGTAATAATTATCAGGAGCCAATACTAAGACTAGCCTCAAACCCAGGCTAATAATATAGGCCACTCCACCCACCCTAATGCTAAGCCACATGACCTAAAGGCAAATTATAATAGTTCATTATACAATAAAAAAATAAAAGCCTAGCAGCCTTCCCTCCATGCCAAAGGAAACAAAAGAACAGGAAAAAAAGGAACAAGAAAAAGAAAACCAAAAAAAAACAAAAACAGAAAGGGGGAAAGAGAAAAAAAATACAACCTAGCAACAACCCATCCCTCCGTGACAGGTCAGACACCGAAGTGTAAGCCTCAGGAGCGCTGGATAGGCGGTCCTGGAATCACAGGAGGCTAACCTGCTTTCTACCAGAACACCTTTAGCTTCGGTGGTCAGATGGGAACCGGCGTACTCGAGCTGCTACGCGGGGAAGTCGAGAACCGGTATGTACGGAGTGGCCCAGACTCGTACTCGGTTATTGGGGAGGCGAACACTCAACCCCCAGGCTGCAAAGCAAGTGCTTAGCGAGTGTGCCATTCCGACTTCCCGCCAAAACTTGCTACAAATTCAATATTTAAAGCCCAAACCGGAAGTAGCCTGTTGCGCATGCGCGCATGCTGACCTTTGAACCTTCAAGCAAAAATGGTGGCCGAGTCCAAAGCTAGCTAAGGTCTTCAGTTTGTAGCTGTTTGCTACATAGTATTACTGTGCTCTTAGCGGCATGGAATCACTAACAAAGTTTGGAGTTAGCTTTGAACTGAGTTGGTGAGTAGACTAAGCCGGGCAGACGAAAAGAAGCGTGTGGAGTCTGAAACTTCCAAGACATTGGTCTTACTTTGCTTCTGTGACGAGGAAGAATGTGCTGTGACCGAAAGAAACGTTTGTGGAGGACGTCTGGGTTTTGATGAGTGTCATCAGCGAGAAGAAAGTAGTCCCTAGTTGTCTGCTTTAACAAAGGAAAGCAGCACAGAGGCATGGCTCTATAGTCAGGAGAAGACAGCAGGGAGTGTAAAGAGCAGTACACACACACACACACACACACACACTACTAAGGCTGCTTTGGCATATTCTCCACTAGTGTGTGTTAGATGCTATGTCTTAAGCAACTCGGTGATTGAACGAACAATGGGGCTTCCCAGGGCATGTATCAAACATCAAAGGGAAATACATGGCCCCAGTTCCTGTAGTGCGTTTACAGTGACTACCGGTACTTTGATCTGCCCACGCAATGTGAAACAATTAATTGAAGTTGAACCTTGCTCTACCTGGCTCTATCCCTTCTCTACCTGGCTCTATCTCTTCTCTACCTGGCTCTACCTCTGCTCTACCTGGCTCTACCTCTGCTCTACCTGGCTCTACCTGGCTCTACCTGGCTCTACCTCTGCTCTACCTGGCTCTACCTCTGCTCTACCTGGCTCTACCTCTTCTCTACCTGGCTCTACCTCTGCTCTACCTGGCTCTACCTCTGCTCTACCTAGCTCTACCTCTGCTCTACCTGGTTCTACCTCTGCTCTACCTGGCTCTACCTCTGCTCTACCTGGCTCTATTACAGGTACAGTCTGTAGTCTTGTGTGCCCGGACCCACCTGGAAGGGACAGGGAGGGTCTGGTCGACCAAACCCTCCTTTCAAGTGGATCTGAGACTAGTCAGTCTCGCGGGGCTGACGTTCTGGCCCGCGAGATTAGCTGGTGTGGCATGTATTTTGCAGGATAAGGGAAATGGGGGTATTATGCAACACCTAAACCTCACGGATTCAACGACTAATATTAAAATCACCCAACGACTTGGATACAACTTACGAACGGTTCATAAACACCACCTAGTGCACCAGCTGAATATCAGTGCTGTACCACTGCACAATCGCTACTAAAATGAATAGTTATGCTACCCTACTGCGGATAATTCGGAACACCAGGGTTCAGTACACCCCACTGGGATTGCAAGGCACAGTAGAGGGCTATAACTGGAATGCTGGTAGACTAGCTTAATTTAATTAGCCCACAACTTGGGGAAGCAGCTAGTTTAGTGGTCAAGCTACATCAAATCATCGTTGTGGTTGATTCACGCATTTTTTTGACTGTGCTTACGTACAGTTACGCAAAAACAATCGTCGCCGACCGGACAGACAGGCATTTTGGCAGTTCCTTGGCACAATCAGATGTTGGCAATGTCTTTTGACTACTCCAGTCAGGAGAAGACTTGACTCGACCAAAATAGTGGGTGTTCCGAATCCCCCCCCCCCCCCCCCCCATTCCGAAATACCCGCATTTCCCTCATTATCACATTATCACAGACATGCAATACCGGCATTGGAATGCATGACATTATGTGGTGAGTCTGAACCTAGGGCCTGCAACATCACTGTCATTAGTCAACTTTAGGCTACAGAATTAAAACCCAAGAACTGTGGCTGAAGCAGCCTTGCAGGTGCACCACACACAGACCAAAGTATTGGCCATGCCATGATCGAGCTCCAATTTATGGTAAGTGCGCAGTCATGCATACCCTACCTCCAAACTTTTTCGGATGCTGTTCAGTTGTTTGCAAAACCTGCTGCTAGAGAGCGAAAGCTGGGGCCGTGTCCAGAAATCATCTACAGTCTGGAAATCCTCTGCCTTGCCATGTGTTCTGCAGGACATGTACAGTGGCACAAAGGACGAAAGTGCTCTGAGACTCGCTATCTTTTTTTGCCATGCAATAGCTCCCATCGCTGCAGCCGTTGAAGAGGTAGGTCTACAAGCATTTTCATCATGGGTACTGTTAGTCTGGTTGAAGACACAGACAGCAGAAACAGATGAAAACACTCTTATCGTCTCTGTTAGCATGTGGTTGCGCCCATTGCTGTAGCCATTGAAGAGGTACGGTTGTGAGTGGTCTCTATCCCCATTCTGGCAATCCAAGAGGTATACTGTTCATGTCGTTGAAGGATTTTGTTGCGAATGGAATCATTTGTGTCATAAATTTGCAGTGTGTTTATTTTATGGTAAGATGTACAAGGCACACAGACAGACATGGCTCACAAGGTGCATGTCTGTGGGGCTTGCTCAGGCTCGCCCAAATTGGCAGGAGAGGTCTTCTTTGGCTTTCCCTTCATCCTTTCATCTTCCTTTCTTCCCTTTCCTCCCTCCCTCCCTCTCCCTCTTGACTATTGACAGTGATGTTGCAAATCTAAATAGTGTCCACGTAGCCAGTTGACATTCAATATAAATATACCATTCAATCTGGATTGTCATTTTTTCTGTGAATAGGGAATTCTGAAGTTATGTGAGAACCTCCACAAGCAGTATGGACCAATATGTGGGTAAGTGTGCACACCAGAGTAGTCTTGCAAGCCACACCCTTTGCAAGGAGAGGAAGGGTCTGGTCGCCCTCATTCCTAGCTGAGGCTTGCTGTACATACAAATTGTTACCGTCAAATGTAACTGCTTGTACCATGGTTGATTCCTGGCATCTAATGAGCAAGTTCAACTACAAGAGGTCAGTCCCATAGAATCTGTAGTCGTAGCTTAGAGTGTGGGTCAAAGCTTTAAGACTAGCTCTATCAGCGGTTGGCCATTGACCGTGCTAGATTGCATTGTTCTGCACTGTGACTCGACCATTGACCCATATTTCAGTGTTATTCTGAGCCACTTTGACCGTTCACTGCACATTACAAGTGGCTCTGACCATTGTCCATGGACCGACTGCCGTCACAACTGTAACTATAGAGTCTATGGGACCTGAGCTACTCCATGACAACAGGTGTGATTAAAATCTGAATCATCGCAGCAAGGTCTTGACATAGCAAATAGCTATGTTACCCGACTTTTCCTATCCTTGTGAAAAGTGTGGTTTATGGGTTCGTAAAAAAAAGATGATTTCCACAATGTGCTTTTCGCATGTGAACATACCTGACTCCACTGACCTCAGTGAACTATGTAATAACTAGGGTCTGAACGAATGTACCAACATTTGAACGTTCATTGGAATCCCTGAACGTTCGAAGGCAAAATGATGTTCGCACGTAACCTATTTCTAAGCAACGCACACCCCATGTGCTACCTTAAGCTAGCTGCAAGATGGCGGAGACTGAGGCTGCGCTGTTGGTGGCGTTCTCTATAGCGATGCAGGTAGCTCTGCTCGTCTGATAAAAGGACACAAGACAGTGAAGTGCAAGTTGTGCAACAAAAGTTACGCTTACCATGGAGGGACGACCAACTTACACGACAAAACCTGAACCGCATACACAGCAACGAATACAAGACGAAATCGAAACACGATCCAACTCTGGATGCTTTTATCGCCCGATATGGTCGCACAAGATCTTCGTTATGTAATATCTTCATTCTACCGAATGTTAGTTACCGAACATTGGAATGGGGGGATTCCCCATTCGATCAGGCCCTAGTAATAACACATACCTTCAGTTTTGGGTTTGGGTGCGGTTCTCCCATTTGGAGTTTCTCCTGTACCTTTGAAGAGGCTAGGGGGCAGTGACATAGCATAGTAATTGAACTGTAATTGTAATGCCCGTAGACCGTGCCAGGGACAACCTGGGTTGTCCAAGGTTGTCCTGGGACAGATGGGACATCTTAGTCCAGGGATTGGTGATGCCCATAGACCATGCCAGGGACAACCTGGGATGTCCAGGGTTGTTCTGGTACAGATGCATCTTACATGGTCCTGGGACTGGTGCCCATAGACCATGACAGGGACAACCTAGGATGTCCGAGGTTGTACAAAGTTCAAAATTAAACATCTGAGGCCGTTGATACCTCTGGTGGGCGTTGGATCATTCATTTGTCTACTGGTAGCTGTCTCCCAAAGGCTGGCACTCATTCACTCATCAATTCTGCTGCATGCTCACTACTTCTCAGCTTCCCTTCTCTGGCAGCATTCTCATCTAGGGACTCTCTCATTTGTCTTTGAGCATCTCTACCTTTACTCCTGGAAGAGGATTCCATGAGGTACTAACTTGCTTTCTAGGCAGCCATCCTCATCCTGTTAGTAGCCTTGTACCCAAGCTCCCCGTATGAGTCTCGGTGAGAGGCTAATCTGGTTAGCTGCTCTGTAGGCATAGCTGTTCGCTCCTCAGTTTGGGCATTCCATTCTTGATCACTGTCACATCTGCATGCACTACCTCTTTGATTACTTTTAGCAACCACTTGAAAATACTTGGCTAGCAAGGCTTAATTCACAGGGTTTCTGGGCTATATTAATCTCATATTGCACCCCTCTTCTGGTGAATTTCTTCATTGGTCTGATTCTTTTCCAGATTTTACATTGGGCAGCTTCCTGGTGTGATGGTGGCTGACCTGGAGATGATCAAACACTTAATGGTGAAGGAATTTAACTCCTGAGAAGTGAGTGGAAGTCCTAACCACTTGCTGTCATATACAATGGACGTCATGTATACTAGTTATTAATATAACAGGTGGAAGTTGCGTTCCCACCATGAACCATATAGATAATGAAACTACATAGAAATTTCTGCGTACGTAGTTCTATTATCTATCTATCTATCTTCTAACTTCTACGTAAGTTAGAAGAAGTCCACTGAGTGAACAAGTTGTGATGTACATGTGATAGAAACTTCAGAAAAGGGCATGGGAACTCGAGAAGTACAAATGTCTCTCTCAGTACATTTCCAACTGGAGGTGTTCATAGAACACATACATATCTGTGTTTGTGTATGCCCATATCCAAGGTGTGGGAGTGACCAACTGCAGTATACTACGACTGAACAGGTTGGGCCAAATGTTACGAATACCAATATGGGCTTTTACCGATATTCCGATACTCCGGTATAATTATACCAACGGATACGATAACCATTCTGATACTGTATGTTCTCATGTTTGTCTCACCTTGTGAAATCTTTTGGCCACAGGCACTGCCATCAGCAAAGTTTGGATCCTCTCCGACTGAATAAAAATCGACTTCTTCCCTCTAGTGATCATCCTAATCTTCACAGTAGTCACTACACCGACGTTGCTAGCATGTGGTTATGCAGTACACATGCACCATTTATCGGCTGAATTATCAATAGAATCTACCGATACCGATACTCCCCAGGAAGGTGATTATCAGCCCGATACTGATAACCGATCGGATTATCGGCGCATCACTAGTTACGAATAATAGGGGGAAAAAACAGCCAAAAGTTTTTGGGTGTCTGTCGTGAGATGCAAATGCGACACTGTTCCTGGGACGGATGAGACATCTTGGGCCTGGGACTGGTGATGCCCATAGACCATTCCAGGACAACCTGCATGGGATGTCCTGGGACAGATGGGACATCTTGGGCCTGGGACTTCATGGTGATGCCCATAGACCATTCCAGGGACAACCTGGGATGACCAAGGTTGCAATTGTCCTGGGACAGATGGGACATCTTAGTCCTAGGATTGGTGATGCCCATAGACCATGTCAGGGACAACATGGGATGTCCAAATTGCAGCACAGCATAGTGTTTATGTGTTGCTGGTGTTTTCACCAACTAATGTTTGTTTCCTTGCTGCAGAAATTTCCCAACCTTATACGCCCAAAGCAAATGCCAAAGGGCCTTCTCCGAGCCGAGGGTGACGTGTGGAGGAGGGCAAGACAAATCCTCTCCCCAACCTTCTCTGCCAACAAAATGAAGATGGTAAGCCCAGCAGGATAGCCAAAATAAGTGGAGCAAGTTCACCATTGAAAGTCTGTGAACTTCAAACCTTTAGCCTGATTCACAATGCTAAAACCTGTTGGTGGTAGTGAGGTTTGCTGTTTGTCATCCATTTCAGATGGTTCCCCTTGTGAGGAACAGCTGTGAGACATTGGTTGAGAAGCTTGGAGAGTACGCAGAGTCAGATATCTTCAGGTATTTAGCCTTTGCAGTTGGTTGTGAGCACACACAAGTACCGAGTACATACACATACACACACACTACATGCATGCAGGACCTACGGTTCTTTCACCATGGAACTATTCTAGCTGTTGCATTTGGCCGAGTGATAGACCTCCAACATGGAGAGGCGGACCAGCTCACTGATGCTTGTGCAGCCATCTTCTCGACCATACAAGAAGGGAACAGAATGTCTAGGTCGTTTAGCACATTCTTGATATGTGAGTTGTGCCTGAGGTGGAAGAAAGGCGGTGGGTGAGGTAACCTAATAATGAGTGGTTTGTGGTGTGTGCCAGAAGAACATGCCACAACTTTCCCTAAATTCCTGGATTATCTGCTTTTCCTGATTTCCTGACAACTCAGCTTTCTAAGATTCCTGTATTTGTCAAATCTGAATTCCCATTTTGTGAGTTTCGAGTTTTGATTTCCAAATTTCCAGTTTGGTTGAATTTCCAGTTTTGCCGTCAGCCACACATTAGCGGTATGCAGCCCCACCTCCAAGGCACTGATGACATATGAGACTTGACAAGTACACAGCACATGCTAACTGTAACGAGGAGGGACTGACTCAAACTATGCAGAAGTGGAGATGGCTTGCATGGAGTTTCTCCTGTATCTGGTATCTCAGGGTTCAGGGCCAGCAGGTAGGAGGTGTAGGCTAGGGTGTTCGCAGTTGTCTCATAGCCAGCCAGGAGGAATGTGATGGGTTGTACAACAATCTCCTCATCAGTGAGCCTCCAGGAGGAATGTGATGGATTGTACAACAATCTCCTCATCAGTGAGCCTCCTGTTTCCCCCACCCTCTCCCTCCTCAGTTGTGTCAATCATCAGCTGAAGAAGATCCTTGTGCTGAGGAGGTGACAAGTTCGTAATCATTTCTCAGCTGCTCATGCCTGGCTGTCATTTATCAAAGCTGGCTGATAGTATAAATGACAAAGTTTATTTTCCTCTCTTCTGGTTTATAGCAGCATTGTGAAGAACTTTCAATGCATCTCCCCTCCCGGACCGTCTAAGTAGCACATACTCTGCAATGAAGAAGTTTGCTGCCAGAGAGAGAGGGAGAGGGAGGAGGGGGAAGGAGGGAGGGAGAGATACATGGAGAATTTCTTAGCCGAAACCCAAGTATCCCACCTAGATAGGTCTTCTCATAATAAGTTGCTGCCACCACAGAAGCACAAGTATTTTGAAAGTAACTCGGTGAGCTGATGCATGTGTATGCTAAGTCAACCATGGCAACATTGTGTTACACTCTCACCCTCCTCACTTGCACTACCTCACCTGTTCACTACCTCACCCTCTCACAGGAAGCCTCCATGTACGATGCCACTCAGGAACTACAGTACCTGGACATGGTAATTCAGGAGTCCCTCCGAATGTACCCACCAGCACCACGGTGAGACTCCCCATGCACTCTTCATTCCCGACTACTTCCCCTCTGTACCAATGTACCAATTTGAAGATTCTTTATGTGTTTTACTGCCCTTCAGGACCACCCGCTGTGCTCTGAAAACCATTGAAATCAATGGAGTGACCATCCCCAAGGGAGCGGTAGTTCACCTTCCCATTCACCTCCTCCACTACAACCCAGAGCACTGGACAGATCCGGAGAAATTTGACCCAGAAAGGTGCTGTCCCCATTCATGATGGCTTGTGATTGACTAATTGATCAATTCCTCCCTCCCTTGCTCTTCCCACAGGTTCACTCCTGAGGAGAAGGCAAAGCGTCCCAGTGTCTGCCACATACATGCCTTTTGGTTGGGGTCCTTGCAACTGCATTGGGATGAGGTTTGCCCTCAAGGAGGCTAAGATGACTCTCATCGAGGTCTTGACAAAGTACACATTTGTGCGAGCTCCAGAAACAGAGGTCAGTTCTCCAGTTACTCCCTCTGACCTTGAGATGCAGTAACCAGAGTTTGACTACCATTTTGAATTCCTTCTGGCTTTTGAGTCTAGAGATTGTTCTTTCTGCAAAACATAATTCACCTTGGATTCTGTTGGTCCAGGAGTCTTAATTATGCGTAATATACCTGTTCTCATGCCATACGTACATGTAATCATCGGGTACATTGGTTTCTATACATGACCAGGGCCGGCGCCAGCTATTTTGGAGTGGTACGGCCACTGCCGAAGCCACTGCCGAAGGCAGTGCATAGAGGTTCGCGCGGATAAATTTTTTCACCTTCATTTTTTAGTTACCAGGATGAGCTCTCCGTAGCACCTTCGTGCTTTGCACTGCACTGCCACTACTTTCCGTGACTGTCTCACTCTCGACGTGGAAAGGAAAATGTAAGTTGGCTGGAAGGGTAGCTACATCATGAGCATCTCGAAGGTTGCCGTCACAGCGCGTTAGTCCTGTCTCCCTCCATTCCGTGTGTGTTGGTCTCGTCCCTAGACCATGAAAATCGACGCGATTCGAAACCAAGACTCGTGATAACATGTATGGCCGGCGGAAGCCTTAAGGAGGAACTTTGGATGTAGCTAGCTACGCGCTCGTAAGTCAAAATCCCAGCAACACCATATTTCCTCCTCAAAACTGGTACGACCATGGCCGTACCGGTGGCGCCGGCCCTGACCTCCTGCCTCTATAACTGTATTGTTCTCCTCAGGTTCCACTGCAGACAGCTGTTGGTTCATGTATCACAATGGCACCCAAGAATGGGATTTACCTGATGAGAGACTGATGAGTCATAGAAGCACACAGGACTTCACAATCACACCCTGCACTAATAGTCCTATTGCATATTTTTTCCTTTAGTTGAGTTTTCTGAAAATGTGGAGAAGAGATTTTAGGGGTGGGATGGACTGTAACCCCTTGGTTTTCCAGATAATCAGTGAACTGACATATACCCCAAACATGATATAATTATAGCAACCTTCCTCCCTTCATCACTTCAGCTGCACAAAGCTTATACAGCCTAGCTGTGTTGAGATTGAGTGGTCATATAATTATCCTACAGCTGGAATATAATTGTGACCTGATAGTAATGATAATGACACCAATCAGTGGCCGGGGTTTCCCTGTGATTCATGATTTTGTAATGACAGGGTAGCACAAAAGGAGGTCCTGTACCAGTATACGTACATACCTATGTACCTACGTAGTCTTGTTCGCAGACGATTTTTTGCACTCGGCAGAATGTAAAGTCTGGCCTGCAAGACTACTTACTATTTATCATCACAAAGTGACAGAGGTGTTTTGTCACAGACCTATATATATAGCTAGGCAGTTGAAATGATGCAATATTAGTCAGGGTCAACAAGCACGTATGATTGTATTAGCTACCACAGAAGCAAACAGACGTTGCTTACCCCGTTCCCATACTAGGAAAGTGGGGTCTAGGAACCGGTACCCGGCCTCCATGCGCGCGCCCCGCGAGGCGTGGCTGTGTGGCGACGAAATGGAAGAGCTGTGGGCAGTGCTTTCTTCTCCTTTGGGGCTGGCAGTGACAGCAGGGATTGTCCTGGTAGTCTACCTCTATTACAGGTATATACAGTCTCTAGTCTCGTGTGCCCACACCCACCAGGGGGGGGGGTAGTCTCGGTACCAGACTAAGGGGGGGGGGGGGGGGGGGGGGGAGTCTGGTTGACCAAACCCTCCTTCCTGAGACTATAGTCTCGCGGGACTGACGTTCTGGCCCGCGAGATTAGCTGGTGTGGCGAACTTCAATTTCAATTTTGCAGAAATGCAACACTCAAGTATCACCACCTAGTGCACTAGCTTCAAACTGAATATCAGTGCTGTACCACTCTCACAAGCCGGCCTCTTTTTCCACGAGGGGGTGCACGCGGAGGGGAGGGGGGGGGGGGGGGGGGGGGGGGGGGGGGGGGAGTTGCACTGCAAAGCGCAACTAGGCTACCCAAGGTTGTGCCTCAAGCAAGAATTAGCAGTGAAGAACTCCTTCAGCGGACGGGACGTACTAGCTCGTGAGTCTTCTAACCGGCACTGGAAAATCGCTTTGTTACTATATACTGCTGAAGGCTTTCCCTGGCTCACCTTCCAGAGCTTCGCGAGCCTCTCCAACTTGCTTCACAAGTTGCACATTTTGGGCAATAATTGGATAGCTATCATGTAACGTTTCATTTGTTACAGTTAATTGCATTCCACTGGGAAAGGGCCAAAAAATGTTAGCTTAAATCATCAGATTCTTTTCCCCCCTCCCTTCCGGCCGTGCCTCCTACTTGGAAAAAGAGGCTGGCCTGCGAGACTAGCTGTTCTGTCACTGGAAATTTGGTCCTGAAAAAAGGTCCTATAGGACCAAAATTTTCAGTGAAAATTTTGGTCCGGGCGGAATTTTGGTCCTACCTTGAAAATTTTGTTCCCCCTCTATAGAAAATTGTTCCATGGCATGTACACTGGTACAGTATAGTTACTAAATCCCTTTATTACCAGAAATAACTCTCTACAGGAAATGAAGAAGTATAAAACTAATTAGCTCTCTACACGAAATGATAAAACTTCTGTTTGTAGCACAACTCTCCATCCTTCACTATGAAGTTGGTGGACTTCTTGCATATCACCCGCTTCTTGTTGTCCAAGCATCCGTCTGGGTAGTGGCAATCGTGAGGTAGGCATAAGCTTGCTCCAGCAGCTCCTGATCCCTGTCCTCCGAGTCTCCTCCTTGATGCTGTTCTCCCACTTCCATCGTCGAAAAGTAACACCATCGCAATCGTTCAGCCTTATATTCTGCTTGAACTCCGATCTCATTGGCTGCCAAGTCCTCTCCCGGGACGGGACGGACTGATGCTCTAATTGATGCATGCCACAAGCTCTAAACACTCTCATCGCTGTGCTAGTCTGTTTCACTGCCTCTAAGCAGCCAAGGGGGGCGAAAGCACATGTCGCACATCGTTGAACAAGGTAAGAATGATGACTGATACAGTAAAATCGAAGCTCGGGCACCCGGACCAATATTCCAAGCCCGGACCAAATTTCCGTGAAAAAAAATATATCCGGGTGGACCGTTATTCCTAGAATTTTGGTCCCCTGGACCAAAATTTTCGCCGGACCAAAATTTCTGTGACAGTACGTACCACTGCACAAATTACAATTTTATGCTACTCTACTGCGGGTAATTCGGAATACCAGCGGGATATTTCGGCAATGTCTTTTAACTACTCCAGTCAGTTGACTCAACCAAAATAGTGGGTGTTCCGAATCACTGTCATATTAGTCAACTTCAGGCTACTTGCTAACTTTCAGACGCTGTACAGTTGTTTGCAAAACCTGCTGCTAGAGAGCGAAAGCTGGGGCCGTGTCCAGAAATCATCTACAGTCTGGAAATCCTCTGCCTTGCCATGTGTTCTGCAGGACATGTACAGTGGCACAAATGGACGAAAGAGTTCTCACTATCTTCTTTTGCCATTCAATAGCTCCCATCACTGCAGCCATTGAAGAGGTAGGTCTACGAGTGATTTATCATGGGTACTGTCCGTCTGGTCGAAGACACAGACAGCAGAAACAGATGAAAGCACTCTTATTATTATTATTATTCACACCACATGTATACAAAATGAGACTATTATTAGTTACTTGAAGCTACACGTGCCATGTGATTTAATATACAACAATTACAACCAGGAACATAAATAGAATTGTCTCTAATCTCACTAATCAACCGAGCTATTGCATGATCTGAACATGTATGATTACGCACAAATGAAAACCCATATTTATTATTATAACCTATGTAATTGCGACAAGATGAAGACAAAACTGAAAACACCGTATGCACGAGTTTAAGATTTGGCTCTGTGAAATAATTTACAAAAACGATTATAACAAACATTATACACACTACAACAATTAGAAACAACATGGAGAATCCCAGTATGAGAATTATACGGCAAGGACCATATCCTCCGCAAAACTTTGTTCATACAAACATCAAGACTCTTAATTGAGGGAGAACTCAGGTCCCATATTGCACAGCCATAGAATGACATACAATAGCAACGCAAAAGGTATGACAGAGCCTCCGGAGTACAAAAAGCAAACCGATGCAAAGTACAATTAGCTCGCTTGATGAAATCAGAGCAACACCTTTGAATGTCCAAATTGTCCTGAAGATTCTCTTGCAGGACATGACCAAGATGATATACAGACTTCTCACACTTAATGAACTTGCCTCAGAATTTGCCATGTGGTTGCGCCCATTGCTGTAACCATTGAAAAGGTATGGTTGTGAGTGGTCGCTGTCCCCGTTCTGGGTATACTGTTCATGATCCAAATCGTTGAAGGATTTTGGAATCATTTTTGTCATAACACAAGAAACTTGCAGAAGTGTTTATTTTACGGTAAGACGTACACATCAGACAGACACACAGACAGACACACAGACAGACATGATGGCTCACAAGGTACATGTCTGTGGGGCTCGCCCAAATTGGAGTTCTTGCAGGAGAAATCTTCTTTGGCTTTCCCTTCATCCATCCATCCTCATTCCCTTCCTTCCCTCCCTCCCTCCCTCCCTCCCTCCCTCCCTCCCTCCCTCCCTCCCTCCCTCCCTCCCTCCCTCCCTCCCTCCCTTTCCCTCTTGCCTTCCTTTTCCTTGCCAGCTATGCATATGCCCCTTTCCAGGTCCTGAAACGCTATGGCATCAAGGGACCACAGCCAGTGCCCATTTACGGCAATTATAAGGAAATCCACCAAGTGGTATGTCACACCTACTGGAAATCTAAATGGATACCTGGATGTTGCAGACATGTATAACTGATCACAATATAGTGTCCACATAGCCAGTTGACATTCAAATAAATGTGCCATTCAATCTGGGTGATAGTAATTTTTTCCGTGAATAGGGAATTCTGAAGTTTTACGAGAACCTCCACAAGCAGTTTGGTCCAGTATGTGGGTGAGTGTGCACACCAGAGTAGTCTTGCAAGCCACATCCTTTGCTAGGAGTCCCAGCTGAGGCTTGCTGTACATACGAGTTGTTACCGTGAAATGTAACTGCTTGTACCATGGTTAATTCCTGGCATCTAATGAGCAACTACAAGGGGTCAGTCCCACAGACTCTGTAGTTGTAGCTTAGAGTGCATGTGGGTCAAAGCTTTGACTAGCTCTTTTCAGCGGTTTGGCCATTGACCGTGCGTGGTTGCATTGTTCTGCACTGACACTCGACCATTGACCCAATTCTGAGCCGCTTTGACTGTTTACTGCACATTCCAAGTGGCTCTGACCATTGTCCGTTGACCGACTGCCATCACAACTGTAACTACCTAAGACAGACAGCAGCACAGCGATTTATGTAGTCCAGGTGTACTTCTCGGGCTGGCCGCCCTTGCTCAAGCACACGTTTCGACTGTCAGCTCTCAGGAAAGGCCCGTGAAGATTCTGACCGCACCGTTGTGATCACCGTCCTGTACTGGCACTTACCCTCGTGGCAAACTGTGAGCGCTGTAATGTCTTCCATTCAGCATTCCCTTTGCTCACTTCGACAGCTTATGGAGGTCCAGGCGTCTCGTTGGCCTTCTACACTTCGTACGATTCCTCTATTTATTTGTACCCCCCCCCCCCCCCCCCCCCCCCCCATTTCCAGAAAATTAATATTTGGTCATTTACGTACTCTAATCGATTCGTACAGCTAAAAATGAAATGAATTAAAAGTGTACGAATAATTAGAAATTATACAGTATAGAGTCTATGGGACCTGAGCTACTCCATGACAACAGGTGTGATTAAAATCTGATCATCGCAGCAAGGTCTTGACTTGGTAATAGCTATGTGACCAGACTTTTCCTATCCTTGTGAAGAGTGTGGTTTATGGGACCAGTATTCTAGCTCAGGAACTTTAGAGAGAGAAGAATGTGCTCAAAATGCAAGTATGGTTTTATCTTTGACCTGGCACCACCCTATGGGAGTGAATCGAACCAAATGGATCATTCGTTTGTCTACTGGTAGCTGTCTCCCAAAGGCTGGCACTCATCCACTCATCGATTCTGCTGCATGCTCACTACTTCTCAGCTTCCCTTCTGGCAGCATTCTTCTAGGGACTCTCTCATTTGTCTTTGAGCATCTCTACCTTTACTCCTGGAAGAGGATTGCATGAGGTACTAACTTGCTTTCTAGGCAGCCATCCTCATCCTGTTAGTAGCCTCGTACCCAAGCTCCCTATATGAGTCTCGGTGAGAGGCTAATCTTGTTAGCTGCTCTGTAGGCATAGCTGTTCACTCCTCAGTTTGGGCATTCCATTCTTGATCACTGTCACATCTGCACTACCTCTTTGATTACTTTTAGCAGCCACTTGAAAATATTTGGCTAGCAAGGCTTAATTCACAGGGTTTCTGAACTATGCACCCCTCTCTTCTGGTGAATTTCTTCATTGGTATGATTCTTTACCAGATTTTACGTTGGGCAGCTTCCTAGTGTGATGGTGGCTGACTTGGAGATGATCAAACACGTGATGGTGAAGGAATTTAACTCCTTCATTGACAGAGACGTGAGTGGAGTCCTAACATGCAAGAACTTGCTGTCATAATAGTTATTATGGACATCATGTATACTAGTTATTAATATAACAGGTGGAAGTTGCCGTTCCCACCATAAACCAAAGATAATGGAACTTCATAGAAATTTCTACGTACGTGGTTCTATTACCTATGCATGAAACAATGGCAAATTTGTGTAATTCAAGAGAGAGACCCAGTCAGCCTTCTACGTGAGTTGGAAGAAGTCCACTGAGTGAACAAGTTGTGATGTACATGTGATAGAAACTTCAGAAAAGGCACGGGAACTCGAGAAGTACAAATGTCTCTCTCGGTACATTTTCAACTGGAGGTGTTCATAGAACACATGCATATCTGTGTTTGTGTATGCCCATATCCAAGGTGTGGGAGTGACCAACTGCAGTATACTACGACTGAACAGGTGGGCCAAATGTTACGAATAGAGATGCACCTATATGGGCTTTTTCCGATATTCTGATACTCCGGTATAATTTTACCAACGGATCTGCCAATACGATAAGTTATCCATTCCGATACTGTATGTTCTCATGTTTGTCTCACCGTGAAATCTTTTGGCCACAAGCGCTGCAAACAGCAAAATTTGGATCCTCTCCGACTGAATAAAAATCGACTTCTTCTTCCCTCTAGTCATCATCCTATACTTCACAATAGTCACTACACCGACGTTGCTAGCATGTGGTTATGCAGTACGGATGCACCATTTATCGGCTGAGTTATCAATAGAATCTACCGATACCGATATTTCCCAGGAAGGTGATTATCAGCCCGATACCGATAACCGATCCGATTATAGGTGCATCACTGGTTACAAATAGCTAATAGGAAAAAAACAGCCAAAGGTTTTTGGGTGTCTGTCGTGAGATGCAAATGCGACACTGTTCCTCGGACGGATGAGACATTTGGGCCTGGGACTGGTGATGCCCATAGACCATTCCAGGGACAACCTGCATGGGATGTCCTGGGACAGATGGGACATCTTGGGCCTGGGACTTCATGGTGATGCCCATAGACCATTCAGGAACAACCTGGGATGTCCAAGGTTGCAATTGTCCTGGGACAGATGGGACATCTTAGTCCTAGGATTGGTGATGCCTGTCAGGGACAACTTGGGATGTCCAAAATGCAGCACAGCATAGTGTTTATGTGTTGCTGGTGTTTTCACCAACTAATGTTTGTTTCCTTGCTGCAGAAATTTCCCAACCTTATACGCCCAAAGGGAATGCCAAAAGGCCTTCTCCGAGCCGAGGGTGAAGTGTGGAGGAGGGCAAGACAAATCCTCTCCCCAACCTTCTCTGCCAACAAAATGAAGATGGTAAGCCCAGCAGGATAGCCAAAATAAGTGGAGTAAGTTCACCATTGAAAGTCTGGGAACTTCAAACCTTTAGCCTGATTCACAGTGCTAAAACCTGTTGGTGGTAGTGAGGTTTGCTGTTTGTCATCCACTTCAGATGGTTCCCCTGGTGAAGAACAGCTGTGAGACATTGGCTGAGAAGCTTGGAGAGTATGCAGAGTCAGGGAAAAGTCCAGATATCTTCAGGTATTTAGCCTTTACATTTGGTTGTGAGCACACACAAGTACCAAGTACATACACGTACACACACACTACATGCATGCAGGACCTACGGATCTTTCACCATGGAAACTATTCTAGCTGTTGCATTTGGCCGAGTGATAGACCTCCAACATGGAGAGGCAGACCAGCTCACTGATGCTTGTGCATCCATCTTCTCGACCATACAAGAGGGGAACAGAATGTCTAGGTCGTTTCTCACTGTCTTGATATGTGAGTTGTACCTGAGGTGGAAGAAAGGCAGTGGGTGAGGTAGTCTAATGTGTTTACCCTTTCCCTCCTAATGACGCATTATGGCGTCATGAGACTTTCAGCTTCATGATGTCACATCCAGCAATGTCCTTGGGGGATAGGTTCTGCGACAGCAGAAAGGGCGGGACAGCAGAAAGGGTGGGTGCACCCAGAGGGTGCAAACAGCATGGCCGTGTCTGGGCTCCGAGGTAGAAAGGTCGGCACTGGGAGGGCCATTTCCGCCGTTTTTGGCATAAATTGACTTAGAAAGTAGCTGTCTTGCCTTGTAGGCCCTCCATTTCCAGTGTTCATGGTCCGTTTTTTAGCTACGGCAGGTTGGCCACTTCTTGGGAGGCTTGATTGCAAGTTTGTTAGTTGGTGGTTGTGGTTAAGTCACGTATATGCTTAGTGTAGCTGAAATTACCTGTGTGAGCAGTTTCGAGTGTTCTATAGACTGAAAATGACCTAGAGAAAGAAATTTAGGCCCTAAAGAGTTTTAACGTGATTTGTGGTTATCTAGATAGTATGCCAGAAGAACATGCCACAACTTTCCTGCTTTCCTGGATTTCTGATTTCCTGATTTCCTGACAACTCAGCTTTCTAAGATTCCTGTATTTGAATTCCCATTTTGTGAGTTTCAAGTTTAGAATTTCCAAATTTCCAGTTTGGTTAAATTTCCAGTTTTGCCGTCAGCCACACATTAGCGGTATGCATCCCCACCTCCAAGGCACTGATGAGACTTGAAGAGTACACAGCACATGCTAACTGTAACGAGGAGGGACTGCCTCAAACTATGCAGATGTGGAGATGGTTTCACTTGTGCTTCTGTGGTTGCAGCAACTTATTTTGAGAAGACCTATCTGGGTGGGATTAGCTCTCTCTCCCTCGCTCCCTTCCCCCCCCCCCCCCCCCCCCCCCCCCCCCCCCCCTCCCTCCCTCCTCCCTCTCTCTTTCTCTCTCTCTCTCTCTCTCTCTCTCTCTGGCAGCAAACTTCTCCATTGCAGAGTATGTGCTTCGCTGGTTACTTAGACGGTCCGGGAGGGGAGATGCATTGAAAGTTCTTCACAATGCTGCTATAAGCCTCGTTCAGGCAAGAAGAGAGGAAAATAAATCTACAAAGGTGCATGGTGACTTGGAAAGTTTATCATTTATGCTGTCAGCATTTTACAGCTTTGATAAATGACAGCCAGGCATGAGCAGCTGAGAGATCATTACGTACGAACTTGTCACCTCCTCAGCACAAGGATCTCCTTCAGCTGATGATTGATGCAACAGAGGAGGGAGAGGGTGGGGGAAACAGGAGGCTCACTGATGAGGAGATTGTTGTACAATCCATCACATTCCTCCTGGCTGGCTATGAGACAACTGCGAACACCTTGGCCTACACCTCCTACCTGCTGGCCCTGAACCCTGAGATACTGGAGAAACTCCAAGCAACAATTGATGAGTATTTTGAACGTAACTCGGTGAGCTGATGCATGTGTCAACCATGGCAACATTTGTGTTACACTCTCACCCTCCTCACTTCCACCACCTCACCCGTTCACTACCTCACCCTCTCACAGGAGGCCTCCATGTACGATGCCACCCAGGAACTACAGTACCTGGACATGGTAATTCAGGAGTCGCTCCGAATGTATCCACCAGCACCACGGTGAGACTCCCCATGCACTCTTGGTGCACTCTTCTTTCCCCAATCCTCTCCTCCCAATCCATACAATGTACCAATTTGAAGATTCTTTATGTGTTTTACTGCCCTTCAGGACCACCCGCTGTGCTCTGAAAACCATTGAAATCAATGGAGTGACCATCCCAAAGGGAACAGTAGTTCACCTTCCCATTCACCTCCTCCACTACAGCCCAGAGTACTGGACAGATCCGGAGAAATTTGACCCAGAAAGGTGCTGTCCCCATTCATGATGGCTTGTGATTGACTGATTGATCAATTCCTCCCTCCCTTGCTCTTCCCACAGGTTCACTCCTGAGGAGAAGGCGAAGCGTCCCAGTGTCTGCCACATGCCTTTTGGTTGGGGTCCTCGCAACTGCATTGGGATGAGGTTTGCCCTCATGGAGGCTAAGATGGCTCTCATCGAGGTCCTGACAAAGTACACGTTTGTGCGAGCTCCAGAAACAGAGGTCAGTTCTCCAGTTACTCCCTCTGACCTTGAGATGCAGTAACCAGAGTTTGACTACCATTTTGAATTCCTTCTGTAAACTTCCTAGGCTCTTGAGTCTAGAGAATGTTCTTTCTGCTAAACATAATTATGCCTAATACCAGAATATACCTTTTCTCATGCCATATGTACATGTAATCATCGGCTACATTGGTTTCTATACCTGCCACTGTAACTGTATTTTTCCCAGGTTCCACTGAAGACAGCTGTTGGTATTACCATGGCACCCAAGAATGGGATTTACCTGAAGATAGCCAGGAGGGACTGATGAGTCATAGAAGCAGGACTCCACAATCATACTGTGCACTGATAGTCAGTCCTATTGTGTCATGTATTTTATTTGAGTTTTCTGAAAATGTGGAAGAGAGTTTAGGGGTGAGATGGACTGAGGATGGGTAACCCCTGGTTTTCCAGATAATCAGTGAACTGACAAATACCAGACTATACCTGTTCTCATGCCATGTAATCATCGGCTACATTGGAATTCTATACCTGCCACTATATATAGCTGTATATATAACTGTATTTTCAACTGAAGACAGCTGTTGGGGCACCCAAGAATTTACCTTCCTTCCCTTCATCACTTCAGCTTCACAAATTTACATGTATACATGTTGAATTGACAGTGGCGGATTTAGGCCCCCTTTTGGCGGCTAGTAAAATTATTGTACAGCTGTTGCCCGCAGCCAGGAGGGGTTCGATCGAACCCCCTAAAATTTCTCTATCCTCGATTCTTTTCCACACATATTTAAAGGTGGCTAAGTTGAAACTAGCCTTCGCTGTACAGCTGTAGGTTATAGAAAAGATCACTCAAACATCCTACAGCTGTGACCTGATAGTAGGTAATGATAATTACACCAATCAATGATGAACATTGAAGTGCATACGTAGCTAGGACGTCTATATTATCCAGGGGTTTCCCTGTGATTCATGAACTGAATTTATTTTGTCATACCAATGATAATGACAGGGTTGATGCAAAAGGAGGTCCTGAACCAGTATATGTACATACCGTTTGCTATGTACCTAGTTTCGTTCCATGACGAATTTTTAGTACGAGGGGGGAAAAATACGTACTTCCCCTCTCTGAACAATGTAAAATCTGGCCTGCCCCTGCAAGACTACTATGTACCATCCATAACAAAGTGGCAGGGGTGTTTGTCGCAGACCTACAGCTAGGCAATTGAAATGATAGTCAGGGTCAACAAGCACGTATGTATTACGTAATTACATGTAATCATCGGCTTAGAAATGAAAACTGAAGTTGATTCTCTATGGTAGAGAGCAGTACGTATATGGGTGTGGATGATTGTATATGATGCATGAGTGATGTATCTCATGCATAGCTCTCATCAACACATGCTATTATCAGGAGCCAATACTAAGACTCAGCCTCAAACCCAGGCTAATAATATACCATGTAGGACTAGATCCAACTCTACCCTAATTCTAAGCCACATGACCTATAGGCATAATTATAATACAAAAAATAAATAAAAGCCTTGAAGCCTTCCCTCCATGCCAAAGGAAAACATAAGAACAGGAAAAAAAGGAACAAGAAAAGAAAAAAAAAGAAAGGGGGAAAGAAAAAAAATACAACCTAGCAACAACCCATCCCTCCGTGACAGGTCAGACACCGAAGTGTAAGCCTCAGGAGCGCTGGATAGGCGGTCCTGGAATCACAGGAGGCTAACCTGCTTTCTACCAGAACACCTTTAGCTTCGGTGGTCAGATGGGAACCGGCGTACTTGAGCTGCTAGGCGGGGAAGTCGAGAACCGGTATGTACGGAGTGGCCCAGACTCGTACTCGGTTATTGGGGAGGCGAACACTCAACCCCCAGGCTGCAAAGCAAGTGCTTAGCGAGTGTGCCATCCCGACTTCCCGCCAAAACTTGCTACAAATTCAATATTTAAAGCCCAAACCGGAAGTAGCCTGTTGCGCATGCGCGCATGCTGACCTTTGAACCTTCGAGCAAAAATGGTGGCCGAGTCCAAAGCTAGCTAAGGTCTTCAGTTTGTAGCAGTTTGCTACATAGTATTACTGTGCTCTTAGCGGCATGGAATCACTAACGAAGTTTGGAGTCAGCATTGAACTGAGTTGGTGAGTAGACTAAGCCGGGCAGACGAAAAGAAGCGTGTGGGGTTCAAGGCATTGGTGCTTCTGACGAGGAAGAATGTGCTGTGACTGAAAGAAACGTTTGTGGAGGACGTCTGAGTTTTGGTGAGTGTCATCAGCGAGAAGAAAGTAGTCCCTAGTTGTCTGTCTGCAAAGGAAAGCAGTACAGAGGCATGGCTTTATAGTCACAGGGAGTGTAAAGAGCAGTACACACACACACACACACACACACACACACACGCACGCACACACACGCACGCACACACACACACACTACTAAGGCTGCTTTGGCATATTCTCCACTAGTGTGTGTTAGATGCTATGTCTTAAGCGACTCGGTGATTGAACGAACAATGGGGCTTCCCAGGGCATGTATCAAACATCAAAGGGAAATACATGGCCCCAGTTCCTGTAGTGCGTTTACAGTGACTACCGGTACTTTGATCTGCCCACGCAATGTGAAACAATTAATTGAAGTTGAACCTTGCTCTACCTGGCTCTATCTCTTCTTTACCTGGCTCTACCTCTGCTCTACCTGGCTCTACCTCCACTCTACCTGGCTCTACCTGACTCTACCACTGCTCTACCTCTGGTCTGCTCTACCTGGCTGTACCTCTTCTCTATACCTAGCTCTATCTCTGCTCTACCTAGCGCTACCTCAGCTCTACCTGGCTCTACCTAGCTCTACCTGGCTCTACCTCTGCTCTACCTGGCTCTACCTCTGCTCTACCTGGCTCTACCTCAGCTCTACCTGGCTCTACCTGGCTCTACCTTTGCTCTACCTGGCTCTACCTCTGCTCTACCTGGCTCTACCTCTGCTCTACCTGGCTCTACCTCTGCTCTACCTGGCTCTACCTATGCTCTACCTCTGCTCTACCTCTGCTCTACCTAGCTCTACCTCTGCTCTACCTGTCTCTACCTCTGCTCTACCTGTCTCTACCTCTGCTCTACCTTGCTCTACCTCTGCTCTACCTCTGCTCTACCTAGCTCTACCTCAGCTCTACCTGGCTCTACCTGGCTCTACCTGGCTCTACCTATGCTCTACCTGGCCCTACCTCTGCTCTTCCTGGCTCTACCTCTGCTCTACCTGGCTCTACCTCTGCTCTACCTGGCTCTACCTCTGCTCTACCTGGCTCTACCTCTGCTCTACCTCTGCTCTACCTAGCTCTACCTCAGCTCTACCTGGCTCTACCTCTGCTCTACCTGGCTCTACCTCTGCTCTACCTCTGCTCTACCTAGCTCTACCTCAGCTCTACCTGGCTCTACCTCTGCTCTACCTGGCTCTACCTCTGCTCTACCTCTGCTCTACCTGGCTCTACCTGGCTCTACCTCTGCTCTACCTCTGCTCTACCTAGCTCTACCTCTGCTCTACCTGGCTCTACCTCTTCTCTACCTGGCTCTACCTCTGCTCTACCTCTGCTCTGCCTAGCTCTACCTCAGCTCTACCTGGCTCTACCTGGCTCTACCTCAGCTCTACCTGGCTCTACCTCTGCTCTACCTGGCTCTACCTCTGCTCTACCTGGCTCTATCTCTGCTCTACCTGGCTCTACCTCTGCTCTACCTGGCTCTACCTCTTCTCTACCTGGCTCTACCTCTGCTCTACCTCTGCTCTGCCTAGCTCTACCTCAGCTCTACCTGGCTCTACCTGGCTCTACCTCAGCTCTACCTGGCTCTACCTCTGCTCTACCTGGCTCTACCTCTGCTCTACCTGGCTCTATCTCTGCTCTACCTGGCTCTACCTCTGCTCTACCTGGCTCTACCTCTGCTCTACCTGGCTCTACCTCAGCTCTACCTGGCTCTACCTGGCTCTACCTTTGCTCTTCCTGGCTCTACCTCTGCTCTACCTGGCTCTACCTCTGCTCTACCTGGCTCTACCTCTGCTCTACCTCTGCTCTGCCTAGCTCTACCTTAGCTCTACCTGGCTCTACCTGGCTCTACCTCAGCTCTACCTGGCTCTACCTCTGCTCTACCTGGCTCTACCTCTGCTCTACCTGGCTCTACCTCTGCTCTACCTGGCTCTACCTCTGCTCTTCCTGGATCTACCTCTGCTCTACCTGGCTCTACCTCTGCTCTACCTAGCTCTACCTCTGCTCTACCTGGCTCTACCTCTGCTCTACCTGGCTCTACCTCTGCTCTACCTGTCTCTACCTCTGCTCTACCTGGCTCTACCTCTGCTCTACCTGGCTCTACCTCTGCTCTACCTGGCTCTACCTCAGCTCTACCTGGCTCTACCTCTGCTCTACCTGGCTCTACCTCTGCTCTACCTGGCTCTACCTCTGCTCTGCCTGGCTCTACCTCTGCTCTACCTGGCTCTACCTCTGCTCTACCTGGCTCTACCTGTAAGGTCTTCAGTTTGCAGCAGTTTGCTACATAGTATTACTGTGCTCTTAGCGGCATGGAATCACTAACAAAGTTTGGAGTTAGCTTTGAACTGAGTTGGTGAGTAGACTATAAGCTGGGCAGACAAAAAGAAGCGTGTGGGGTCTGAAACTTCCAAGACATTGGTCTTACTTTGCTTCTGTGACGAGGAAGAATGTGCTGTCACCGAAAGAAACGTTTGTGGAGGACGTCTGGGTTTTGGTGAGTGTCATCAGCGAGAAGAAAGTAGTCCCTAGTTGTCTGCTTTAACAAAGGAAAGCAGTACAGAGGCATGGCTTTATAGTCAGGAGAAGACAGCAGGGAGTGTAAAGAGCAGTACACACACACACACACACTACTAAGACTGCTTTGGTATATTCTCCACTAGTCTGTGTTAGATGCTATGTCTTTGAAAATGCAAGGGACTGAGTGATTGAACAAACCTTGAACAATGGGGCTTCCCAGGGCATGTATCAAACATCAAAGGGAAATACATGGCCCCAGTTCCTGTAGTGCGTTTACAGTGACTACCGGTACTTTGATCTGCCCACGCAATGTGAAACAATTAATTGAAGTTGAACCTTGCTCTACCTGGCTCTATCTCTTCTCTACCTGGCTCTGTCTCTTCTCTACCTGGCTCTACCTCTGCTCTACCTGGCTCTACCTGGCTCTACCTCTGCTCTACCTGGCTCTACCTCCGCTCTACCTGGCTCTACCTGGCTCTACCTGGCTCTACCTGGCTCTACCTGGCTCTACCTCTGCTCTACCTGGTTCTACCTCTGCTCTACCTGGCTCTACCTCTGCTCTACCTAACTCTACCTCAGCTCTACCTGGCTCTACCTGGCTCAACCAGGCTCTACTAGGCTCTACCTCTGCTCTACCTGGCTCTACCTCTGCTCTACCTGGCTCTACCTCTGCTCTACCTCTGCTCTACCTAGCTCTACCTCAGCTCTACCTGGCTCTACCTGGCTCAACCAGGCTCTACCTGGCTCTACCTCTGCTCTACCTGGCTCTACCTCTGCTCTACCTGGCTCTACCTCTGCTCTACCTGGCTCTATCTCTGCTCTACCTAGCTCTACCTCTGCTCTACCTCTGCTCTACCTGGCTCTACCTGGCTCTACCTCTGCTCTACCTGGTGATCTACCTCTGTTACAGGTACAGTCTACCCTACTGCGGATAATTCGGAACACCAGGCTTCAGTACACCCCACTGGGATTGCAAGATGCAGTAGAGGGATAGCTATAACTGGAATGCTGGTGGACTAGCTTAATTTAATTAGCCCACAACTTGGGGGAAGCCGCAAGTTTAGTGTTCAAGCTACATCAAATCATCGTTGTGGTTGATTCACGCATTTTTTTGGCTGTGCTTACGTACAGTTACGCAAAAACGATCGTCGCCGACCGGACAGACAGGCAGTTCCTTGGCGCAGTCAGATGTTGGCAATGTCTTTTAACTACTCCAGTCTTGACTCAACCAAAATAGTGGGTTAATCGAATCCCCCCCCCCCCCATTCCGAAATAACTGAATTTCCCTTACTTATCACATTATCACAGACATGCAAAACCGGTATTGGAATGCATGTGGTGAGTCTGAGCATAGGGCCTGCAACATCACTGTCATTAGTCAACTTTAGGCTACAGAATTAAAACCCAAAAACTGTGGCTGAAGCAGCCTTGCAGGTGAACCACACACAGACCAAAGTATTGGGCATGACATGATCGAGCTCCAATTTATGGTAAGTGCACAGTCATGCATACCCTACCTCCAAACTTTTTCGGACGCTGTTCAGTTGTTTGCAAAACCTGCTGCTAGAGAGCGAAAGCTGGGGGCGTGTCCAGAAATCATCTACAGTCTGGAAATCCTCTGCCTTGCCATGTGTTCTGCAGGACATGTACAGTGGCACAAACAGACGAAAATCTTCTCTTGCCATGCAATAGCTCCCATCACTGCAGCCATTGAAGAGGTAGGTCTACAAGCTATTTCATCATGGGTACTGTCAGTCTGGTTGAAGACACAGACAGCAGAAACAGATGAAAGCACTCTTATCATCTCGGTTAGCATGTGGTTGCGCCCATTGCTGTGAATAGGGAATTCTGAAGTTTTACGAGAACCTCCACAAGAAGTATGGTCCAGTATGTGGGTAAGTGTGCACACCAGAGTAGTCTTGCAAGCCCCTCCCTTTGCAAGGAGGGGAAGGGTCTGGTCGCCCTCATTCTCAGCTGAGGCTTGCTGTACATACGAGTTGTTGCCATCAAATGTAACTGCTTGTACCATGGTTAATTCCTGGCATCTAATGAGCAAGTTCAACTACAAGAGGTCAGTCTCATAGAATCTGTAGTCGTAGCTTAGAGTGTGGGTCAAAGCTTTAAGACTAGCTCTTTCAGCGATTGGCCATTGACCGTGCTAGGTTGCATTGTTCTGCACTGTGACTCGACCATTGACCCATATTTCAGTGTTATTGTGAGCCTCTTTGACCGTTCACTGCACATTACAAGTGGCTCTGACCATTGTCCATGGACTGACTGCCGTCACAATTGTAACTATGGAGTCTATGGGACCTGAGCTACTCCATGACAACAGATGTGATTAAAATCTGATCGCAGCAAGGTCTTGACGTAGTAATAGCTATGTGACCCGACTTTTCCTATCCTTGTGAAGAGTGTGGTTTATGGGTTCGTAAGAAAAGATGGTTTCCAAAATGTGCTTTTCGCATGTGAACATAACCTGACCTCAGTGAATTATGTAATAAGTTAATAACACATACCTTCAGTTTTGGATTTGGGTGTGGTTCTCCCATTTGGAGTTTCTCCTGTACCTTTGAAGAGGCTAGGCATAGCATAGTAATTGAACTGTAATTGTAATTCCCATAGACCGTGCCAGGGACGACCTGGGTTGTCCAAGGTTGTCCTGGGACACCTCCCTTGCTCTTCCCTCAGGTTCACTCCTGAGGAGAAGGCAAAGCATCCCAAAGTATACCACATGCCTTTTGGTTGGGGTCCTTGCAACTGCATTGGGATGAGGTTTGCCCTCATGGAGGCTAAGATGGCTCTCATCGAGGTCCTGAAGAAGTACACATTCGTGCAGGCTCCAGAAACAGAGGTCAGTTCTCCCTCTGACCTTTGAGATGCAGTAACCAGAGTTTGACTACCATTTTGATTCCTCCTGGAAACTGCCTAGGCTCTTGAGTCTAGAGTTTGTAAATGCAATTCACCTTGGATTCTGCTAGTCTTGTACCCAAACCACACCCTCTCATGTTTGAGACTAGGATTCTGTTCAGTCCCTCTCCGCCTGCCGCTTGACCGGCCGGGCGGAGAGGTGCTAGCGGCTAGACTGGATTCTGTTGTGTTCATTTTCGGTATTCATAATACTAGAATATACCACATTCAGCTCAGAATTGTCCAATCAGAGCGGCCTTTGAATACACCTGGTTAGCAGCATCTTGACAATGGACTATGTATATATGTAATTTGTTCAAGATCAACTATTTTTATACCAGCATATAGTTGCATTTTATACTCCATACTTGTAATTTAACCCATAGGGACAGTATGCCATACCGGTACAGTAATAATTTATGCATGCTATACTTGTAATTGCTAATTCTATTGACCTACAGCCACCATAACTATCTATTGTTCTCCTCAGGTTCCTCTGAAGACGGCTGTTGGTACATATCACCATGGCACCCAAGAATGGGAAGATAGCCAGGAGGGACTGATGAGTCATAGAAGCACACAGGACTTCACAATGTTGAGCATACATGTACCCTGCACTAATGTCTTTAGTTGAGTTTTCTGAGAATGTGAAAGAGTGTTTTACTTTTTATGAAACAGCCAACCCTGCATGTATTAAAGTATAACACTTAGTATTACTGCCCACATATAAAATCTGATGGGAACTCATGACGGCTTTGGTTGGTAAAGAGTTTGGATGGAACTGAGGATGTAATCCCAGAAAGTTTGTGAGTGAACTACAAAGGCTACTCCAGCATGCACTACTAGAAGCGAGTTCCTAACTTTTACAGAACTACAAAATTATATTGGCCTTATGGCCATGAACCCCAAATCTCACCCTTTTGTTAAATTCTGTCTGAGGTTGGCCAGCAGCTCTGCATTTCAAGTGCTAGCTATTAGAGTCTACCTTCCGGTGGATGAGAAAATTCTGCAACAGTTACTGTTGTAGCCAGCAATTGTGTAACTGCAGGTGCAGCAAAGCTTAGCAGAATCAGAGGATTTATCCTTCAGCAGAAAAAAGCTATAACAGTGTATCCTGTAGCTTGCCCCGTTCCCATACCAGGAGGAAGTGGGGTCTAGGAACCAGGCCCGAACCTGTCGAGTGCATGACCTGAGATTATGGAAGAGCTGTGGGCAGCGCTTTCTTCTCCTTTGGGGCTGGCAGTGACCGCAGGGATTGTCCTGGTAGTCTACCTCTATTACAGGTAGCTGGTGTATAGTCTCGCGGGCCAGACGTAGGTAGCCTCGTTTCCAGGCCTTCTACACCTCCAGCTTTTGATGCATACTGCACTGGAGGTGTAGAAGGCCTGGGAACCGTAGGCTAGGCCAGACGTTCTGGCCCACGAGATCAGCTTTTGTGCATGTATGAAACAGTAGGTCCTATGACGAACTTCAATCATCAGTTTTTACAGACATGGAATAACTAGAGGAATGCAAGACATGGTGTGACGAGCCTGAGCGAGTCCTTATGCAGCCTGCACATCGCTGTCTCATTAGTCAACCTCAGGCTACAGAATTAAAAGAAGAACGTTACTGTGGCTGAGAAGCAGCCTAGCAGATGTGCCACACATGCACAGACCAAAGTATTGGCCATGGCCACAAGCTCCAATTTATGGTAGTGCACATGCTGCATACCCTACCTCCGAACTTCAGACGTTGTACAGTTGTTGGCAAAAACTCCTGCTAGAGAGCAAAGCTGGGGCCGTATCCTCATCTAACCCCTAACAGATGAATGCACTCTCGCTGTCTTCTTTTGCCATGCAATAGTGCTGTAGCAGGAGCTTATGAGTGGCGAAGCCGCGAAGGAGCGTGCAACTACCGCTACACCCGAATGCCGTCCAAATCCAAATTATTAGCTAGCGAACTTCCAAATATGGAAACCTGTTCTTCAATCTAGCGTCATAATGACGACATAAAAACCCACGTGTTCTGTGGTAGCGATGTGAGAAATTTGACACTCACTCAGCGGAGCGCCTTTGACCTAGCCACAGTGAAATGGCCAAGCGAACGGGTGACAGTGAAAGCGATTTGACACAAAAACGTGGTAGATTTGAAGATCCCGGGACCCCTCACCGTTTGGAGACGCCTTCATGACGCGCATTGCGCACGGAAATACGTAAGTAATTAGGATTTGGACGGAACCAGAGTTACACGCTCCTTCACGGCTTCGCCGCTCATAAGCTCCTGGCTGTAGTCATTGAAGAGATGGATTACAAGTGACTTCAATGCGAGGGCCGTGAGTCTGGTTGAAGATGCAGACAGCAGAAATAGATTAAAGTACTCTTTGTTGTTACCGTACGGTTGTGCCCATTGCTGTAGCCTTTGAAGAGGTAGGCTTGTGAGTGATCTGTGTCCCTGTTCTGGCCATCTAAGAGGTGTACTGCTCATGATCCAAATCGCTGAATGACTTTGTTGCAGATTGAATCAATTTGTCACGATGAAAGAAACTTTTGTTATTTTTTTTTTCAGAAGTGTTCATTTGCTAACGTACGCATACAGACAGACAAAAGACACGGCTCATGTACTACACATGTGGGGCTTGGTCAGGCTCGTCCCAATTACAATCTGTTGTAGTACTATACATGTTTTGGAGTTCTCGCAGGAGTCCTCTTTGGCTTTCCCTTCATCCATCCATCCTCATTCCTCTTTACCTTCCCTCCCTCCCTCTTGCCTTCCCTCCCTCCCTCCCTGCCTCCCTGCCTCTCTCCCCCATCCCTCCCTACCCCATCCCTCCCTCCCTTCTTCCCTCCCTCCTTCCCTCCCTCCCTCCCTCCCTCCCTCCCTCCCTCCCTCCCTCCCTCCCTCCCTCCCTCCCTCCCTCCCTCCCTCCCTCCCTATCTCCCTCCCTCCTTCCCTCCCTCCTTCTGCCCCTCCTCCCTCCCTCCCCTCCTCTTGCCTTCCCTGTCCTTCCCAGCTATTCATATGCCCCGTTCCAAATTCTGAAGCGCCATGGTATCAAGGGACCACAGCCCCTGCCTCTTTTTGGCAACTATAAGGAAATCCACAAAGTGGTATGTCACACCCACTAGAAATTTAATTGGATGCAGTGATATTACAAGTTTGTCTGCATTACAGGGATTTGACTGTAGTCCTGCTAGTCTCCACCCTAGTGTAGCTGATCACAATGGTGTCTGCATTACAGGGATTTGACTGTAGTCCTGCTAGTCTCCACCCTAGTATAGCTGATCACAATGGTGTCTGCATTACAGGGATTTGACTGTAGTCCTGCTAGTCTCCACCCTAGTGTAGCTGATCACAATGGTGTCTGCATTACAGGAATTTGACTGTAGTCCTGCTAGTCTCCACCCTAGTGTAGCTGATGAGAGCTGGCAATCGTTGAAACACACACCCTGTACGTACTTCCTTGCAGAGTTAACATAGCCAGTTGATGTTTAAGTAGTGTTCGAATTGAGTGATTGTCATTTTTTTTCACAAACAGGGAATTCTGAAGTTTTACGAGAACCTCTACAAGCAGTTTGGTCCAGTATGTGGGTAAGTGTGCACACCAGAGTAGTCTTGCAGGCCACACCCTTTGCAAGGAGGGGAAGGGTCTGGTCACCCTCATTCCCAGCTGAGGCCTGCTGTACATACGAGTTGTTGCCATCAAATGTAACTGCTTGTACCATGGTTGCAGCTACAAAGGGGTCACTTCCTATAGTCACAGCTGCAACCGTGGGTCAAACAATTGACCAGCTCTTTTCAGTAGTTTGACCATTGACCGTGCTGATTTTTGGCTGTTAACCATGGACCATACATATGTAACCACACCTAGATTGTGTCGTTCCACACTGCAACCCGACCGTCTTTCAGTGCTATTTCTGAGCCACTTTGATCGTTTACTGCTCGGCTGTGACCATTTTCCAGTGACCGATCACAGTCGCAGCTGTGATTATAGAATCTGCGGGAGTACATCCAATGTACTGTCAGCTGCTGCAGCAGCAGGTCAGTCCATTGCATTACCAGGTGTTGCATCACCAGGTGACCCACTGCTGACACTATCAGTGCCAGGGTACTGCCCTGCTGTAGCAGGTCAGTCCATTGCATCAGCAGGTGTTGCATCACCAGGTGACCCACTGCTGAGATTAAGGTGTTGCATCACCAGGGTGACCCACTGCTGACATTACATCAACACTCACATGACCCATAGTCACACGTGTAGGTTTGGCTAGGTCATGCTTATGTGGGCCTGTCCCGTCTAGAGTTTTCAAAGTTCTGTGGAGATGCACGGACCCTTGTGTGAACGTTTATTTGTTAGTTTTGTTGCTATGGCAATGGCATGTCTTGCAAGCCTTTGTTACCGTATACGCAGACTGTATCTCCCATTTGAAGTTGAAGTATTGTGCCTGGGTCACAGTGTCATGAAATTGAAACTGATACACATATGAGACTGTAGGTGCCTCTGGTCTCAGATTACAGCTCAAATGTATTTGAGAACCAATTGGGCCAGAGGAGGTTGGCCAAGGTTGACCTTTTCTAATCAGGTCTCATTAAAGTCACGTGAAATCCGATACTATGGATTACGTAATGCGTGTTAAGTACTGTACTTTCCATAGACACTCTTTCAACAGTTTTCACCATCGCGCCCCGGCGCAATCAACTGGAATATTGACTCGCAGGGAAGCGTAGGCATCTGTTGTCGTTATAAAAGGCCGAGCCCTTCAAGATTCAGCTGCGGCCTGGCAGAAACGAGTGGAAGTAGCCTCCCGGCCAGATGGTCCCCACACGCGCCGCAAACATCTGGCCCGCGAGACTCGAGTGGAGGTTCGGTGCCGTCTCGTTGATTTGCAAAGCGCGTTCAACGATTGCCAACTGGGAACACTCCATAGCAGCGCCAGAAGCAGTCTTCTATTCGTATGGCTATCTGCAATAACTTTTAATAACTGTCCACTTGTCACATGGCAGAAAGTCAATAATTACTCGTGATGTATATGGTGGCCAACCTCCTCTGCAATTGGGCATTGGAATAATCACAAACAAATGGTGGAAGAAGATTATACGACTAACTGAACCTGAACGGATAACCCCTAAATGCTGCAGTCTCATTTCATGTCGCTGAACCGAATATTTTGCCGTATCCGTTCAGTATTTGACGTATTGGTTTAGCTCTTCGCATGACCACAATGGGCGTTGCTGATTGGGTGAGGGTGAAGTCATAGTTATTAGTGCAAGGTATTGTTTTTCTGCTCAAGTCAATGGATATGACTGAAAGCAGACTGCAAGAGAGCACCTTGGGGTTTTATTATCCTGACGTAGGTTTCACACTACCATTTCGACCTCAAAGTCGCCATACTTGTCGATCAAAGAAGCTAGAGCTGGATGACAAGAGAGTCATATATTATTCCGCTCCTTATGTACGTAGGTTGGGCAGTACCGGAGAACGTTCGGTTCTCGGCTTCTGCATTGGCCCTCCCTGCGGTCAGGCCAATCAATATTGCCAGCCTTGAATCGAATATTCCTCTGTACTGCCACTCGTGCAATAATATATAATACTAGCAGAATGTATAACATTGTGGGGCGAGCCTGAGCGAGTGCATGCATGCATTTCGAATGTAACTCAACCTCAGGCTATCGGAATTGCAGCACAAGAACTGTATGGACGGTACACGATGAGCACTCTCGCTCAGTCTTCTTCCGCTATGCAGTAGCTCCCATGACTCTAGCCATTGAAGAGCAGGTCTACGAGTCAGTGACTTCAACACAGCCGCGAGTAGCAAACGGTGAACTTGTAGCTAGCTAGATCAGTCAGAAGTCGCACTTTCGCAGTCTTTAAGCTATGTTGCCGTGCGGTAGCGCGCATCGCTGTATCCATTGAAGAAGTAGACTCGTGAGTGGTCTCCGTCCCTGTTGTAGCCATCCAAGGAGTACACGGTTCACGGATTCGTGCCTCAGGCTCACAGCTCTCAGATCAGAACTAACACTTTTTGAGCTTCGATGACGGTATACATTTCACTTAAATGCAGTAGATTGTATTTACGGCATGACGTACGCAGATACATACATACATACAGACGCGGCTCAAGTTCTACATCAGCTTCCCTTCTGGCAGCCTTCATCCTCATCAATGGACTCTTTCATTTGTCTCACTCTGTTCGCTTGACTTCTAGAAGTGGATTCCATGGAGGTTTTCTGGCAGCCATGATCCATCCTCATCCTGTTAGTCAGTGCCTAAAATATGGGGGTATCACTGCCAATTTGGGCAGTGATAAACTAAATGTGGGCAGTGATAAAGCCAAGATTGGGCAGTGATAAATATTCGGCCCAGAGAGGCTGTCAGTGGTAAGCCACTATTGCTATAGCACACAATTTGTATTTGTGACCAAAAAAAGAAATTTTACACATGCATGTATACAACATCAAAATTTGACAGAGGGTGGCTTTGAGTCAACATGACTACAGGAAGTCCCAAACACTGAGGCAACATACTCTTGGTGAGTGAACTTTGTAATGGCTCGATCATGCTGTGGCTTTCTCTGGGTTCTTGTCATCCATTCCTGTACTGCAGGCCTTACATTAAACTTGGCTACATATGGCATATTGTGCCTGACTACGAGATAGTCCTGTATTGTCTGTCCAGAGAGTGATGAATGGTCAGTTGACTTGAAAAGGTTGTAGCTTGATACAATTCGTTCGACGTCCATTGAATGTGGCTTTGTTGCAACAATCCTGGCTAATGTTGCTTTGTAGTCTTCATCATTCTTGAGGATTAGTTGTTTCATCAGTTGAAATTGAGTGCATTCTGCTTCCTTTCCTTTTATGACATCTGCAACTATACGTATATTGAGTGACTGAGACACTTCCCTTAGTTCAACATCAGGAAGTACCCACTGACGAATAGCCTTTACTTTCTCCTTAGAAAGACTGGAGAAGTTTGTGGTCTAAGTGTCTCCAATACACCACCCAGGTCATCTTCCATGGATAGACCACTCTTCAAGGTAGTTTCAAAGGCTCTGAATAATCTTGGTACAAACAGCAGCAAAGGAACGTCTGTCTGGGATTTACAAGTTGTGGGAACTTGTGAATCTTGAAGGTCAATACCAAAGAATCGATTCTCACTGTCCACCTTGCTAACAAACGCTTCTTCCCAGCCACCAGTTAAAGGCTCAGCTTGAAGGCTTTCCAATTCCCTGATGGTTCTCTCCTTTAATTTGGGCAGGTCACTAAGTACACACGTGTCCTTCTGCAGATTCTTCTGGAGTCTTTTGAGGATGTAGATGACATCAGTCAGGACACAAACTGTTAGTATCCTGTCTTTGTTTTTCCACTTTTTGAGAAATCCACCGGATTCCTGACCATTTCCTTTCTCCCAGTAGCAAATACAGCTACGGTAATTGCGAAGGAATACGGTGGTGACTGAACTCAGCGAATAGCACTTCCTTGAAGTCTGGCCAGTGAAGAGGTTCTGAAAGTCCATTAGAAACAGCAGCTTCCTTCAGTTCATGGTACACCAACTCCTTTCAGTAACCAATGTGGATAGACCATCAAGAAATTGAGTGTTCTTGACCACCATGATACAGATATAATCAGCGCATTATAGGAAAGCCTTAAGTCAAAAGTCCTTTCGCTTCGGTGAATGATGTGCATGGATAGACCATCCAAAGTGACCCCCAGGATACAAAAATATATATCTTGTATAGCATAGCCTTGAGTACTTCCTTTGCTGGTGGCCGAGAAGCAACGTCCTCGAAGTATGCTTAGCAGGTAACTTTTACTGGTGGTGTGTGTTAGGCTTCTTATTACTAACTGCCACTTTGAACATACGTACGTAATCTGGTAGAGGGCAAGTCCTGGCCAGACTTGAGTCTCCCCAAAGAGGACCAGCAGGACAGCTCCCAAAGCATACACATCTGTTGGATGGCCCAAACCCTCGCTACGTAGTTGTTCAGGTGACTGAAAACCGGGACTCCCTGCCAGCATTGTTTTAGTGCCCACCGTGGTCGTTGCAGACATTACCCTGCAGAGCCCAAAATCTGCCAGGAAGACCTTCCAAGTCCCTTGTTCAACCTAAGATAAAGTGACATCAACATCATTGTGCCAGCTGCAACACTTTTCAAGCATATCTCACCAGACGGTTTTATGAGCGATCAAGAGGAGGGCTGTTGGTATGTAGGAACACTACAGCTTGGTAGAGTTGTAATGCAATACGGACTTTGATGGTTGGTATCAGCTGTATGGTACAAGTATACATGCTAACAGGCATAGAACCAACATCACACATAGAGACAACATTACACACTACCTGATGTTTTCCACCCGAAGATGATATTATGAAGATTATCTTCATCTACCAGGGCCATGACAATCATCAGTTGGCCTTCATGTAGCAGTGAGCCCATCACTTGAACGATGTTAGGATGTTGAAGTTGCCTGCAGTAACCAACCAATAATGCTGGAGTCTGGTGATGAAATGTTTTCATAGTGTATATTTATCATACGTAGAAAACCAACCTGCACTTCTCAACTTCAAAAAGAACACTCTTGTTTTCTGGTCCCATCTGAAGAACTTTGGAAGCACACCGCTTTGTAGACAGTATATACGGTTGCTATAAGCTTAATTGGTCTGTATAGTTGCTACCTATATAGTATTCAGATATCTTATAGCTACAAACAAGCAGGTTAATCTTTCCACCACGATCTAGTCTAGTATAGTATATGTAGCACTTTCTGTTCTAAGCCGTAAATCAGATTACCTGCATTTCGACCTTCTCCTTCGTCTCCGCCAGAAACACCAGTAGCACTGGACGAACCAATTCCAGATTCTGTAGCTAGCTATCGCTCCCAGCTGTAGCTACCGTCCATTGATTCACTTGTACCTACTTGTTCACAGACAATGTTTATAGTCAGGGCGCGTGAGACACACGATTACAGTGTTCCTGCAATGTCACCACACTAGGCAGTGGAAATGCTCCGCTGGCCCACCAAATTTATGTGCATCTGTTCAAGATGCGCACGTGCAGTCACGTGCTACCTCAGAACGGTAGAACGGCAGAATAGAAGAATGGCAGAATGGCAAAACGGCAAAACGGCAGAATGGAATGGCCCTTCTCGGCTTCCGTAGTAATCAACATGCAAAGAGCTGGCAAAGGTACATTGTGCTTTTAGACCAGACCACAAAGGGCACATTAGAAGCCCAAAGGGCACAGTACCCTTCGGTAGAGGCCTAGCGAGAACACGGTTCTGCTCTGCTCTTCAGCATCACAAACTCAGGAGCCCAACCCACTACTGTATCATGGTGTATTTATAACTACTGCTCTGGCAGGTAACATAGCAACTCACAATCATGTGATTTATGACAAGTTTGCAACCCACAACACAGACAGAAAGCAGTTCTCAAGTGGGGTTCTTTATTGGTACCAAACGTTGTCCATACCTGGTTGCCATTATTAAAAGCCCACAATAATTGTATCGTGGTGGTTTTAAAATTATTGTCATATCATTTTCACACTATTAGTGGCAGAAATAAGGCATGTAGTAGCTAATTAGCACAAACGAATGCTTGGCTTTGTAGAAATATTCTAGTTTGGCATGAGAAGTCAAAAAAATAGCCAAAAGCATTATCGTGATAATATCGAATATTGTGATAACTTAACACATGATATATATCGTGACCACATTATTCTAATATCGCCCACCCCTAGTTGCCATTGCCATATGAATTTCGCTATGCACCTGATTACTTCATGAGATCTTTTTTTTATGGTCCTTTTCCAGATTCTATATTGGGAAGCATCCTGGTGTGATGGTGGCTGATCTGGAGATGATCAAACACGTGATGGTGAAGGAATTCAATGCCTTCGTTGACAGAGAAGTGAGTATCCTGCATTCAGTAAGAACTTTCGAGCGCATTTAGTGCGAGGCTCTGAATGGGGGATCTATTTCTCACTATGTACATATGTACGTACGTAGCAGAACCTGTCACATCACAATCAGGAATGTTGTGGGTTTCCTGCCAGCCAATTGAGTTTCATTTGCCGCGAGGACTTGACGGTGCACGAAATACAACCTTGAGACTCTGATCAATGGATGAGTGTACGGTGCCTCCAGGACTTGCAGAGCTCAAGCAACTACACGTCAACTCCACTTGAGATCCTAGCTACATATATATGCATATGGAGTCGAACAGTGAACGCAGTCGACGTGTGCTGATACCACAGCTCCACAATAGTCTCACCATAGCCAGAAGCTAGGGTACAAGCGAGCGGGGCCTTCAGGGCTTGCAGAGCTAGTGCAGTTAGATGTGGAGTGAACAGTGAGCGTAATCGACATCTTTATCTCAGCTCCGCACTCTCAAATTTACACTAGCTAGATCATGTAGACAGTAGATACTTGTAAGCACATGGTCAGGTAACACGTACGCATGCGGTGCACTCATACGCATGCGGCGCACTCGCACGTACGCGAGGCATGATGCAGATATGTATTTCTTGTATATAGTTGATTGCAAGTGTATTGGCAATATTGCAATAGATGTACATTGTATACCTCATAACTGAAAACATTGGCAGGGAATTTGCCAGCACACCACCAAATTAAATTCCGCCAGTTATTATGGATGACATAATAGGTAGAGTTTCCCCATGACATTCACTCAGTGACATATTCCATCTCAGCAGGGCATACCGGGTGCTCTCTCTTGAACACAACCGTGTAATTGTGATGCATGCATGTGATAGAAACTTATTTCAGAGAAGGATGAGGGAAATACAAAGGTCTCTCTCGGTACATTTCCAACGACGGAATCAGTGTACTGGTGTCTTAATACTGGTTCAGCATGTGGATCAGTTGGACTGCCACTGTCTGTAAGAGACCCGACCTGACCTCAACCTCGACCAGCAAATGTACGGAACTCTAAGCGATTATAATTCAGCAACACTTCCAACCAACATGACTCTCTAACAATACAACAACTGCCCTCTATATATCCTACATGTACAACAACTGAAGAACAGAACAAAGAGCCTGCATGCCTACGTACTACAATCAGACAAAAGGGGTGCGCGTCAGCACCACCACACATAATTAATTTAATCACTCAAAAGCTAGGGGTCCCCCACACTCCTCCCCCCTTCTCCGGTGGCACACTTGCTTGCTGCCTATGGCCCACGGGATAGACCATCTGCATTCCCATTTCCGCTGCCAGGTCTATATTCCCATGGTACTGGTAGGGCTGAAGGAGAAGGCTCCATCGTGCCGGGCACTGTTCTCTTTAATGTGATAGAGCCACTCTAGTGACCTATGGTCCGTTTGAATCGTAAAGTGGCGCCCCAACAGGTAAAGTCGGAAGGCATGTATTCCCAACTTGATAGCCAGACACTCTTTCTCAATTGTGGAGTACCGCTCCTCACGGGGTAGCAACTTCCGGCTGAAGAATGCTACCGGATGGTCGGCCTCTTCTTCATCCAGCTGACTGAGCACAGCTCCCACTCCCTTCTGTGATGTGTCGGTCTGAAGGAAAAAAATCTTTCTCAAAGTTCGGGGTTCGCAATACTGGAATTGAGCACAGAATAGTCTTCAGCTTGTCAAATGCAACTGCACAAGCTGGCGTCCACTCCACCCGATTTGGATCTGACTTTCGTATCAGGTCTGTTAGTGTGCTGGAAATGGAGGCATACTGGGGAATGAATTTCCTATTGATTCCCAGAAAGGAACGGACTTCTTTCTTGGTCCTTGGGACACTAAAGGACTGGACTGCTGCAATCTTTGACCGTTTCATCCACACCTTGCCCCCTCCCACTATATGCCCAAGGTACGTACACTCCTCCATGCCAAACTGGCCCGCTTTCTGCAATCATTGCAACACCATACGTAGGTGCTGTAAGTGCCCCTCCCAGCTTGTACTGAAGACAATCAATGTAGGCCTTGGCAAAGTCTCCTAGTCCATCCAACAGCTTATCCATCATTCGTTGGAATGTGGTCGGGGCACCTTGCAAGCCAAAAGGCATCCTCCTGAACTCGAACAACCCGAATGAGGTGGTAAATGCTGTCTTCCGTTGGGCATCTGCACTGACAGGGACTTGCCAGTACCCCTTCGTCAAGTCAAGAGTGCTGAGGTATTGAGCGTTCCCCAGCTGGTCAATCACTTCATCAATCTTCGGCATGGGGTATGCGTCTGTTTTCGACACAGAGTTCAATCGACGATAGTCCACGCACAGACGCAATGATCTTTTACAAGGACTATGGGGGCTGCCCGGTCACTGGTTGATGGTTCAATGATGTCATGGGAACGCATCTCCTTGAACTCTTGCTGGACCATGCCCTGGTACGCATGGGGAAGTCGATAGGGTGGTAGTCGGATAAGTTGAGCATCTCCAGCCTCAATCCGCGCCGATGTTCAATCAATTTGGTCTGGCCTGGATACCTCTGCATCACCCCACCGAACTCTGCAAGCAATTCATGCAGCTCATTTCTCTGCTGGTTACCCACTTGTGGTTTGCCACAATCCCCATCGCATGTCAGGACTTCCTCCTCCGTCTCCGGGTCTGCCATTTCCTGAGCAAAGTAGCCCACACATGTGGGGACGTACCACCTCCTGAGCATATTGATGTGGAACCCCCGCTTCCTCTTTCACTGGTCGTGCATATCAACAAGATAGTTCACTCTACCCACTGCACGAATAATCCTGTATGGTCCTGCCACTGCGCTATCAGCTTTGACGTTGATGCTAGTAGCAAGACCAGGCCTTGGTCTCCTGCCTGGAATGTCCTCTGGCGTGCCATCTGGTCGTACCAGCGTTTCTGCTGGCCTTGTGCCTTGGCCGTGTTGGTCTAGACGAGGGCAGTCATTTCTCCATCCTCTCCCTCATGAGGATGACGTATGACAGGATGCTCTCATCACCCTTGGGCTTGATTCCCAGGCTTCCATTAGCACGTCAGTGGGTCCTCACTTCCCTTCCATTCACTAACTCAAACAGCGAGAATCCCGTGGACTCCTGGGGCACCTCCCTGTAGGCGAACAGGACATAGGGTATGAACATATCCCAGTCCTTTCCATCGTCCTGCCGTCTTTCGCAGCATCTCCTTCAAAGACCTCTCAACGAGGCCGTCGATTTGGGGTGGTACAGGCTTGTTCGCGTTCGCAGGACTATCACGTGTAGGAGACGATACACCTCAGCAAGCAATTGAGACGTAAAATTATTCCCCTCAAAATCTCCTTGGGGATGCCCATCCTTCCAAAGATTTTGACCAGCTCCTCCGCTATGCATTCAGCATCAATGGTCTTCAGTGGCACCGCTTCGGGGTACCTTGTGGCATAATCACATACCACAAGGACAAACTGTAAGAGACCCGACCTCGACCCACGAATGTACGGAACTAACGATTATAAAACTGCAACACTTCCAACCAACATGTCTTTGTACACAGGTGTTGAACAGGTATTTGTACACATGCGGTACATAATAGGTATGTAGGCAGGGCTAACCCTGATGACGAGTAATCTCATCACAGCTTCAAAATGCAGAAATGCGAAAATGCAAACCGTGGCATGGCAGTTGGTGTTCTTGTGCGGTTCTTTGGTTTCAGACACACAAGTTCTTGCAGTGTGCAGTTACTTGAACAGTTGGGAGTGGTTGAAGGAGGATGGGCGCAGCCTCAAATTCTAGTGGGATTTCTTCAAATAGCAAGTCATTGTCGTCAGGTTCAAATTCTAAAATTTACATATTAAGAACCCTGCCAAGACTGCCATGCTGCTCTCAGACTGCTTGGGCACAATAATGTTGCTTATTTACGACACCAACTAGCCACACCTACCTGCTGGAACAGCCAATCAGCTGCCAATTATAGTATCCACAGTACTCATTGGCTGACAACTGTAATAATACCAGAGTTTAGTATAGGGCTTTGGTATGGAGTGTAAGTAATACCAGTTTGCAGTGCATTATGGGGTTGTAGTGCACAAGGGGAATATAGTTAACGGTCGAGGGTGAGGTGACTGATTTGTTGAGGGTCAATCGCAATAGTACCGTCATATCGATAATTATACCATGCAACCCTAGTAATATGTTGCGCTTAAGGGATCCGTAGGGAACTGCATAGTGTAACCATATATGTTGCTGGTATTGTATTTTCATAAATTATTTCCTTGCTGCAGAAATTTCCCGACCTTCTACGCCCAAAGCGAATGCCTAGAGGCCTTCTCCAAGCCGAGGGAGAAGTCTGGAGGAGGGCAAGGCAAACCCTCTCCCCAACCTTCTCTGCCAACAAAATGAAGATGGTAAGCCCAGCAGGATAGCCAAAAGAAGTGAAGCACATTTGCCATGGCAATACTGGGAACTTCTAACCTCAGGCACTGTGTTAAAAGAAGGCTGATCTGATTCATGCTGCTACATGGTAGCTAAATTAGTGAAGTTCATCATCTCTATACTTCAGATGGTTCCCCTTGTGAATAACAGCTGTGAGACGTTGGTTGAGAAGCTGGGAGAGTATGCAGAGTCAGGGAAATGTCCAGATGTCTTCAGGTATTTAGCCTTTACTGTTGGTTGTGAGCACTCACAAGTACGTACCAAGTGCATACATGTACACACACATGCACACACACACACACACACATACATGCACACATTCATGCACACGCACTCACACACATGCACTCACGCACACACACTAACTACATGTACACGCACACACACTAACTACATGTACAGGACCTACGGCTCATTCACCATGGAAACTATTCTAGCTGTTGCATTTGGCCGAGTGATAGATCTCCAACATGGAGAGGCAGACCAGCTCACCGATGCTTGTGCAGCCATCTTCTCGACCATACAAGAAGGGAACAGCACATCTGGGCCATTTATCATCTTCTTGTTAAGTGAGTTGTGCCTGAGGTGGAAGAAAGGCTGTGAGGTAGCCTAACATATTGACAATCAAGGAGTGTAAAGAAATGAGCATTGCAGATTTGTGGAGTTAATATGGAGAGAGTGTGCCAGAAGAACACACTGCAACTTTCCTGGAATTCCTGCTCTGTTGGATATCTGCTTTCCCTGATAACTCAACTTTCTATGATTCCTGTTTTTGTCAAATCTTTGTTTATGAATGCACATTTTGTTGAATTTCCGAATTTCCAGTAGGGTTGAATTTCCAATTTTGCCATCAGTCAGTCACACATTAGTGCATGCAGCCCCACCCCCAAGGCACTGATGACATCATGAGACTTGACGAGTACACAGCACATGCTAACTGTAGGGCTCACTCCATGGAAATATGCAGAAGTGGAGATGGCTTCATACACTTTGTGCTTCTGTGGTTGCAGCAACCTATCTAGGTGGGGTACTTGGGTTTTATAAAAATTCTCTCTCTCAAAACTCCTTCATTGTATTGCAGAGACATTACAAGCAAAGTGGGTGACATAGTCCAATTACGTGCCATCATGCTGCACGAGCAATCACATTGTGGAGTCTATAATTATATGTGTGGCTATAGTAGTTAATATGATTTCCACAAATGAATCATAATTTACTTCATAACTGTTTCTAGAGTACCAGATGCTGTGAGAACCTTCGATGGTTCATTTGCACTCTCTCTGTCTCTATCCATCTATCTCTCTCCTTCGCTCTGGCAGCAAACTTCTCCACTGCAGAGTATGTGCTTCGCTGGTTACTTAGCTGGTCCAGCAAGGGAGATGCATTCAAAGTTCTTCACAATGCTGCTATAAGCCTCGTTCAGGCAAGAAGAGAGGAAAATAAATCTACAAAGGTGATTGAATGTGTGGTGACTTGGAAAGTTTATCATCAGCAATTTGCAGCTTTGATAAATGACAGCCTTGAGTAACTGAGAGATGAGGCACGCACTTACTTTAATTACGAACTTGTCACCTCCTCAGCACAAGGATCTCCTTCAACTGATGATTGATGCAACTGAGGAGGGAGAGGGTGGGGGAGGGAGGATGCTCACTGATGAGGAGATTGTATCGCACTCCATCACATTCCTCTTGGCTGGCTATGAGACAACCGCCAACACCCTGGCCTACACCTCCTACCTGCTGGCCCTGAACCCTGAGATACAGGAGAAACTCCAAGCAACAATTGACGAGTACTTTGAAAGTAACCCGGTGAGTTGGTATAACTCTGTGTATGCTAAGTCAACCATGGCAACCTTTCCACTTTCATCCTTCTCACCTCACCCACTCACTACCACAGGAGGCCTCCATGTACGATGCCACTCAGGATCTACAGTACCTGGACATGGTAATTCAGGAGTCCCTCCGAATGTACCCACCAGCACCACGGTGAGACTCCCCATGCACTCTTCATTCCCGACTACTTCCCCTCTCCTCCCACTCCATGGCAAGTTGGACTTGTCAATGAATATTCTTTTATGTTTTATATACCACTCTTCAGGACCTCACGCACTGCCCAGAAAACTGTTGAAATCAATGGAGTGACCATCCCCAAGGGAGCAATAGTTCACCTTCCGATTCACCTCCTCCACTACAACCCAGAGTACTGGACAGATCCGGAGAAATTCGACCCAGGAAGGTGCTGTCCCCCTTCCTTCCTCCTCGCCTCCACCCAAATCATGATGACAAATTACTTCCTGCCTGTGATTGCCTGATTGATCAATTCCTCCCTCCTTTGCTCTTCCCACAGGTTCATTCCTGAGGAGAAGGCAAAACGTCCCAGTGTCTGCCACATGCCTTTTGGTTGGGGTCCTCGCAACTGCATTGGGATGAGGTTTGCCCTCATGGAGGCTAAGATGGCTCTCATTGAGATCCTGAAGAAGTACACATTTGTGCGAGCTCCAGAAACCGAGGTCAGTTCTCCAGTCAATCCCTCTGAGTAACCAGAGTTGGACTACCATTTTGCCTAGGCTCTTGAGTTCATAGATTGTTCCTTCAATCTGCATATAGTGGAACTCACCTTGGATAGATTTCAGTCTTACAGCTCATCAGTATGCATAATACCACAATTGGCTCAGAGTTGTGGCCTTTGAATAGAAAATTGATATCCTTAAGGGGCAACCGCACTCCTGGTAGCCGCGTTGCAAACCCAGTTGTGACTCGCCGTAGCGCAAGCCAAGTATTGCAATTCGTTCCAATTAACGCACATGCCACGTGGCAACCACGCTCAGTCAATCGCGAGCAATGGCAGGAAGACAAGACATTATTACAGCACTCACAACTTAGCCAGCACGGTGAGTTTCGGTATAAAAGCGTCAGTGAACGACAGCGATCACGGCCATGTGGTCAAAATCTTCATCACCGGAAGTCGAGAGAGCGCTCGAGCAATGGCGACCAACGGCGAGACAAAAGCGCTCATATCTCCACCACCAAGGTGAGTTTCAGTACCAAAATTGTATGGTGAGGACAGTCCATGATAGCGATCACTACGGTGTAGTCAGAATCTTTGCAGGCCTTTCGTAAGTAGTCAAACATTAATTATTAGTTTACATTATGCGGCACAATTTTTCCCCTACCAGGAGTGTAATTATGGTGTTGAAGATTCTGCATACGGCCATTGTCAAGAGGTTTCTATGCGAAAAAAAAGTGCAATAATAATTTTCATACATGCATAGTGTGCATTATGCTTTTTCGTTTCCCTATTAGCTACCGTATAAATTCTACACTTTTTATTCATAGCTGTACGAATTGATTAGAGTACGTAAATTACCAAATATTTCCGGAAAACGGGGGGTGTACAAATAAATAGAGGAATTGTACGAAAATTGATAGAATCATCAGCACGTACGTCAGGGTACCGGTACATACGCTGTACAAACTTCCTAGCTACAAGTTCTTTTGCTTTCTCCAACACTCTGTCTCTGTGGTAGAAGGTGGGGAGGCATGGTACTTCTACACCGCCACAAGCTGCTGTACAGCATCGGCGTCCTCCGCTTACTTCACCAGTTATCTCCCCTTTGTTCTTGATGAAGAAGTGGCAGGTGTGGGTTATTTCCCTTGGCAACTACAGTTGAGCAGTTACTCCGATGTACTGCCACAGCATACTTGACGTGTTCATTGTCCTCCTCGCAAAATGTCTCCAACGACTCACTAACACAAGGACTCCATACGCGCTTGTACACACGATGGCGCCGGCCGCGCACACTGCATTTCAGTATGAACTCACTGACAGTCTACTCCTAGCCTAGCTAGTTGTTACTAGCGTAGCCTGTACTATAGTTATCATGCCAGTATGCAGTTTAATTTTGTTATGTCTACACTTGTATAGATAGCCGCCCACTTGTTTTGTACTGTAGGAATTATTGGATTCATTTTTAGCTGTAAGAGAATACCTGGAAAAGGGGGGGGTGTACGAATTAATAGGGTGTACGAATAATACGGTATGCTATTCTTCTATGCTCAAAGGCAAGTACATGTTATGCTCAAATTTGAGAAAAAGTCACCTATTATGCTTTTTTCTTGAAATTCAACTTTTTGAACATACAAATACGTTTAAGATGACTGTTTCTGTAGCGGCCACTACTTACTGTTCACTAGCTAGCTCATAGCACTAGCTACTGTTCATGTGTTAAAGAGTGACTCTGAGTGAGCCATGATTAGTATACAGTTCAAAGTTCAAGAAACTGTCAGATTGGCGTATTGCAAAGAGCAGTAGAGGATGTTTGCGCTGCACTGGTAGTTTGACGCACATCAGTAATTACCACTCATAATTTCTGTCCCTATTATGCTCAAAATTATGCCAGCATAATTGAATATGCTCGACTGTCCCTATTATGTATGCCAGCATATTGTACACAGGCCTAGTGTGCATCTTAGGCACATACCTGTATAATTTAATCCATGGGGACAACTGGGATTATGTATATACCGTACTGTATACTACCAATGGAACCAAAGTTTGGTTGAAGCGAATTCTATAGTCGGTGACCTACAGCCACTGTGTATGTACTGTTCTCCTCAGGTTCCACTGAAGACGACTGTTGGTATCACAATGGCACCCAAGAATGGGATTTACCTGAAGATAGCCAGGAGGGACTGATGACTAGCGATGAGTAATAGCACACAGGACTTTACCTCAGGTTTAATACCATTTTTCTTATTTGTATAGTTTTCTTGAGTTGAGTTTACTGAAAATGTGAAGAGAAAGAGAACTCCATCAATCCCAGCCAGCATCGGAGTCAGCTACGTATACACAATGCACGCTCAACAGAGGCCTATAGGAGTGCTTGCAAGCAGCACAAGGACCTATACCAGAAGAGGTGTACCAGTGCACACATTGCTGACAGAATTATAAGCGTTATATTGTGTCCTTTAGCCATTCAGGTTGTATGGTTGCATGTAGCTATAGATATACTGAGGTGAGCCCTCACCGTAACCTAATCCTAGCTGGCTTTCTCCAGAGTAATACTCTATATAGCTATAGTAGAGTATTACCAACGGAGTATAATTATTACTCTATAACCAGCTAACCAGTAACCTATTTCATTGCCGTCAAAATTACTGTAGGGAAATGCCCAAATTGTGTAACACCACATTCGCTTCAGATCACAGAAGTGGATATTGGTCCGGCAGGAAGTAGGGCAATGGGTTAGGGTATATTAGGGCCATGGAGGGCCGCTTCTAGATGCGCGCGCTTTCACCTAAAGAGTGTACTTCCTGCCGGACCCGCAATATCCACGTCGTTGAGTAGGTGCAGGTATTATGAGACAGCACCAATTATGGGTTTCATACTTCACCACAATTTATAGACATTGTCACTTTGCCTGAACATTGTCAAATGTATCCTCTACCGTTTAATTTGGTAGAATGATTGGTGCAAAGCATTTGGTATTCATGATTTGCATGGACAGTATATAAAATTGTGATGAAATTTATGGGTAGTTCCGATTGTCCTAATAAAAAACCCACTGCCAGAATACCAATAAGCATGTTTGCATTGAAATAGTTCTAGCAGAATCTTCTATGCTGGTAGGGTGTAGCTACCTGGCCAAATGTATGAAATATATAGTAAAAACGGGGGTGTCTCATAATACATGCTCCGTCTCATAATTGCCTCATTAACAAAAATGCGGCGAAACTGCAGTATAGTACAGAGAAAACACTGAAACTTTACCGGATCAGTTGGAATATACGGCACCTCGGAAATTAATTAATTATTCGAGTGGGCGGGGCTAGGCAAGTCACGTGGTGGTGTTGCCGAGCCGTAAAAGTGGCTGCTTCGTGGGGTCTGTCCAAGTGATCGGCCAGCATGCCCTGCTATGGTCGCTTCGTGCAGCGAGCGAATGAAAAGCTCAGAGAAAGGTGTGTCAGTCCTTATACTTGAATCCATGGTGCCAGGTGGTATCGACGACATATTAACGACATAAAAGTATGGTGGAGGCGTACAAAAATGACAAGAATCGTCTGAAAAGTCACAAGAATCATCCGAAAATGATAGAAAACGATGGAATTCAGTGATTCTCTCCACTCCTCCAAACAACACTGGACCTATCTCCAGCGCAGGGACATGATTGAGCAGTTGCAGGTCGATCACTAGTCTGACTTGGACTGAGCATGGATAATAGAGCACAGGGCCAGGGATGGACTGAGTAAGAGCGGGGGCTCTATCCTTTCTGGATTATTCCGTCCACCGGATCTGAAACTGATATAGGGCCTAGATCTAGACTGATTTGTGTTTGTTTGTGTGTGCAATGCCCGCATAATTTTTGTCTCGGCGCCGAAGCGCCGAGACACAGTGCTGGGTACGTACACGTCTGTCTGTCCACGTCCACGTGGCCACATAGTTTGAGCGCATGCGCGACAGATTTTACTAACTAGCTAGTTGGCCTAATATTTATGTATGTGTATGTGGCCGGACCTTACAAGTATCTAGCTGTAAGTACGTAGCTAGCAGCCGAGAAAGGCAACGGCAAAGAAGGCAACAAGAGAGAGAGAGCAACGACTACAAGCTGACCGAGAGAGGAGACAATTGAGGTGCTCCGGTCAAAAAGGAGAGTAAAACGTTTCCGGGTGGAAGTTGAAATCAGACTAATAAACGACTGTACATTGACTCACGTTCAGCGGCTGAAAGCAGAAATCACGCAGGTATCTTCGTACAAGCGCGTGTAAACATCGTATTTTAAATTCACAGTACAATTATTTTTCAACGTCCGTATATCTCCGGAAACTAGAAAACGTTTAAATCCCGTTTTTGACCGGAGGCCTTCAATTGAGGAGGCAACGAGAGAGTCGGGATGGCATGTGTACTGCGCTAGACAAAGAGTCAAAATCATGTGAGATTTCAGCAAGAGAGGCCAAAACAACAAGAAGTCGGATTACAAGGTATACGCAAGAATGATCGTCTGAGAAGTGCCAAGAACGCAGACTACAAGCTGACTGAGAAAGGCTACGGCAAAGAAAGCCTGAACAAGAGAGTCCGGAACAGAGAGAGCAACGACTACAAGCTGACCGAGACAGGAGACGGCTAAGAAGGCCATGAGAAACCACTGACCAACGTACATGACGTAGGCAACGTGTTGCTAGCTAGATGCTCATAGACTACATCAGTATTCCTCCATTGACAAATTTAGTCTAAGTCTTCTCTTCAAGCCACTTTGTCTGTGTGCTCACGTATACTTTTTTCAGTCAAAGTCAAAGGTATGACCAGTGCTCCTTTCATTGAAGTTTGTCCATCATAATTATGTGTCTATTGGTGCAACAAATTGTGACGTATTTGCCTGTTGACACACTAAAGTCTTTCATCAGTACGGCAGCATGCGCGCGCCAAGCTAATCTCAGAGCTATAGCTAGCTAGCTAGCTAGCTACCAAGCAAACAATGTCATCTGTAGTGTCCAACACTAGTAGTGTAGTGTATCAGTCTTGCAAGCATACCGCCGAGACAATTTTTCCAAAAAGACGCCTTGTTATCATTAACTACCTATACCTGTACCGCGCGCATGTACTTAATTAACCCCGCAACACCACCACGTGACTCGCCTAGCCCCGCCCACTCGAATAAGTAATTAATTTCCGTGGTGCCGTATATTCCAACTGATCCCTGCGTAGTGGGTGTGGCGAGAGGCTGGCCTGCCAAACTATTCATCTTGCTGGAAGATTGACCTGCCTCCTCTAGAACCCGTTCCATACGAGGAAAGTGCAGGCTATAGCGACTTTTCTGGATCGATCGGGGCACTACGCGGCGAGGACAAGAAATATGGAAGAGCTGTGGGCAATGCTTTCTTCTCCTTTGGGGCTGGCAGTGACCGCAGGGATTGTCCTGGTGGTCTACCTCTATTACAGGTAGCTGGTGTATAGTTTCGCTGTGGATAATCTGTGGTCTCAGTGGCCCACGAAGGAAGGGTCTGGAATGTAGGTCTGTTATGATCGTAGCGGGTATGCATAATTATTCCGGAATGTTGACCTGACGAATCAGCATCCATGACGTCACGGACACGATTTTTCTCCAGGCTATCAGTGTCACCCATGACAAGATACAGCATATTGCCGTGTTACCCTAGCCTCGTTCCCAGGCCTTCTCACCCCAGCATTTGTCGCTACTGCAAGTGACAAACGCTGGGGTGAGAAGGCGTGGGTACAAGGCCAGTGTTACCCGGAATGTTCGACAAAAGTTGAGGGGAGCAATGAGCGGGTCGGTAGTGATAGGTTTTCACTCTGTCCAAAATGAATGTGGAACAAAACCACACCTCGTTTACGGTAGTCCACACAACAAACATTGCTGCAATTAGTGCGTGGGGTAAGTATGCCCAGTATCATTCTATCTGCGTGCTTGGCTTGAAGTTTTGTAGCTGCTTTGGCTGTTATCCTGAAACATGGTAACTCTCCTTGGCCATCCCTAACTACTGTAGAGAATGCTACTGTTTTCTCTGATACGTGTTGGAATTGTCACGGAAGAAGTCCTCTTTGGCTTCCTTCCCTTACCTTCTCTCCCTCCCTCCCTCCCTCCCTCCCTCCCTCCCTCCCTCCCTCCCTCCCTCCCTCTCCCTCTTGCCTTCCTTTTCCTTCCCTCCCTCTTCCTTCCCTTTCCTTCCCAGCTATGCATACGCCCCATTCCAGGTCCTTAAACACTATGGCATTAAGGGACCCCAGCCCCTGCCTCTTTTCGGCAACTTTAAGGAAATCCAAGAAGTGGTATGTCATACCTACTGGATATTAAAATGGATGCCTGTGATATTACAGGCTGTATATAGGTGATCACGATCATGGTGTCTGTAGTGAAGATGTAGCCTCTACCCCAGTGTAGCTGATGGGGAACGGTATTGATGTCTCTCAGTTTACTACATGGAAGTATGCATGGGATGTGTGCTTAACCAGTTGATGTAATTGCTCAATCTGAGTGATTGTAATTGGTTGTTTTTGGTAAACAGGGAATTCTGAAGTTTTTCGAGAACCTCCACAAGCAGTATGGTCCAGTATGTGGGTAAGTGTGAACACCAGAATAGTCTTGCAGGCCACACTCTTTGCAAGGAGGGTAAGGGTCTGGTCGCCCTCATTCCCAGCTGAGGCTTGCTGTACATACAATTTGTTGCCGTTGAATGTAACTGCTGGTGCCATGATCACTTCCTGGCATCTAACGAGCAGCTACAAGGGGGTCAGTCCCATAGACTCATATAGCTGAGATTGTGGTGTTCTAGCTAGTCCAAGTGGTTCAAGGTATACTGCCATTGTCAATATCCACATATATAGGGAATTAGTGCTTAAGTGTTCAGTAATTAGTTATACTTCCACAGGGAAAACTACCTGGTAATACGGGACTGGACGGGCACCGTCATCGTCAAAATTACTCCGTGATCGCACCGTATGCTTGCCGTTTTGAGTCCGTGGTGGGAACACTTGAAGACGGACTCATGCACAGCTTTTTCGCCATTGTTGCTTAGAGGAGTGCCCGTAGGTGTGGTCTACACCGGAAATAACGTAATATTCAAAACTAGATGGTTCCCACCACGGAGTCGAACGGACTCAAACGGCAGGCATACGGTGCGATCACGGAACGCCTTTGACAATGAAAATGCCCGTCCGGTCCCGTATTCTCAGGTAGTTTTTCCTGTGTTCTGTAATTGGACACCATTGTCATCCAAGTGGTGCACCAGACAACCCAAAATGGCCTAGCGAGAACACTGGTCAAAGCTTTGGTTAGCTCTTTTCAATGTTGACCATGCTGATTTTCAGCTGTTGAGTGTTGACCTTGCTGATTTCCGGCTGTTCACCATTAAATTTTACTGCACGTATGTAACCGCACCAAGATTGTGTTGTTCCACACTTTGACCCAACCACTGACCGAATTAGAACGTAGAAAAAGTTAGGGGCTGGGTGGGGGGTGCTTGTATAGTGTGCCATTTAGGGGGTCTGCCCCCCCCCCCCCCCCCTCCCCCTTAAAAGAGACCCTGCTCTAGCTTGAACACTGAGAGTTTGTATTCGTCTGAAAACAGCATAGACCAGTAGCATTTATGCATGTATTTGAACATGGGACACGATTAGTTGGCCAAAGCCTTTCATTTGCAGTTTTGGATTCTACCAAGTTCTCAGCACCTCATTAATGCAGTATTCATGTTTATTTTTATGTGTTGCATCACATTCGGCTTCATTCTGAGGCCTCATCTTCACGCACGTTTCAGTCAAGTGTTACATATGGCTGTTGTGTTTGCAGACAGGGAGGCTACATTTGTGATCATCAGTAGACCAATGGTTGTTAAGAACATTTCGTACTTACCGTAATGTGGCCAAATTAAGGTATATTTTTAGCCCTTTACTATTGCAATCCCACCCCGGCAAGGTCCGTGCGCCATGTATAATTTACATTCCATAGGTATAGTGTGCAATGAGATTCAGAAGTAGAAGTCTGGTAACAGCTCTAGTGCTGAGGTTGTCCAGGCTCAGTCGCTTTATTGACTTCTTGCCTGGTGCTAAACACTCTGCATTCCCTTGTTGAGGCTGCATGGTCACATACATAACTGCTCGGTAGTAGTGTATAGTGGTGATTCACTCTCACTCGCAGTCTTTACGTGGAGGATACTCTTCAGGGTGCACTGAAAGTGCAAAGCAGCCTTCTCCCACAGAGAAAGCAGTAGAACGACCTTGCATTGTCATACAAGATGTCTTGTCCTATAATCCCTCCTGGATCCCGACACACTTTCAATGTTCCCAGGCCCGAGATGGGAACTTCAACCTGCAAATTCATGTGAGGGTTTCTGAATCTCTATTTAATTTCCAGGTTTTATATTGGGCAGCTTCCTTGTGTGATGGTGGCAGATCCGGAGATGATCAAACATGTGATGGTGAAGGAATTCAACTCCTTCGTTGACAGAGAAGTGAGTGTAAATCATTGGCAATAGTTACAGGTATGTAGGTTGCTCACTCAGTTACTGCCCCCTCATTTGCCTCGTAAGCAGACCAGCGCTGGGCAGCTCTGTACAGATCTGACGAATTCTCACCTCCGGCACTCCACAGTATTGATTGCATTCGCTGCTCCCCAATTGCATTCATTTCAACTGCTGCTCCCCGATTGTGTCTGCCTCAGCTATGTACTTCTTCTAGATCACGTCCTCCTCAGCTGCTGCTCCTTGATCGCATCTGCTTCATCTCTGGTTGTTCCTGCCTCAGCTACTGCTCTCCGGTTGTGTCTGCTTGCAGGCCCAACCGTTGTGGAGGGTTCCAGCCCCTGTAAGTAGCCAAATTCAGTAACTCTTTACCAACCACAGGCTTTGGAGGTCAGTTTATTAGCTTTTAAACATACCCTATCACCATGCAACCCTATACACAAGGGGGTTATGCTTAAGGGATCCATAGGGAATGTGGATCGCCATAACAATCCACCACATTTCACAAAATTTCTGTGCATGTGGTTGGTGTAATGCTGCACAGCGTTGCTGGTATTTCACTTTCACCAACTATTTTTGTTTCTTTGCTGCAGAGATTTCCCCAACTTCTACGCCCAAAGCAAATGCCAAAAGACCTTCTCATTGCCGAGGGTGAAGAGTGGAGGAGGGCAAGGCGAATTCTTTCTCCAACCTTCTCTGCCAGCAAAATGAAGATGGTGAGCCCAGCAGAATAGCCAAAGTTCACCATGGCGATTCTCAAACCTGTGTCACTGTGTTTGAAGCTGTCTGACCTGATCCACAATGCATGTTACTAAGAATGCAAAAACTTGATGTAAAAAGTGAAGTTTTGTGTTTAATTGTCATCCACTTCAGATGGTTCCCTTGGTGAAGAATAGCTGTGAGACATTGGTTGAAAAGCTGGGAGAGTATGCAGAGTCAGGGAAAAGTCCAGATGTCTTCAAGTATATTTAGCCTTTACAGTTGGCACACACAAGTACCAAGTATATACACGTACACACACACACACACACTACATGCATGCAGGACCTACGGTTCTTTCACCATGGAAACTATTCTAGCTGTTGCATTTGGCCGAGTGATAGACCTCCAACATGGAGAGGCAGACCAGCTCACTGACGCTTGTGCAGCCATGTTCTCAATTGTACGAGAAGGGAGCAGTTTGTCTGAACAGTTTATCGTGTTCTTGTCAAGTGAGTTGTACCTGAGGTGGAAGAAAGGCTGTGAGGTGGCCTAACATGTTGACAATCAAGGAGTGTAAAGAGATGAGCATTGCAGATTTGTGGAGTTAAATAGGGAGAGAGTGTGCCAGAAGAACACACCCTTGAGTTCCTGCTCTCCTGGATATCTGTTCTCCTGATTTCCTGACAACCCAGCTTTCTAGGTTTCCTGTTTTTATCAAATCTTTGTTTATACATGTAAGTACCCATCCCGCATGCACTTGAGTTTCCAGTATGATTGAATTTCCGGTTTGATTGAATTTCTGGTTTTGCTGTCAGCCACATATTATTGCATGCAGCCCCACCCCCAAGGCACTGATTACATCATGAGAGTTGATGAGTACACAGCACATGCCAACTGGAGCAAGGAGGGGCTGACTACAAATATGCAGAAGTGGAGATACTGAGATAGCTTCGCTTCCAGTTTGTGCTTCTGTCGAAGTGGTTACATGCAGCAACATATTTTGAGATGACCTATCTGGGTGGGGTACTTGGGTTTTATCCCCCCCCCCCCCCCCCCTCTCTCTCTCTCTCTCTCTCTCTCTCTCTCCAGCAAACATCTCCATTGCAGAGTATGTACTTCGCTGGCTACTCAGCTGGTCCGGCAAGGTGAATCCACACAAAGTTCTTCACAATGCTGCTATAAGCCTCGTTCGGGCAAGAAGAGAGGAAAACAAATCCACCAAGGTGATTGAGTGATGACTCAGAAACTTTATCATTTATACATATTTTACAGCTTAAATGACAGCTGTGAATGTGGCTGAGAGATGAGGCACACACTCGGATTATGACCTTGTCACCTCCCCAGTACAAGGATCTCCTTCAGCTGATGATTGACGCAACTGAGGAGGGAGAGGGTACGGGAGGGAGGAGACTCACTGATGAGGAGATTGTTGCACATTCCATCGCATTCCTCCTGGCTGGCTATGAGACCACCGCCAACACCCTGGCCTACACCTCCTACCTGCTGGCTCTAAACCCTGAGATACAGGAGAAACTCCAAGCAACAATTGATGATTACTTTGAAAATAATCCAGTTAGCTGGTGTTTGTGCTATGAGATTATTTGTATTACGCTCTCACCCTCCTCACTGCCACCACCTCACCTGTTCACTACCTCACCCTCTCACAGGAGGCCTCCATGTACGATGCCACTCAGGATCTACAGTACCTGGACATGGTAATTCAGGAGTCGCTCCGAATGTACCCAACAGTGCCACGGTTAGACTCCCCACCCTGTCCAGCTCTAGCTTCCTGCTCTTCATGCACCACTACTCCACCTCTCCTCCCACTCCATACAATGACAGACTTTATGTGTTTTACAACTCCTTTTAGGACCTCACGCTGCGCTCAGAAAACCATTGAAATTAATGGAGTGACTATCCCCAAGGGAGCAATAGTTCACGTTCCGATTCACCTTCTCCACCACAGCCCGGAGTACTGGACAGAACCAGAGAAATTTGACCCAGAAAGGTGCTGTCCTTCTTCCTTCCTCCTCGCCTCCACCCATAATTTATCATGATGACAAGTTATTTCCTGCCTGTGATTGACTCATTCATCAATCCATCCCTTGCTCTTCCCTCAGGTTCACTCCTGAGGAGAAGGCAAAACGTCCTGCAATCTGCCACATGCCTTTTGGTTGGGGTCCTCACAATTGCATTGGGATGAGGTTTGCCCTCATGGAGGGTAAGATGGCTCTTATTGAGATCATGAAGAAGTACACATTTGTGCGAGCTCCAGAAACAGAGGTCAGTTCGTCAGTTACAGTACTCCAACTGGTAGGCTGTTATTTCTGCCGTTCACACTCTGTAGCATATTTCAGCTCATTCCATTCATCCCACCTCCGGTTGGGTGAGGAGACTGCATATGCCAGCCCCCTAAGAGGTGTTCCATCCACTGTACGTGCAAATTGACTGTAATGCCAATGTTTCATTAATACTCAATGATAGATCTGGTATGCAATACTAATTAGCAAGTACCTTTGACAATCCAGATATACGTGTATATCTTCACTCCTTTTCACAAGGGTCTGTCTTCGATGCCTTTATAACTTATACTGATGGAGTTGAGGTGCTGTCCAGTGTACCATCCCCATGTGACAGCTGAGCTACTGTGTCGTACTCCCTTGCGACAAGAATGACGTGTGTAGAGTCACAGCAAATGCAGATTGTTGCTGGAAGGGGTGATCTTGTTACTCGTGTATTTGCAAAAAGTCAGGTACCTCCTTTGACCTGCTGCATAGGTTCTCTTAGTCAAGGAGGATAATGATGTATGCAGATAAAAACTGAACCAGCCATGTGCTTGAGCCGTTAAATCTTCCTTGTGGTGGTGAGATTAACGAGTGTTTGTTATGGGAGAGTGCATCTGCTTGTGTGTTCACTACTCCCAGGAATAGTCTCGAGATAAGCCGCATTTTACATCTGGATGTAAAAATACGGCTGGTCTTGAGGGAACCTTGCTGTACCAAAATGTGCCTGCAAGAAAAAAACATGCACCTCAACATGTGGGCCAGGAATTTGTCCCTGCAGCATCCTCCTTGAATGACTTCGACCACTGCTTGATTGTACAGTACAGTGCTCCTGGACCCAATAGTGCATGCCGTTGCCACTGCAGTAGGTAGCAGTTTCTCTGTAATGATTGACACATCCTGAGCTGAGTTTTGGCAACTTTTGTCTGTTGCCAGTAATGGCAGAACATGAGACGTTCTCAAGGATCATTTTGGGATAGTGAAAAATTAGATTTGCTGCCATATTTGGCACCAATAATATTCAGTACTGAACCGCATAATTTCCTTGAAATGGTAACACAACGATGTTGAGAACTGTCACTTTTTGCCATTTCTGGCAATGCTTTTGATTATGAGCAGAAAAGAAAAGCTTTATCTAACTTACTCAGGTTCCACTGAAGACAGTTGTTGGTGTCACCATGGCACCCAAGAATGGGATTTACCTGAAGATAGCCAGGAGGGACTGACGAGCCATGAGCACACTGAACATTAAAAACAGTTGCAATTAATGTTAGCAACAGTCACCCTCTGTAGAAAGTTATTGTTAGCTCAATTTTCATACCCTGTACTCCTGTTCATTGTTCTTTTATTATTTTGTAGAGTTTGGTGCATGTATATATAGTTTGAAGAGAGAGATTTGGAAACAAGTCTGCAATGCAGGAGAAAGAACTATCATCCGAGTATACATGTATATATACGTACTAGTCAATCTCTTCAAGCAAATGTAGGCTGGTTACTAGCCCCATGCATGCAGGCTCGCACCATTTTCGGTCGCACAAAGAATGCTTTCCGTACTGCAAGTGACGAAAAGCTGGGTAGGGGACTGCATGGGACGAGGCTAGGCTGGTTATATACAACATATGCAGTCAGATTGAGGTCATTAGTGCATGTAGCAAAAGGTTATCATATATGTCCGGCAACAAGAGACTAATGAGCTCAGCATGCATGATTTGAAGAGTGTGACATAATGAAGTGACAGTTGAAACGTGTGGTGTATAAACAGAACACGATATGGAGTGAACAGTGTAGCTAGCTAATGTGTCAACAACACGTTAATCTTTTCTGGTATGGTCCACAAGCCGGGCTTTTCCTTCTTTCTTGGTCCAGTATATCGTCTTTTCACATTGATTCTTGTATCCAGTGACAGCGTACTTTCCTTGGAATGTGGCCTCATCTGGTTTATACTTAATTGTCTGCTGTACAACGTGCACCAACTTCATCCCAACGGCATCAGCAGACTCGCGTGATGTGTACACACAAATGACACCCGTGTTTGGGTTGCTAGCAGTCGGGCTTTCTTTCCCTGTGGAGGACTTGACACCCTTAGCTCCCAGCTCCCCGGAGACTACGAGGGGGTAAATTTTACACCACAACGAGTCCAGTTGCCCATTCTTCTTGTTTCCGAACACAAGCCATTTGCCGTACACTTTGGACTCCTCCTGTGGTCCGTCCACGTACAACCAGTAGCCGTCCGTCACACTGGTGGGAGTTTTAAGCTTCTCTTCGTTTGCTGGACGGCGGGATGTAGTAGGATATCTGTCCAGCGGGCTCGATGTACCCCAGGGACAAGCCATTATTGCTAGATGTGCGGCGATTTACTTTCTGTAAAATCGTAGGCCAGAGATCGTAGGCCTAAAATGAGTGCTAGCACGCATGAACATGCTAAAACGTGTTTACAAAAACAACGTGAGTTAGCCTCGTTCCGGGTCCATGCGTGGGAGTAGTCTCGTCCCAGACTATGTACCACCCTTCCGCCAAGGGGCCGGGGGCCGGGGCCGGGGGGGGTAGGACAAGATCACGTGCACTGTCATTTAGTATGACGTAATGCAAAGTCGTTCTGCTGCTTTTCTCCGTGGAAGAAGGCTGCGTTTCGCTTTCAATGCATCCTGAAGAGTAATCTCCGTGCAAAGACTGTGACCGAACTGGGTACAAGCCACTACACACTGCTACGTGCCTGTACTGAGCAGTTATGTAAGTGACCATGCAGACTCACCGAGAATATCAGCGAATGCAGACTTGTCGACCGCACTCAAGTGTTTAGCATCAGGTAGGAAGTCAATAAAGCGATCGAACCCCATCTAACCCCAGCGATAAGTCAGTGTACTAGTCTGCTAGTTCCGCATACTTCTTGTATATTATTGTGCACTATACCTATGGAATGTTAATTGTACCACGTGCGCACAGACCTTGTCCCCACCCCCCCTGCTTCCGGGCGGGGTGTGGCGAGATAGAGGTGCGTAGCGCCGATCAGTCCGCGCGACGCGGAATTTCAGATGGGCTCTCGTCACTGCTCTCATGGTACTTTCGTGCTTGGCACTGCAAGTTCTAGATGTAACTTAAATACGAGGATCGATGCTGCAGAGAGACGTCAAGTCAGCGTATTGTTATGTGCTTTGTCAAGCATTGTCAATTGAGGTGCCACTCTTGTTGCCTTTACTGCAGCATAGACTTTGACATGACTCTATACACTCTTTCTATATACTTCTGTACTTATTTCATGATATAGGCCTAACTAGCAGAATGTATAACATTGTGGGGCGAGCCTGAGCGAGTGCATGCATTGCAACATGCATTTCACTTATTCGAATGTAACTCAACCTCAGGCTGTAGAATTGCAGCACAAGAACAGTGCATGGTGATCATGCAAGTATAGCTAGCTACATGCGGCACGAGTAGATGAAACAGAAAGCACTCTCGGCGCTGTCTTCTTTCGCTATGCAGTAGCTCCCATGACTGTAGCCATTGAAGACCAGAGGTAGCTAGGTCTACGAGTCAGTGACTTCAACACAGTGAGCAACAGTGCAGCCGCGAGTCGCGATCGGTGAACTTGTAGGGCTATAGCTAGATCAGTCAGAAGTCGCACTTGCCGGCATGTAGTCTTTGTTGCTGTACGCCGGGTAGCGCGCATCGCTGTATCCATTGAAGAGGTAGATTCGTGACGGTGGTCTCCGTCCCTGTTGTACATGTAGCCATCCAAGAAATACACCGTTCACGAATTCGTGCCTCTCTGAGTCTCAGAACAGTACGTTGCAACGATCGAGCGCTGAACACGTGTGAATTATCATGACGCAAGGGACTTTCGGTTATTTGCAGAATCGTTTATTTACGGTATACGTACGATACATACAGACATACAGACACGGATTCCGTTTTACACGTCTATGTGGGGCTCGCTCAGGCTCGCCCCAATTATGCTGATTGCACTGATTTATGAATTAGCTAAGTCGTTGATCAATTGATTAGCTGGGTGCCGATTGATTAATCGGCGAATGGCTAGTTGATCGTTCGGTTGATTGATTGATGGACTGGGTGGATTGGTTGATCATGAATTGTGGATGATTGATGACTGCATGGTTGATGGGTTGATTAACTGATGGTTGATTGATGTTGATTCATTCTCATACTGTAAGGAGTCTGTTTCCGTACAAAATCGTCCATGGAGTAGGTCACAATTCCTATGTGTCGTGATGTATTACCCCCAAAAACAGTGTAGATAGAGTTATGCAGCCTATAGCTGTTAATATTAACATGACAAAATCATCAATTTGTTTCTCAGCTCCCATGTATTGTATGGTACATTTCTGAGTAAAAAAAAAATTTAATCCAGCATATCATAGCTAAAGCAATTGTTGTCAACGGTACTTTACACACAAAACAACATCACCTCCATTGTACTAGAGAGTCGAGTTTTTGTCTGTAACCTGCATGGGAACAGCAGGGGTCATGCATTAGATTCCAAGATTCATTCATTGCGATGACCAGTGAGGTATGCATGCGCGTAATTTACAACAGGAAAAAAATTGTCGACAATTAGCTGTGAATTTTATACAACTTGACCTCACCCTGTTTCTAACATTATTGCCACAGCTTACGGTATCTTAAAATCGGTAGGCCCTAGCTAGCTATCTTCAACAATACAGTATTGAGATTCCGCAGCTCTTGCACCATCATTGATGCCCATGCAGCATCCATTGCCCCCACCTACTCTCTCCCAGCTCATACATTCTGAAACGTGCACACAATCGTACCCGAAAGCACCATTCTCTTAGCTACACGTGCACTGGTATCCCACATACCACCTTCCCTGGAGCTGGTGATGATGCTACATACACCATCACCACAGATAGCTATCCATACCTGGTAGTGATGGTCACGAAATCAATTTTTACAGTTTATGCACAGACAAAACTTTGACCTGAATTTAAGCACCATGCATCTCGATCCCTACACTGCTCCTCGTGCTCAGGGCAAGCTCTGGAGTTAATAATAGCGTACCAGTATATTCACACACTTACACATGCACAAAAGCAAAGGGTAGAGAGTCCAGGTGTATAATTTCCTGGTGAAACAGTTGATGATTACTTCATCCTTGAGCAATGACCTTTCTTGAGTTGCTCAAGCATTCAGTTCAAAGTTGGAGTCTTAACAATGCCATTGGGCAAAGGGATTCAAATACCAACTCAGTAAGAATGAGCTGCATGACGCATGTTAGAACTAATCTTGGAGAAGCATGCAATTGATCATTGCTTGCATGTGTAGAATGGTAGCAGATCTCATGCAGCCCATCCAATTAATCCCTAGCTAAATTGGTGCATGCCTATTAGTCATCGTGTAGTTTGCACCTCTTTTGTCACCTCTTTTGAATACTATACACACCACAATTGCATTTCTGATTGTTCCTCTGCCAACTTAAGTTGTTGGGTTTTGTATTATTATGGCATGATAACACATGCTGACAGCTATATACCATACCTTTCAAGGGCGGATTTGCAAGTTGACACTAATGAAGAATGAATGGCTCGGGCTTGGACTGCATGCAATGGATCTCGCCTGATTCAAAATTCCACTCTACATGGCAGATCTAAGTGACAAGAAGCAGCTCATTCTGACCCAGAATCTGAGTAAACAAGCACTAGGTGTTAATCATAGTTTCACACTTTCAAGTCTACCAGTCACAGGTATACAGTTTCAGTCACACACAAGGTGTGAAGGAGGGAGATGTGTCTATTGTGCTGTTGTTAAGCATTGAATGGAAAGTTGGGTAGGCATTGTAAACACAATAGGGGTCACTCACGCCTCAATCCATTCACCCTCATTCACCCGACACAAAGGTGTGTTCTGGAAGACATAGCTATAAAAGCATTGATGCTGCCTTCTCAGAAATTGCCAAAATTCACCCCCAAATACTGCAGCTTCAAGTGACAGGATTCAACCCAGTGCTTCAAACTTCAAGCGTCATGAAGCTCCTGCTGGTGGTGGCTGTCCTGTTGGTTACCTTTGAGTTTGCACCTTCTGCACTGGCAGCTCCGATGCCAAAGGAAGATGCTGAGGCAATACTGCAACAGATTCGAACAATTGTAGACTCAGCAGAAGACAATGTTTATGAGAATGAAGTGGAAATTGATACATCAACGATCTCTACTACCACTCGACGCCCACCTCAGATGGTCAGCTGCTTCCAAATTAAACAAGGTTACCCATGCTGGGACTGTGCCGAGTGGGGAGGGAAGCATATTACTCTCTGTTATAATCAGGGCTGAGGTGTGGCTCGTGTTGCAAGGGTGTCTTTTACCGCAGCAGTAAACCTGGAACCCAGTAAAACTTTGGCATGTATAATATTTCTTATTGTTGCTGACGATACATGGTAATCATACATGGTTGAATTTTTAGTGGATTGTATTATAGCACACATTCCGAAAGACTGATTGCTGGATTGACACGTTATAATAAATTGATGCACTACTTACTGAATCAACATTGACTACTTGGGTATTCTTACTGCTAGCGAAAGTGGCTGTACAGCCTGAGCATGTAGAGCTGAATAAATAAGCAGGGGGAGGGTCATCTCTTGAATTTGTATATAGCCTTCATGCCGACTGAGTTGTGAATTGCGTAAAGAAGTCCCAGAGATTTGCACAAATGTCAGTGAGCCATAAACTTCCCCTTTTTCACTTGGGTTATTGCAATTGCCAGTGACTGTGCCATCTGAATACCTACCACTCAAGCATCCTCACTGCTGAGTTGTCCACTAGCTACTTGAAGTGCATGGTGTTTAAAGCAACAGAGAAGGGAGAAGGAATGGAAAAATACTACTGGAATAAATTCGAATTTAAGTGAAATGGGAATAGGTGAGATGGAGAACCATATTTACAATGAAGACTGAATGGCTAGGACTGCATGTACGTAGCTAGCTATATGGGATGCTACAGTGGCAGCAGATCTCTGCCAAATTGACACACAGATATCTATTCCCAGTCTGACCCATGCAGAAACTGAGCAAACCGTAGTTACTGTCAATCACAGTTGAAGTATAATGCAATGTTGTTTTAGTTAACTAAAACAAAAAAAACTATAATGCATTTTAGTAAGGCATAATTCACTTAAGTAATTAAAACTCAAACTAAAATGATGACTGTCTCAGCATGTTAATATTTAAAACTAAAACTAAACAATGCGACATCGCTACCTAACTATAACTAAAAACTAAACTATTTCAGTTTTAGATAACTAAAACAACACTGGACTATAATAGTGACACACAAAAGGTGTGAAGGAGGTCTGTTGTGCTATTGAAGGGAAATCACTATATTTACCTTACACAGAGAGGGCACGTTCACACCCCATTTCATTCACTTTACACAGACATATGTAATATGGCTGGAACACCTATAGCTAACAGGATCAGTGTCATACCTAAGCAATTGTCAGCTTCAAGTGACAGAGTTCACCCTAAGTGCTTCAAACTTCAAATGCCATGCATGAAGCTCCTGCTGGTGGTGATTGGGCTGTTGGTTACCTTTGAGTTTGTACCATCTGGACTGGCAGCTCCGATGGCAAAGGAAGCAGCCAAGGCAAGCAATTGAAACCTCAGCTGACAATAGTGTTCATGAAAATCAAGCAGATCACCTTCCAGGTGGCAAAAAGTAGGTCAGATCTCAGGTGAATTGAATGCATCTCACTCCACTCAAGAAACTCATAGTTATCAGTGAGCAAATAATCATGTTCTATAGACACATTCATATCAGTGAGGAATGTTGTCCTGGAAAGACCAATAACTACCTCAACAGACATGCAGTGGTCATAATAAATTACTCTTTACTACAACTTCACAGGGAAAATTAAACATTAATTTTACTAACGTAGAAATGGTACAAAAGCATGGTGAATTTGTTGGAAAATATGACCTTTAAACTTTCACTTTCTTTATCAGAGCATCAAAATTGTTTACCTGATGAAAAGACCATTGGTGTACATGCACCAATCTTTCTATTTGCACAATAACAAAATCACTACATTTTTACTACATTACTGTACCATTGGTCCTGTGAGTTTCCTTATGAGAATTGATTGATACTGTCCACTAGAGGAGAGCACCATGCATGCACACCTTTTGAGAAGAATCACAAAATGAAACAGTCAGACTATTGTACGCAATCACCGGATCATAACATCCTGTATGAAAGCCCATAAGGGTCACTAAAGTTTCTTCATTTCCATTGCACTCTTCCATTGTACTTCATGCACTTCCATTGTGCACACTGTCCAAAGTTCATTTTCACACTGCTTTCAGGATAGTAAGACCATGCATGCAGCGGCATCATTCTGATAGTGACGTGGACCTGCCTTATCATACATGTGGTGAGTTGTACCAGTTATACCATGCAGTGCAGGAGTGCATGTGGTTACTATTTGCTTGAAATTTTATTATGATATCAATTTCTTTTACTTTTGACGGCCAAGTCTTGAAATATGGAAAGTCTTGAGCTTTACAGATTTGAAAAATGAAAATGTCGAATACTGTCTTGAAATTTAATAGGTGTTTGAGTTCTATCAAGGGCGCATCGAGCCGCCTCTGGCGGCTCGATGCACCCTTGGTTCTATGGTGGTTGGCAACTTCTGCTACACAATAATCAAAACTCTGCTATAATGACGCTCAAAACTTCCCTACAACCTTAATACCAGCCAGAGAAACAAGGAGTAAATATAGTTGGTCTGGGCATGAAGAAATTTTATAGACCACTTGAGCAAAGGTGGACATTGTATTTATGTTGCCATGGTGAGGATTGCACAAGCCGGTAATAACTCTACAGTATGGTTATGGCATAAAACACTAATAGCTTCACCACAACAAGTCAGTCAGCTTAGTTCCTCCTCCCCACTGAAATTCATTCCCTCCTGGTTATCCAGAGGTATACTCCATTCTTGGGCGACATGGAGTCACCAACCACAGTCTTCAGTGGAACCTGAGGAACACAAGTAGTGACGGCACCTTCCTTGAACTTATTTAAGACATCCGTTAGAGTATTTATGTAATACTATGTAATTAGTTCGTTGCTGTTCTTTAATTACCTATATATGCACTACTTTTCCCTGGTTAGATTGTTATACTTAGCAATATTAACAGGGTACATTTCTATTTAGCATAATTATGCTATTATGTATCCTATGCCTAATGCATAAAGTTTCATACAAGAAAAAAAGTACATGTCTAGCCGGCCACAGGCCTGGTCAAAAAGGTTCAGCATAGCACTTTTCTGCCTCCAGTCGATTAGCGATGAATGTCTGCTCATGGTGTACATGTATATAGTTGAGGTTGGGAACTTAAGGTGTGGTTCCAATGAAAGTGGAAACTAACCTCGGTTTCTGGAGCCCGCACAAATGTGAACTTCTTCAGGACCTCGATGAGAGCCAGTTTAGCCTCCATGAGGGCAAACCTCATCCCAATGCAGTTGCGAGGACCCCAACCAAAAGGCATGTGGTATACATTGGGACGCTTTGCCTTCTCCTCAGGAGTAAACCTGAGGGAGAGAGGGAGTAAAGAGTATAGGAGGAGGGTGGAGAAAGAAAGAAAATAAGCGAGGGAGAAAGAGAAGAAGGGAAGGAGGGATGGGTGTGGAGGAAGGAGGGAAGTACGGAGGATGGAGGCAGTATGGAGGAAGGAGGGAAGAAGTACGGAGGATGGAGGCAGTATGGAGGAAGGAGGGAAGAAGTGCATGGAGTGATCATGAGGATGTGTAGAAGGTGGTCAATGTGGGAGAGACAGAGAGAAGACAGTACCTTTCTGGATCAAACTTTTCAGGGTCTGTCCAGAACTCTGGGTTGTGGTGGAGGAGGTGAATAGGAATGGTGACCACTGTTCCCTTGGGAAAGGTCACTCCACTGATCTCAATGGTTTTCTGAGCTTGACGTGTGGTCCTGAAATAAACACATACCGGGTTTACTCAAAGTGGGAAATAAGTCGATGCTCACAAGTCATAAACCCACTGACATGGTTAGAGAATACGAAAGAAAGTAGAAAATAGCCGTCATGCTAGAGATCTCACCAATGCACCAACAATGCTATAAGCATGTAGCCTCGTTCCCAGGCATTGTCCAGTATTTGATCGCTTAAAAACTGGAGGTGTAGAAGGCCTGGGAACGAAGCTAACAAGTATGTGTTGAATACAATTGCTATCTAGGCATAAGTAATTATGGCACACCAAGATGGCGACACACGTTTTAGTATACTGGAAATGCCACAGAAAAGTGATGTATGACTGTACGTGCAGTGGGTCTTTAGGTGGTAAATGTGACTAACGTCCAATTTATAGGTTTCAGATGGCTTTGGTTATGCTGCTTCATGAATATGTAATAGTTGTACCATGGATGTTTGCCCTCGTGAATACATTACTGCATGAAAGGTACAAATCTCATATATATAATACCCTAGCGAAGCCATGGTACAGCTGACTTGTACCATAGTGTCAATTAATGTCAACAGCTGCCTAGCAACGCTCAGGGTATATTGAGGCACCGCTTAGTGTACATGAGATTTGTCCACTGTGGCGGTGCCTTTCAATTGACCATCAGGATTGTGTATAAGATACATGATCAGGACCATGAAGTCCTAAGGTGAGCCTGCCCTATTATTGGGGCAAGCCATCAGCTAGCCAGTTGATGGATGCAACCGGAGTCGGAAGTGAGAGTGCAAGCCTAGTAGCCTCGTTCCCAGGCCTACCCCGTTTTTTCTGTTCTTCGGTTTCCATTGACAATAATACACGGATACGGAAGGGCGGCGAAAAACGCCCTTCCACATCCGTGTATTATTGTCAACGGAAACCGAAGAACAGAAAAAACGGGGTAGGCCTGCGAACAAGGCTACAAGCCTAGGATGTTGACCAATCTTGTCTGCCCACATGCCAAATTATATCTGGAAGTGCAACAGCATCCTGCGAGGCTTGCCTGCGTATTCTATGTATCCATTTCACATCGCAGTCACAGTGGATCAGGCCATCTTGGGAGTCGTCTAGCATTTCTGTGTTCGATAGACTAGCATTTCATCAAGGATTCGTAAATCTATTATACTGACGGTAGCCCCTATGAGGTCACACATTAAATGTTATTAAAGCATAGTCTATAGGAACAGCATGCATACGGGATAAGTGCTGTACAGGGCACCTTGCAGTAGGCTTGGTTAGTGGTAGTTACTGATGCTGAGAGAATTCAAGACCTAGTCAGTCAAGTCGCAGCAGAGGAGCAGCATACAGGGTGCATGTAACAGTTTGATGTAGAGGCCTTAGCCAAATTCCAACTGATTCTCTCTCTCTATCTATCTCATGTTAGCAAATAACCACAGTAGGGTTTAAAAATAGGAATTGTGTCTGAGAGTAGGGCCTGAACGAATGAGAATGAAAGCTGTCCCCATGACTAGCATGACTGTGTTGTGCCGTCGACTAGTTCTCTGTCAATTTTGAAAGCTCCACTACGGTATGTGTTTATGCTATGCAAAAGGAGAAGAGGAGTGAAGTGGGAGGATGGAGAGGTGTGGGTGAGCTAAAGGAGGAGACAATACCGTGGTGCTGGTGGGTACACCCTGAGGGACTCCTGAACCACCATGTCCAGGTAGTGCAGCTCCTGTATGGCATCGTACATGGAAGCATCCTGCCTGAGAGGAGGTGGGGCGGTGATGAGGGAGAGAGTGAAGGGATGATGACAGATAGTCTGTCGAAGCCAGACCCTCACACACGGAAAGGGTCTGGAACAAAGTCTATGGGACAGTTTTGTCCCACTGCAACCATGAGTGTAGTGCCTATCAGATCTCAGAACAAGCGATGAAGCCCAAGTGCTTGCTGCATGTATAAATGCTAAAACACCTCTGGGACAAAGCCGTGTGTGGGCTTGGTATCAGACCTTCATGTGCGTGCCAGGTCTGGCTTTGCCAGACTAGATGACAGAGCAAGTGAGGGGATGATGACGGAAGGAGTGAGGGGGTGATGAGGGAGGAAGTGAGAGGGAGCAAGGACATGATAAGGGAGGGAGTGAGGTGTGATGAGGGATTGAGGGAGTGTTTCATTATGTGACAGTACACATCTGAGGCGGGTTCATGATATGATAGCATGTCTAGCATCACGTCACTGGTGTGGTGTAGTAGCTCCACCACTCACCGGGTTATTTTCAAAGTACTCGTCAATTGTTGTTTGGAGTTTCTCCTGTATCTCAGGGTTCAGGGCCAGCAGGTAGGAGGTGTAGGCCAGGGTGTTGGAGGTCGCCTCATAACCAGCCACGAGGAATGTGATGGATTGTACAACAATCTCCTCATCAGTGAGCCTCCTGTCTCCCCCACCCTCTCCCTCTTCAGTTGCGTCAATCATCAGCTGAAGAAGATCCTTGTGCTGAGGAGGTGACAAGTTCGTAATCATCTCTCAGCTGCTCATGCCTGGCTGTCATTTATCAAAGCTGTAAAATGCTGACAGCATAAATGATAAACTTCGCTAAATGTGACACATACTTAGAAATTGTCGCAAGAACGCATGTGCGAGCCGCTACGGCTGCTAAGACTTACCTGTACAGCCTTCTTTACACATACAATCTTAATTTTAAGACCTCTGCCAATTCGTTGGAGTTTGAGTGCAGAGCCACTCCAAGCAGAATTGAGGAAACCTTGTAGTGCCCATTGATTTACAAGTAGCGACAGCGAGCACTCCAAAGGATCCACCGTGACATCGCTGCCTTTCTGCAGCTTCTGATAAGCCAGCCACTGAGCACATCACCGAGCGACACAGCAATAGAATGGACACAAGGTAAATTTATAAAGTTTGATGCAAAATTACCATTTCGGAATCATCAATTTAGAAGCAGATTTAGAGTGGTGCAAATTTAGAGCGCTTACAGTAAAAGTGAGCAACTGCGGCATCAGGTTCATAGCCATATAGTGCAGCTCATGGTGCGGGCGCCTGATAATTGACGCCGCTTGTTTGAGACTAGGCTATTCTAGCCTTCGGAAAGAACAGGAGGAAGGCGTGAAGAACTTTGCTAGTGTTTGAACATGACCACATAAAGCAAGTAAGCATTCCGTTTACGTGACGTGCAAATTGCGTGAACCAAAATGGAATAGGCAGGTTCCCAGACTTTACTTCCCTTCTCGGTGGAATGTAAAGTCTGGCCAGTGAGACTGCCGATCAACATCCATGTTCTTGGACAGCTCGCGTGCTGCGGATTATCGGAATGTAGTCCTGCGTTACGTCACAAGTTAAATTGAAATAGAACAATGCCGGCACACCGGAACCAAAACGGAATGGGCAGATTACCAGACGTATTTTTCCCCCCGCGTGCGAAAAATCGTCAGACTATAGGCACCTGAGGCAGGGAGGGTATACACCTGTTGGGATTAGCTTAGTACACTTTGAGTGATACTGTCCATAGAGTCAATTCCGTAGAGACTGGTTAATAGGCGCATGCACTTATCGCATGCAGCAGCAAGAAAGTGTGTGCTTATTATGAGTATGCGCTTATTAGCGGCAATGGATCCCGACCATGGCAAGCTGACGAAGATGCTGTGTACCTGCACAAGAGCGTTGTGCGAAGTCACCATATCTACAAGGGAGTGTGGTCCCCTACTGCATGTCAGTGGCGAGATTCTTCAACTTACACGCGAGGACAGAAACGATGGCCGCGTCCATTTTGCCACAGTGTGTGCCTTGCAAACGGAGAGGTGGTACGTAGTAGGCTACGTCCCACAAGAGTTGTCATGTAAGTGTTCGCTATCCATGCAGTGTAGCTTTGAGAGGGCTGGGTGCTTCTGCACGATCTGTCGTAGTGTCTCACTAACTCACGAACACAAATCCACATGTCAGCATTTCTTTTAGGCATATGCGCTAATTAATTGATATGTAAGGACAGGAAGGAAGTATGTGTTTATTTAAAACTATGCACTTAATCCCTTAAGCCCCAATGACATCTATAGACGTCATTCAGACCCTATGCATTTGTAGGGCTTCTTATCTGTCCAAAAAGTGACCTAAATGACTTCAGAGGGCTTAGGGACAACCTTGTGGGAAAACCCCAAAAATTTGGTCAGTTTTCGGCATGCACCCCCCCACTAAATGTAGAAGTGGGGCGGCCAGCCCCCCACTAAACATATGTCGGGGACGAAGGCCCTCGAGCTTTTTGATTTAAGGAGATTCATAGACCCCTCTGAGGGCCTCATGTGTGCCAGCAGTCAGTTGACCATGCTGCTGACTTTTGAAGCTTGACTCCAACCCTTCCTTAGTATACGGGGTCAAGGTGCAAGATTGCAGCTCAGCTGTGACTGTGGTGCTTATTAGAGTGACCTGCCCGTGTTACAGTGATGACTTACTCACCTTCGTTGATCTGTGTTCTGCTCTCCGTGCCTGCACCAGACTGAGGGCAGTATTGCGGACAACACCCACTGGATCCCCTTTCACTAACAGGCGAAACAGCAAGGGTAAAGCATATTCCAGAATTGGGAAGTTACC
>OZ007505.1:8804778-8982718 GCA_963931865.1 Axinella damicornis | reverse complement strand
GTGTAACATGAGACGGTACAAAGCACACAGGTGTACATGCTGCAGTTCCTGACACTACTTTTAATTGTCAGAAATTTTGGGGAGTGTTTGGGGGGCAGAAATTTTGGGGGGAATCTTCCCCTCCCCCCCAGTAGATAGAACCCTCCTGGGAACGAGGCCATGTCCCAGACCCCTTACATGCAGAACGGATTCTGGCCACACGAGACTACATAGAAACATGCACAGACTCTTTGGCTTCTACATGGCATTCTTTCTCTTCCTCCATTCCACACCCAACTTCATTCCCAGGTTTTTGGAACGGGGAGAGGAGCATCTGGTATCCACTGTTCATGCATGCGCGAATAGTTCATCACATGCGTCAACAGTGGATACCAGGCGCTCCTCTCCCCCTTCAGAGTGGCCTGGAAACAAGGCTATTCCACACCCAATTCACAACTCACTCAGCAAAAAGTTTATGAATCAAGAGACGCCCCCTCCCCCTCCTGAATGGCTGAAAAGAAGGCTACACAAGCATCAGAGAGTTGATCAGCTTCCCCTCGTTGGAGGTTCATGACCCGGCCGAAAGCAACAGCTAGAATGGTTTCCATGTTGAAAGATTTGTAGTTGCTGCATGTGTGTAGGTGTGCATGTGTTTGTGTATGTGTGTGTGTGTGTAAGAGAGCAAACCACAGTACATAGCTGCATGTCAAAAGAAAAGAACACCTGTGCACATACATACCTCAAAACATCCACACTTTTCCCAGACACTGCATACTCTTCCAGCTTCTCAACCAATGTCTCACAGCTGTTCTTTACAAGGGGAACCATCTGAAGTGGATGCCAAAGGATGTTTAAAATATAATGTCATTTGACCTTTGACCTTGCTCACCATTCTCATTTTGGTGGTAGAAAAGGCTGGGGAGAGTATATGCCGAGCCTTCCTCCACTCCTCCCCCTCTTGTTGTGCCAGGCCCTTCTTCCTTGAGTCCACAACGTTGGGGAAATACTGGAGCAGGGAGGAGATAACTGGTAGACACACTGCAAGGTTACCATTGGGAGAAATTATCATCTTTACAAGATGCAGACCTATATATGTGTGACAATGGCAGTAGCTGAAGCAAATGAAGCTACACATGTATGTAGAACATGTACTGAGACAGTTGTTGGGGCTCACTTCTCTCTCCATGAATGTGTTGAATTCCTTCACCATGACTTGCTTGATCATCTCTGGATTGACAACCATCACAGTGGGACGCAGGCCCACATAGAACCTGTGAAAGAGTCACAAGCGAGGTCGAAATAAGGATTACATGTTGAGTGGTCAAATCTCCTAGCACTTTATAGATTTTGATTGATCATTTACTAAATATGCTGGGTCATGCCAGTCACCAAAAAATAAATCAAAAGAGCATGTGTTCTCAAATCCATGTTGGTTGTGTGTATATGTGCATTGGGAATTTGGTTGACTAGAACTCATGCATAAAGAAAGAGAGAAAAAAAAATTGGCTGATTCGAACCAGGTACAGTCATATGGGTCATGCACTAGGTGATAGTATTCACGCATGTTGATTGGTCACGCCTACCGAACAAGTGTAATTTCGACCTCTGCACAACAAAATGGACATTGCCTGGGCGTGTCAGTGTGCCTACTCAGCAGTAGCACCTGCAATTCAGATTCACACCACAGGCAAGCTCTGTAAAGTGTTCCCTGTGTCACACACATGTACTGTACTTACCCACATACGGAACCATACTCCTTGTAGAGCTTCTCATAAAACTTCACAATTCCCTGTGCATGAGAAACGTGTACATGTAGAATATTCTTAATTCCTGCAATCTGATCGGAAAGGGTTTAAATCACCCCTTCACGTATTACCCTCATGATTGTACTTAATGCACAGTTTAGAGTGTTGCGCACTGGAGTCAGATGCGTACATGTAACAAGAAGGTGGGGCTGTCTACGCCTAGTCAAAAACGCCTACAGCTAGTACTTGTGAATAGTTTCCTGGACTACAGTACACAAGCAAGTCCAGTTGTGACAATCCAAATGCTGTCTCTGACATACAACTACATGCACGCAGACCAAGACTGAGAATACTGTATACTCACTTGTTATTAGGTGTATTCGCCTATATCTACACAGGAAGGAAATATACACGCTTATAAGTGAGATGCACGCGAATTATAGCTTTTACCACTCTGTAGGATCGAGAACGGCAGAGTTTCTGGAAGACTTCAGTACGGAACAAAGAATAACTGGGATGAGAGTCGACCGTTTAATATAACTCCTGTATGCAACAGTTTAAGTACATGCATCCATCCATGTGACAATGTTACTGTGATGTACCAATTTACTGATCTCCTTGTAGTTGCCATAAAAGGGAACTGGCTGTGGTCCCTTGATGCCACAGCGCTTCAGGACCTGGAACGGGGCATATGCACAGCTGGAGGGAGGAGAAGGAGGGGGAGTGTATAGTAGACTGCAGTCAGAGTGTCTGAAGACCCCAAACCCTGACTGGATAGCCTGGCAGAAAAGACTGCAGAAGGAACATGTACAATAGCCAGCCATTTTTGGATCATCCACTACTGTTACAAACACATGTACTTAGCCTCGATCATTCCCAGGCCTTCTGCACCTCCAGTTTTTGGTCGCTTATATTCCCCTCATCAAAGGCTCTAGCTCTTAATCCACAAGTTTCATGTCCTAGTTTTAGTCGACCTTTCAGTGGTTAGCTCAGTTGCATACTAATAAACTCTCACATTGACAATTATATTCTTAATCACATACTTGTAGAGTTGCCATACATTTGCTCCCATAGAAAAGCGTGCAATTTTTTCCCAAATTGCACGGTTATTGTAGCTCGAGGGCCATCAGAAATTGCTAAGCGGCCGCGGCGCGCACTAACCAATCAGGTCAAACTCCGTCCTAGCAACGAGCGTCCTCGTCATGGCTACGCCTCGTTTTCATTAGCAACTGTTGAAAATGGCTGTACTACTGTGTGAACGCTTGGCTTTCTGTACCCGAGCAGAAGAAACGCTGTGAGAACCGAATTATAGCGTGGCGAAAGAAACGGTAGCGCTAGTCATTGTGCCATACTAGCGCTGCAGCAATACTGTTCATGGCTGTTGTGCGCACATAGGCTCTGTGCTGCTGTTTCAGTGGGACCCTGGGTGTCAGTTGCAACACCGCGGTTTCATCCTAAAGCTTCACTACACACTGCAGGTCAGTACTCTAGGCAAATAAGATAATGCGTACTAATAGCGTGTAGCTACGTGTAGTTCGCTCGAGCGCTTTTGTGGCTGGGGTGTTCGCTCAAGACGCTTGCTTTCGCCAATGCCGTGCCTGGAAGTATATGATTAATATTTAATTGCATGTATTCTCGTGCCATTAGGGAATAATTGCACTCACAACAGTCATAAATTGCACTCGCTATCGCTCGTGCAATTACTTTGCCTGTTGCTCGTGCAATTATTCCCCAAATCGCAATCGAAATCCATGCGATTACCTATACAAATAACTCCAAACGTGGGAAATGTACAACTGTGTAGCCCAGGGCATGACGATTCCGGCAATTGTCATTAGTGTTGTGAACCTGTAGCCAATAATTGGTTATTGACCAGTTATTTACACTGCCAATCAATTATTGGCTTACTGCCAGTTATTGTCTGTACTGGAACCATGGTCTGTTTTGTACATTTTGAACCACCATTGTCATCATTACATGCATTTCTGAAGTTCTGTACTAGATAGGTGGGGTCTCTCAAGGATGTGATTGAATTAGGATACTCTCTCTATGCCAATCACCTCCTTCAGAGTCCAACCTGCAAAGGCTGCAAGCTGTACTAACAAGTTCATTATTGATGAATTCACTTAGTACACCACTTTGCCAATTAACCGGTCAATATCCAATATGAGGCTTCCAATAACCGGTTAGTGTAAAGAGGACAAGGTTCACAACACTAATTGTCATGGAAGTGCAGATCGACTGCTGAGGAGCACAGCAGTACAACAACTTATGTCAGCTGTTGTTGGAACCTACATAACTTGTTTTCAACTTTCTGGACATCATACAAAAGAACTAGGTTACAAATCTCAGGTTGATCATTCATCACTGGCCATGGAGCATCCACGGCCACTGCTAACAAATGTTCTCTGGAAGCAGGCACCTTTTTAAAATTCTTGTTTCGTTATGTTGTTAATATTGTTACTGCGCGTTTGCATGTCCATGCGTAGTCTCGTTCCCAGACCCTCAATACGTGCGGAAGGAGGAGTCTGAGAGGGTCTGGGCACGAGACTAGTCCATGCGCAGCAGGGGTTAAGCAATGCCTTCGTGTCTGTATGTCTGTGTGTGTACATTGTAGCTATGTCTGTCTGTCTGCCAGCAAAAACTATATTGAAAAATGCTTCTTTATGTGCTCATTAAGGTAAGGAAGGGTACTTCTGGACAGTAGGACACGGCTCCAGCTTTCACTCTCTAGTAGTTTTTGCTAACAACTGTAAAGCGTCAGAAAGTTTGAAGGTATGCATGCACACTTAGCTACATTCAGAATTCGAACAATTGCTCACGAGGAAATGTGAGGGCCATGAAGTGCTTCCAGAAAACACTGTATATCTCAATCTGTTGGGTCCAATCACTCCTCAAGGGTAAAATCTGAGCAGTCTAATAGTCACACAGCTGTGTACCTGTAGATGAGATAGGCTATCAGCAGGACGATCCCTGCAGCCACTGCCAGTCCCAGTGGAGATGTAAGCACCATCCACAACCCCATTATTTACATACGCTTGTCCGGCGGCTCGATACGCCCTGGGATGTCGGTACAAGTCTGGTACCGAGACTAGATGTCGAACTCGAGTGTTGTTGGATGACATCATCAACATGGCTGCGTTTGACGTCACCGACCGTAAAACAACCAAAACGCCCTCCGTTATTATTCCGTTAAGTCTTTTTTGTAACCATGAGGTGGCTCAAATAAAATAGATAGAAAAAGGGGAAAAAAGAGGCAAAGAAAAGTTACTGTAGGGAAGTTTTAAAAAACGATAGCTAATAATTGGGGCGAGCCTGAGCGAACACTAGCGTGACTTCATTGCGCAGAGCGTGTGTACGCGCGATATGCTTGCTTGCGCTTTGCTTGTCATCTTGCAAATACCGTAAATTTTAAATCAGCGAATTTCCCTTGCACGTGCACAATAATATTCAAATTCAACAACGAGCTAGCTCTCAGACGCACCTCGATACGACGCCGGACTCCAGGAATCGAGAACCGTCTAGCTACCTGTTCGACGGACGATAGTGATAACAAAGACGGAGAGACCATGCACTCGTGGACATTGGCTAGAGCACCATGAACACTCTGCCTCCTCGGTGGCGACACTCAGGACAAAGGCAGAGACTGCGGCTCAGAGTCGTGGACGGTACCGTGGCGCCATGGCCGGTGATGTTGGTGCTAGACTGCTTCAGCTACAAACGCTAACCTGACTCACAGTTGCTGTGATGTACACGAGTGTATGTTTAGTGCCATAATTTCTGTGGCCTATGCTCATAATTACCCCGCGCGCGCATGCGCGAAGCAGGGTTAAGCGTATAATATATTATTATATCATCCATTTGCTTATTATTTTGTGTTCTGTCATGCCGTTTTATTTTTTCTTTCGGTTCCTTCATACTAGCCCTTGGCTATTGGAACCATTTATATATATAAAATAAATAAATAAAATAAATAAAATAATCGGTTTTGTCTGTCAGTCTGTCAGTCTGTCTGTTACTCGAAAAAAATTGAAATCTCGCCACATAGACCCTCATAAACCATCGAAATGGAGTCAAACAATAGCAAATAGCAAAAAACTGCTCTATGTGTACCTGACTGAAGTCAAGTCGCTCCGTTTCGCTGTATTTCGGCTATTTCCTACTTTTCATAACTATTCATAACATTGGCTCCACCTCTTCGTGACCTCAGAGTCCCATCAAGAACAGGACACACGGTGCATTTGGAAACTTCATGCTTCGAGATGACCGCTAGGAAACAGTGTTTTCTCACGATCTATGTACTTCACAGGCATCGTGGCTATTGTTTCGGCTGCTTTTTCCAGCTATTTCCTATTATTCGTAACATTTGGCTCCACCTCTCCAGTATATACGGTAAGCGGTCACTCCCACACCTTGGATATGGCCATACACGAACACAGTATACGCGATAGCCGCCCTGTTCGATGCGCATCGGCAGAGATGTCACGTCCATTGTAGCTGCACTGCATGCATCCTGGCCTGTAGACGCTCATGACAGCGCAGGGTATGTGTTCTATGAACACCTCACTGTGCAGTCATGTGAATGCAACTGCTCCATGCATATCCTGCGGCACGCGCATGCACTTCACTCAGGCTCGCCCCCCAATGTCCTGCATTCCCCTAGTAATCAATGTCCTTCGTTGGTTTGGTTGGACATACCCCTCTGAAGGCAGACATCTCATAACTTTTGGGTATGTCTTGTGTTGCTTCTGGGCAATCAAGTCGGCTAATCTCTGTAGAAAGTTGTTCCTTCAAGATCGATGCCTCCTGTGCCTCCTGTGGTGGAAAAGACAAGTGGGGTACATGTAAAACATGCCATGTTCTACGTATAAAAACAAGCTGACCAATTTTTCATTAGAAACGCAAGCAGCTTGCATGCAATTGGAACTTATGAAGTTCTAGCTACTGTGTCAGCTGTCACTGTAGCGCAGTTAGCCAGTTACCATGCCGATTACCGGTAGATCAAGCAGCTATGCGACCTGGAGTAGCTACAAGTGAGACAGTAGCTAGTTTCTGTTCAGCTGCCATACTAGCTAGCTACAACATGAAGGCTCCAGTGTGAGATTTAGAAGGCAAACTGGAACAGCTACGTAGATCATGTTTATGCTACCTTCTGGTTTATAATTATTAATACTTTGATGAAGAAAGCTACCTCACAGAGAGACGCCTCCCTCTTCTACCCTCATTATTCATAGACAATTAGCTAGACATCACTCACTTGATAAAAGGCACCTCCGTTTATGTGTAGCTATACTGCAAGTGATCAATGCTGGATGGTAGGAAGGCCTAGCTGTTAAAGTAAGACCTGAGGCATCGTTCTGAAAGTTGAATCTGCATAGCTACATGCCTTACCATGTGGAGTGTGGTTGCCACTTGCTTGAAATTATTTGAAATACGGACGCCTTTAGCCTATATTCCCTAGTTTCTTAAGTTCAATGGTGCTTGCCAACTTTTGCATGGCCGCCCCCCATGTGTCTACCATCTATCTACCTGATGTCACCACATGACCAGGCCTTCTTCCACTATATCAAGTGGGGGTGGGAACTGCCTGGGAACGAGGCTAATTAGCTCTGGAACTCAAGCTGTACTATGACAAAATCAACTATAATGAAGCTAAAACATTTGCTATCAAAATTGCTACAAATAATCTGCATCACCATGGCAACATAAACACCATGATCACCTTTATACTCAAGTGGTCTTTCAACATGCCCAGACCATGCAACTATTCACTCATTGTTTCTCTGGCTGGTAAATTGTAAGGTTGACAATTGGGATTGCAACTGCATGGTGGTATCTCTACAACAACAAGGATAATTAAAGCATGAAATACTAATTGCTTCTCCACAAGAAGTCAGCCTGTTTATTTCTCCTCCCCACTGAAATTCATTCCCTCCTGGCTATCCTGAGGTGTACTCCATTCTTGGGCGACATGGCGTCACCAACCACAGTCTTCAGTGGAACCTAAGGAACACAACAAATAATAAACCTATAGACTGACACTACCGATTTGACGGTGCTTATAGTGTTGACAATGAGAAGTCAGTGAAAGTGTACATGTAGCTATATAGTTGAGGTTGGGAACTTAAGGTGGTTCCAATGAAAGTGGAAAACTAACCTCGGTTTCTGGAGCCTGCACAAATGTGAACTTCTTCAGGATCTCGATGAGAGCTAGTTTAGCCTCCATGAGGGCAAACCTCATCCCAATGCAGTTGCGAGGACCCCAACCAAAAGGCATGTGGTATACATTGGGACGATTTGCCTTCTCCTCAGGAGTAAACCTGAGGGAGAGAGGGAGTAAAGAGTATGGGAGGAGGAGGGTGGAGAAAGAAAGAAAATAAGCGAGGGAGAAAGAGAAGAAGGGAGGGAGGGATGGGTGTGGAGGAAGGAGGGAAGAAGTATGGAGGAAGGACTGCATGGAGTGATCATGAGGATGTGTGGAAGGTGGTCAATGTGGGAGAGACAGAGAGAAGACAGTACCTTTCTGGATCAAACTTTTCAGGGTCTGTCCAGAACTCTGGGTTGTGGTGGATCATGTGAATAGGAATGGTGACCACTGTTCCCTTGGGAAAGGTCACTCCACTGATCTCAATGGTTTTCTGAGCTTGACGTGAGGTCCTGAAATGAACACACGCCGGGTTTACTCAAAGTGGGAAATATAGGATGCTGATTGCCAAGTGACTTGTGAGGTGCGGCTTATGATTTAATGGTGTGGGGTGTTAATCTCAGCAATATTAATGTATGCATACAAAATGCCAATTTATTGTGGCCCCACAAAATTCCCTTACAAGTAATAAACCCACTGATGTCATCACTTTGAGAAAACAGAGAATAGCCGCCATGCCGGTGTACCTGGAGATGTCACCGATGCACCAACAATGCTACGAGTATGTAGCCTCGTTCATAGGCCTTCTACACGTCCAATTCTTGATCGATTAAAACTGGAGATGTAGAAGGCCTGGGAATGAAGCTAACAAGTATGTGTTGAATTGACAATTATAATTGTTATCTAGGCATTAGTGATTATGGTACACCAAGACAGCGACACGTTTTAGTATACGGAAATGCCACAGAAAAGTGATGTATGACCTGGGTCTTTAGGTGGTAAATGTGACTAATGTCCAATTTATAGTGCTCAGATGGCACTATATGGGTTTTGGTTATGCTGCTTCATGAATATAGTTATCAGGACTGTGTACATAATCAGGACCATGAAGTCCTAAGGTGAGCCTGCCCTATAATCGGGGTGAGCCATCAGCTAGCCAGTTGATGGATGCAACCGGAGTCGGAAGTGCAAGCCTAGGATGTTGACCAATCTTGTCTGCCCACATGCCAAATTTTATCTGGAAGTGCAACAGCATCCTGCGAGGCTTGCCTGCGTATTCTATGTATCCATTTCACATCGCAGTCACAGTGGATCAGGCCATCTTGGGAGTCGTCTTTCCACTCAGAAAAGCAGCATTTCTGTGTTCAATAGACTAGCATTTCATCAAGGATTCGTAAAACTATTATACTGACGGTAGCCCCTATGAGGTCAGACATTAATTTTATTTCAAGTAGCTACAAATGAAAAAGCACTAAAGTGCAAACCTCGCCCTCATGTAGTGAAGCGTACCCATAAGATCTTCTAGTGGAATGCAGGACATTGGAGGGCGAGCCTGAGCGAAGTGCATGTTCAGGACATGTTGCATTCATATAGTGACTGTCATCAGACTCAATTATGTGACTGGGCAATGAGCCACAGAATTATGACACTAAACATACACTCGTGCAACTGTGAGTCAGGTTAGCGTTAGCTGAAGCAGTCTAGCAGGTACGTCACCGGCCATGGCGGTAGACCCATGAGCTGTCTCTGTCTTTGTTGTCGCCACCGAGGAGGCAGAAGTTCATGGTCATGATGGTGCTCTAGCCATGCAGGTAGGTTCACGACAAGCAAATATCACGTGTCATCCGGTGCGAATTCAGGGTCTGGTATTGGGATCCCGGGAACCAGACTATAGCCCGCTAGCTCATCAGTTTGTCACTTTGTGCCGCTTGGTTTGTGGAAGCGCTGGTGTCGCTAGACGCCACGCTTCACGTACCAGTAGTCTAGTAACAGCACTAGTGACCCGCTGATGTCGATTTTGTGGCACAAGCACCAAGTAAAGTTTTCGCGGTGAGCTAAAAACTGTCATAACTCTCGAACTAAACATTTTTTATCCAAATTGCTGTGTTTATTTTGTTCCTTACATCGAGCGCTTTCTTTTGATACCTTGGTCTTGCTCGTCAAGTACCCGCAGCGCCCGCTAGATCGGTAACAGACAGACAAACAGACAGACAGACACACACGATGAGTGCTAGAACCTCCCCCGCATGGGCGGGGCGAGGTTAATAAAGCATAGTCTGTAGGAACAGCGTGCATACAGGGTAAATGCTGTACAGGGCAACTTGTAAGAGACAGCAGCAGTAGGCTTCATTAGTGGTAGTTACTGATACTGAGAGAATTCAGGAAAAATTTGAAACCTCAGATCCTCTAAGTCGCAGCAGAGGAGCAGCATACAGGGTGCATGTAACAGTTTTATGTAGAGCCTTAGCCAAATTCCAACTGATTCTCTCAATAACTAGGGGTTTAAGAATTGTGTCTGAGAGTAGGGGCTGAGTTAGAGTACGAATGAGAATGAAAGCTCTCCCCATAACTAGCCGAGTTCCTATACAGCTCTGAGGAGCATGGGAATGAGGCTACCCATGACCATATTATGCTGTCGTGTGAAAGCTCCGCTACAGTATGTGTTTATGCTGTGCAAAAGGAGAAGAGAGTGAAGTGGGAGGATGGAGAGGTGTGGGTGAGACGGGATGGGCTAAAGGAGGAGACAATACCGTGGTGCCGGTGGGTACACCCTGAGGGACTCCTGAACCACCATGTCCAGGTAGTGCAGCTCCTGTATGGCATCATACATGGGGGCATCCTGTGAGGAGTTGAGGGGGTGATGAGGGAGAGAGTGAAGGGATGAGTCAGACCCTCACACACGGAGAGGGTCTGTACAGTTTTGTCCCGCTGCAGCCATGAGTGCAGCGCCAATCAAATCTCAGAACAAGCGATGAAGCCCAAGTGCTTGCTGCATGTACAAATGTATCCACGAATGCTAAAATACCTCTGGGACAGAGCTGTGTATGGGCTTGGTATCAGACCTTCGTGCGTGTGCGAGGGTCTGGCTTTGCCAGATTATACATGATAAGAGAGGGAGCGAGGACATGATAAGGGAGGGAGTGAGGACATGATAAGGGAGGGAGCAAGGACATGATAAGGGAGGGAGCGAGGACATGATAAGGGAGGGAGCAAGGACATGATAAGGGAGGGAGCGAGGACATGATAAGGGAGGGAGTGAGGACATGATAAGGGAGGGAGTGACATGATAAGGGAGGGAGCAAGGACATGATAAGGGAGGGAGCGAGGACATGATAAGGGAGGGAGCGAGGACATGATAAGGGAGGGAGCGAGGACATGATAAGGGAGGGAGTGAGGACATGATAAGGGAGGGAGCGAGGACATGACAAGGGAGGGAGTGAGGACATGATAAGGGAGGGAGTGAGGACATGATAAGGGAGGGAGTGAGGTGTGATGAGGGAGGGAGTGAGGACATGATAAGGGAGGGAGTGAGGACATGATAAGGGAGGGAGCGAGGACATGATAAGGGAGGGAGTGAGGTGTGATGAGGGATTGAGGGAGTGTTTCATTATGTGACAGTATACATCTGAGGCGGGTTCATGATATGATAGCATGTCTAGCATCACGTCACTGGTGTGGTGTAGTAAGTAGCTCCACCACTCACCGGGTTATTTTCAAAGTACTCGTCAATTGTTGTTTGGAGTTTCTCCTGTATCTCAGGGTTCAGGGCCAGCAGGTAGGAGGTGTAGGCCAGGGTGTTGGAGGTCGTCTCATAGCCAGCCAGGAGGAACACAATGGAATGTGCCACAATCTCATCATCAGTGAGCCTCCTCTCTCTCCCACCCTCTCCTTCCTCAGTTGCATCAATCATCAGCTGAAGGAGATCCTTCTGAGAAGTGACAATCAGACAATGTTCACACTAGTAATTCCCAGCCTCTAAATGACAAATTCAAACATTTAGTATGTAAAACTTGAGGAATATTACTTTGTTCAGTACTCATCATGAACTTTGACCTCATTCATGCATGCCACACTTAGATATTTGTCTACTAAGTTGTGGTGGTCTCCGTCCAGTATGCGGAGCACTATTAGCGACTTAGTGTGATGCTAGCCTACTCACCAGGTTTTCTTGAGCAGAACTCCTCATCATGTTATACCATAGTCGTGTGTTATTAAATTCAGCTCACTTATTGGTAGTCTCGGCCCCAGACCCAAACCAACCCCAGCGCGGATCACTTCCAGTATCACGCGTGGGGTACTGGAAGTGATCCGCGCTGGGGTTGGTTTAGGTCTGGGACCGAGACTAGCTTACCGCTGGGTGCATGTGCTTAAAAACACGCACCAACAGCGTCAGGTTCACAGCTATGAGTGGTACTATTGCAGCTCATGGTGCAGGCGCCTGAGACAAGGAGGGTATACACCTGTTGGGTTTTGCATTGCATGATGTCGTCACCAGGTAGACTAGCCTTGCAAGATAGTGCAAGAATCTCCACTTTTATCTTGCGAGAAAAATGGCCACTTTCTTGCACAATCCTGCACGATCTGCAAGAATCTTGCACAATCTTGCACATGGAATCCTGCAAGGTCTGGGGCCGCATGTGCAAGATTCATGCAAGATCTTGCAGCATCTTGCACGAAAACTACTAGCTATTTTCTTTCCGAGTCTTGCAAGAAAGTAATGCAAAATTCGTACAGTACTTTCGTGCAAGACTGGTGGCGCATGTGCAAGATTCTTGCAAGACCATTTACAAGAATTTGCACCATCTTGCAAGAAAGTGGCAATCTCTCTTGTGAGTCTTCCAAGACACATGATACTGTCTTGCAAGACTACTACTTGGACAGCAACAAAGCTTAGTTTGAGGCAGCTACGTATGGGGTGCCATAGGCTACGTGCAGCCAGTATTCAGTAGACAGTATCACTCACAGTGTGCTTGGCTACTAGAAATAAAATCTTGGTTTTTCACTGAATTTTCAAATCTCCCTGCTACATATGTCAAACTGAAAGCATTGACAAAGATGAGCTTACAGTGATGGCTTACTCACCTTTGTGGATCTGTCTTCTGCTCTGCGTGCCTGCACCAGACTGAGAGCAGTATTGCGGATAACTCCCATTGGATCCCCCTTCACTAACAGACGTAGCAACAAGGGAGTCACATATTCCAGACTTGGGAAGTTACCTGCCACGGAGGAACAAGTCACATGCAGAGGGAGAAACAGAGAAAGGGGGGAGAGGTGAGGAGGGGAGAGGGGAGATATTGGGGAGGGGGGGGGGGGGGGGGATTGAAGCTCAAGCATCTTTGTTGCACTCATGTTACACCATGTTACTCATGACTGGATTACATAACTAATTAAATTCCTAAGTGACAAATGACTGCTGTATGGCCATGTCCCAGACCCATTCCAGGCAAAACAGAGTCAGCCTCATGGGATTACATAGCACATAGAATCCTTGGCTGCTTCTAAATGGTATTCTGTTGCTTTCTCCATTCCATACCTATAGCCTCGTTCCCAGGTGCTCAGAAGGGGAGAGGAGCACCGGCCTGGTACCACTGTTCGCACATGTGAGTATAGTTCCACCACATGCGTGTGTGAACGGTGAATACCAGGCACTCCTATTCACCTTCTGAGTGCCTGGAAATGGGGTTTCCACACCCAATTCACAACTCACTCAGCAAAAGGATTAAGAATTCAAGAGATGACCCCTCTCCCTCCTGGATGCTTGAGAAGAGGGCTAAACAAGCATCAGTGAGTTGATCAGCTTCCCCTCGTTGGAGGTTCACGACCCGGCCGAAAGCAACGGCTAGAATGGTTTCCATGGTGAAAGATTTGTAGTTGCTGCATGCATGTAGGTGTGCATGTGTTTGTGTACGTGTGTGTGTGTGTGTGTGTGTAAGAGAGCAAACCACAGTACATAGTTGCATGTCAAAAGAAAAGAACACCTGTGCACATACATACCTGAAGACATCCACACTTTTCCCAGGCTCTGCGTACTCTCCCAGCTTCTCAACCAATGTCTCACGGCTGTTCCTCACAAGGGGAACCATCTGAAGTGGATGCCAAAGTATATTTCAAATCTCAATAATTATATTCTATTCCTTTGACCAGGCTCACCAATCTCATTTTGGCAGTAGAAAAGGCTGGGGAGAGCATTTGCCGAGCCTTCCTCCACTCCTCCCCCTCTGCTTGGTCCAGACCCTTTGGAGCATTCTTCCTTGTGTCCAGAAAGTTGGGGAAATACTGGAGCAGGGAGGAGGCAACTGGTAGACACAATGCATGGTTACCATTGGGAGAATCTTTACAAGATGCAGACCCATGTGTGACAATGAGGGAGCAGTAGCTGAAGCGAATGAAGCTACACATGTATGTAGACTAATCAAGTTATATAACATGACTGCAAACTGAGACAGTTGTTGGGGCTCACTTCTCTCTCCATGAATGTGTTGAATTCCTTCACCATGACCTGCTTGATCATCTCTGGATCGACGACCATCACAGTGGGACGAAGGCCCACATAGAACCTGTGAAAGGGTCACAGCAAAATGGACATTGCCTGTGCAACTATAAAACAATATATTATTGTGGCAGCTTTGTCAGTGTGCCTACTCAGCAGTAGCTCCTGCCATTCACAGGATTCACACCACAGGCAAGCTCTGTAGTGTTCCCTGTGTCACATACATGTACATGTACTGTACTTACCCACACACAGAACCATACTCCTTGTAGAGCTTCTCATAAAACTTCACAATTCCCTGTGTGTGAGAAACGTGTACATGCAAAATATTCTTAATTCAATGAAATGCAATCTGATTGCAAATCACTTATTACCCCTTCACGTACTACCCACGTGATTGTACTTCAAACACAGTTTTGAGTCTTGTGCACTGGAGTCAGACATGTACATGTAACGTGAAGGTGATGCTGTCTACGGCTTGTCAAAAACGCCCATAGTCACTTCTTATTAGGTGCATGTGCCTACATCTACACAGGAAAGTAATATGCACCTATAAGCGAGATGCACTTAATTACATTCCTTGAATAGGAAGTACACTTCATTATAGCTTTTACCACTCCGTAGGATCAAGAATGGCAGAGTTTCTGGTAGACTTCAGTGCTGAATAAAGGGTAACTGGGATGACAGTCGAACCTGAAAATATGTGCCTACAAGTGAGCTTAATAATGGGCGACCATTTAAGGTTACGGGATCCCCATACGCGGATACGTGCACTGTATACTTTATTAAGAGCTATTTCATTGGGTTTTTTGTGTCACCAAAAATGAAACAGTGTGATCAGACATTGACTTAGAAGACTGTATTGAAAGTGTAGAAACGTCCAGACAAAGCCATTTTGTAAATAGTGATGACCATTCCGAAGTTATATGGTGCTGTATTCCAAAGAGGGGAGTCATGATGGTGGTTATTCGCACTCAAGGGTCGTTCTTTCAAGGACTGTTCAACCTAGCCACAAAATGCTTCCGTCAAGCCCTAGAGTTTCCTAGGGCATGTCTCTCAACAGATTTTTGGTGATAGTTTGCTAAAATGGATTTAACTAGCATACAATGGCTACAGCATGAGCTACTACGTATAATGATGTTTAATCTGCATGTTGACTACCCTCCTTGTGCCGAGTAAGTTTGATTTCACTAGCTTAATTTCTGTGCAAGGAAAATCAAAATGTCTAGCCACACCCACCGCACGACGAACTCGTAACCTTAAACCTTAACTCCTGCATGCAACAGTTTAAGTACTGCATCCATGCATGTGACATTCTGTGATGTACCAATTTACTGATCTCCTTGTAGTTGCCATAAAAGGCCACTGGCTGGGGTCCCTTGATGCCACAGCGCTTCAGGACTTGGAACGGGGCATATGCATAGCTGGAGGGAGGAGAAGGAAGGGGGAGTGTATAGTAGACTGCAGTCAGAGTGTCGGAAGACCCCAAACCATCGCTTCTATCTCTCATCTTAGACCTCCCTGGGCTTTCACTATGGTCTCTGTCACTAAGGTAGGTCTCGATAAAATACAAGTTGTGCACTGAATGCCCTTACTATCTGCAATGCCCTTACGGCAAAATCTGCAAAATTTGATGTCAAAAAATCCTTGTAACACTGAGTCGTACGATAACTGCATGCGGCGCATGCACCCTTGCGCTTGTGCAGCTGATCTCCGCTGCATCCAATGGTACATCTCTTGTACTGTACTTCATAATGTGTGAACCTTGCTTAGTAGGGTGAACCTGAGCAAGCTCCACATTAAAACTAGGAAGTCACGGCCACTTGATTAATTACATTTGGGTATCCCGGAACCCAGTCTAGCCACTAGCCCCTCTCCCCCGGCCGGTCAAGCGGGCGTGCGGCTTCGAAGCCACTTCGCTGCGCACCTGCTTGACCGGCTGGGCGGAGAGGGGCTAGCGGCTAGACTGCCCGGAACCTTAACACCACCACATGGAAGCACACACGGATAATAGAGTGCGGGGAACCATGCTCTATTATCCGTGGTGGAAGACGGCTTATCTACGTTACCTGTTGGTGAGCCTAGAGGAGTAATTTACTGTCTTCTGCCATACGTGCCTAAGCAATCACTGAAGTGAATAATATGTGAAGAAGGCATGGCAGGAGGGTAAGCGTGGTCCATACAAGTACAGCGCCACTTACAAGTACAGCACCACTCTGTGGTCTGAAATTGGCAAGTCTGCCAGTCAGCATGTGCAGCTGCAGCAGTACTGCATTCTTGGAGGAAACTGGAGGAGCACGGTGATGTGTTTCGACACATTTTCGTCGATATGGTCAGCGACAAAAATCAAATAACGCAAAAATATGACACACAAAAAGGTTTCAACATGATAATTTCCTGATCGACGGTATGTCTGTCATGCCTAGTCTGTGGAGGAAGCAAGGCGAACGGCATGGCGGGAGAAAATGATCTAACTTTTCTGATGTACTGCCAAGTAAAGTGAGCTCTTCTCCTGGCTTGACCTCGCTTAGGCCACTTAATGAGGTGGAAGCAATGATGTTGGCAGTCTTCCACAGGGTGTTAAAGCTATCATACAATTTTCACCATTGGCTATGAGGTACGTATGGATAAGTAAGGTAGACCCTCCCATTCAGACATAAATACCCTGGGAACCGAGGTCGATGTTAATTGGTCAAGGTTGCAGTGGATTAAACCCTCCTGTAAGGGCTCTATCCTATACTTAAAACCTCTCGTAACAGAGCTAGGTTACAATTCTGAGGTTCATCCTTGATGGTGAAGGACCATTGATTATCATTACTAGCCATGGAGCCTACATGGCCACGGCTAACAAATGTTTCTGGAAGCAGGTACCTTAATGCCTCAATGTATTTAGAATTCTTGTCATTATGTCATTAATCTTATTATCCCACGTTCACATGTGCATGCGCATGCGCAGCAGGGGTTAAGCAATGAGCAGGGGTTAAGCAATGCCGGTGTCTGTATGTCTGTGCATGTGTCTTTTGTCTGCCTGTCACAATATTGCTTTCAAACATGTTAGCTAAGGTATTTACACTCAACCAAGGGCACATCAACCCTAAAGGGAAGAGGGCATGTAACTCTCGTACGTATTGACAATGTAAATGGCAAAATCAAAATGCGGCTACCGGATATACGATATTGTTGTGTGAAAGAATACACAGCTGGCTCCCCGTCTGTCCTACGTGTGGCATCCATTGCACGCAGATACCGTAGGCTTTTTCATGACCATCTCTACTGTATGACACGGTTTGTCGGAGTTTGCTGGCGAAACATAGGCCAGGAGAAGGCAGTTGTAAGTGCTACCCAGTGTAGCAGGAGCGGTTTAGGCTAGAAATTTACTAACTTACTTAGAGAATGCAGAACTGTGGCTGTTACTACCCGGTAAGCATGCCAGAGCTGCGCGCGCCGCAGAACTCGAAACTAATAATGTAGCATGTGATTTCTATAAATAGAATCGATTGGATTTTGCCGTTAGCGGAGTTACATGCCCTCTCACCGCCTTCGGCGGCTCAAAACGCCCTTGACTCAAACCAAACTATGAACATATTAATGTTACTGTACCTGCTACGAGTCAGGGCAGTACGGGGTCGGTATGCATGCACACTTACAATAATAATTTTTTGGCTACAGAGAAAAAGCGAGGGCCATGAAGCGCCGTGTACAGAATCACAATACTGTCCGGAAATCCCCTCCCTTACTTTATCTGTGCTTCCAGAAAAACACTGCAATCTGTTGGCCCAATCACTTATATCTGGGCAGTTAGTCTAGTCATAGATATATGTCGTGTAGTATGTCTATGCAGACTATGGTCTAGAGTCTAGTCACACAGCTAAGCTAATGTACCTGTAGATGAGATAGGCTATCAGCAGGACGATCCCTGCAGCCACTGCCAGTCCCAGTGGAGATATAAGCACCATCCACAACCCCATCAGCTAACTGCAGCTCAAGCATTTATTGTTGGATGACATCATCGTTTGGGCAATTTGCACTTCGACCTCTAATACTAGGGCGGTACCGGTGCTATTAGTAATAGCCCCGCCCTCTCAGTTCAACGCGCGCTAACTAGCTAGCGTGGTTCTAACCGCAAAACGCGGAACAAACTGAGCGACTTACTGGACACTGGACATCTGTCTGCCGTCACATCACCTTTTTTGCTTGTTCAGTTGGTGAGATAACTATAGTAAGTTTTGTTTTGGGGGTGGGGCACAATTTGCTAGTCATCAAAATATTACTGGTCCCACAGTTCTTACTGTTGCCTATCCCTATTTTGGTAAAATTTATACGTAGCAGCAACCTGTGGGGGATCTATGCCTCCTGTGTGCTGTTTGTGTCAAAACTCGGATTTTAAGGAAACTACGTGATCTACTACACTAATATTGACTGATGTTTGCTAAACATCAGTTGACATTTAGCAAATGTCGATCGATGTTTAGCAAATGTCGATCGACGTTTAGCACACAGACAGATGTTTAGTAAATGTTGATCGATGTATAGTAAGATTGATGTTTAGCAAACATCAGTGTAGATCACGTGGTTTCATAAAGATGCGAGTTTTGACACAAAATGGCACGCCGTATCCAGTAACTGTTTCAATTCCTACTGTGTCACTTGGTATATATATAGCTATGGCTGAACTATTCGTGTCTAGGGATATTAATTAAGGACCTGTTTCCAAGGTAGATTGTGAACTGCGCCTTGCCAGAAGTACATTTAGCCCAACACAAACAAAGCCACAAATATGATACACACTGGTGCCTCATCGGTTGCTGCCTCATCGGCAGATGTGTGCCACAGCGACACGACAGGAATTGAACAGCGAGTCTATCCTGTCATCCATTCCAAAGGAAAATTGGTCTGACTTCCAGCGTGCAGCTGTAACAAAGCTAGTTAACGTTAAACGTGTGTAATAGTAGTTTGGTTACCACCAGCTGTAGCCCCGTGTCCACACCTCCTTTGTTGACCCCTCACAAACTGCTGAGGATCAGTGAGGAGCAGCTAGTGGCTGCATGTGAGGTTGTAATGACATATCTGGGACTGTCTAACCAGTGCACGAAAGTAGCTATGATACGCTCAATGATACGCTTGAGAGGAGTCAGGAGCAGGTGGTGTACATTCGTCCTCCCCTGGACTCTAGCATGGAGCACAGTATTAATGGAGGGATGTGTCCCGCAGATGAGGGCGTGGGATTTGAGGTTAAATCTTCGATGTATGCCCCAGGACAAACGAACGGCTCCATCACAACAGCTAGTTCAGAACCCCTTAGTAGCTTTTCAGAGATGACAGACCCGTACTCCTTCCAAGCTGGTCCCATTCCGAGACACCCTGGCCACAATCCCAGGCCCCCACATCAACACCAATCAGAGAGGAGTGCAGGGAGACAGGGAAGGAGTGAGTCCGAGTTCAGCGAGACGTCGACAGAGATGAGCAACAGCAGCAGCATCAGAGAAGTTTCACCTGGAGGTGAGCGGGTCGGCATGGGTGCATGTGATATGACGTGTGTGAGTGGTGCTCACTGTGTGCCATGGAACATGAAACATGTTCTACCTGCAACATGAGAAGTGGTGTGATGATTAGCAGTAGAGGGAGAGAAAATTCCAGACCTGTTAAGACCCAAGCCAAGGCGTTCTGGATACTAGCTCTTACCACTAAGCCACTGGGCCCATGGCAAAGGAGCTCCCCACCTCACCAAGAAAAGTGGAGGGAGGAGGAGTGGGGGAGGTCTGGTGGCTTGAATGAAGCTTGAATACCACTTTGTAAGATGTCTTCAAGATTGTGTAGTAGCATCCTCCCCTCTGGTCCTACCCACACACCAGGCCCGCTTTCAGGATGTCCTGTATTTCTCCTCTTGAAAAGCAAAGAAACACGGGGAAATTCCATTTCACATCGTTAGTCTATCCCATCCCTAAATTGCTGCACACCCTAGGGATGGGATGTGCACGATTTTTGACAAGAAACTTACCTACTTTCTATTTTGGTAGGTGATTATAGACGGAATAGCACTATGCCTTACGATATGGAGCACTGCATGTTCCAGCTGAAACTAACCAAACACTTGTAATACCCATGCCTACCAATTAACAGCTTCTTACCAGTTTGCAGGAAAGGGAGCAAGAGCATACACTATGACGTTAGTGAATCAGATGTTGCAAAGTAGCTCAAGAGCTGCTTTAGCTGAAGTTGTGTTGGAAAGGTGATGAAAGTGGACTTGTTCATTGACTCGTGCATCTGGGGGGGAACAACTATAGAAAGTAGGGAATGGGATGGAAACGCTCATATTCTCTCCATCATATTGATGGCATCCCCGTAATTGGTAACAAGAGTGACTCCTGTTTCCCATACCCTGCTTTTCTAGTTGGCCGAATTCCATCTGCAGTTTTAGTTCCAAGTAAAACTTGCTTAATTGGCCCTATGGCTGCAACAAACTACCATGATCATCCCTAAATAGACAGTCTCAAGTGTTTAAGTTAACATTACATCCAATTTGAATTATTATAATATTATTCACAGGACCTCTTTTGTCATCGAGAAATGGGGCAGACGAACAGCACCATCTGCTTGTCTGTCCTTGTGGGGAGTGCACCATAGATTCATACTTTGCTAATGGTTGCCCAAAGATGCCCAAGTGTATTTCACCGAGTGCAGATAGAACATTCCCACATCTTGATACAAGCAACTTGACAAAGGAGGAAAAGCATGACTTGGAAGAGCGTCTGAAGGAGGAGACAAAAAGCATGATGTGTAAATATGGTCGTCTAGTTACTAGCACAAATGAATCCTTACAGAAGCAAGAAGTGAATCCAGAGGATTTAGCGATCAGTATATTATCCATTGGACTCTTTCAAACGTATGAAAACAAAAAACCTGTCCTCAGCAATGCTGGTGTGAAAATACGGAATGCTTGCTCCATCCAGTGTATTTTTCTAGAGTTGATGTGCTTCTGGTCCTTCTTCAACTATGAACTGTTGGAGTACATCATAGAATACAAAGGCACTACAGAGGACAAAGCAAATTTGCGAGTATATTTAGATGACCTGGAAAAATATTGTCAACGACGAATATTTGAAGTTCCTTCACACGTGTACGGCAATGAAAGCAACAAAGAGAATTGGGCAAAGTTCACCGTGAAGTTGGACGATGAAATTAAAAGGCTGCAAGATTTACGTCATGTTCGGAGAAAGATTGCCAAGATCCTTGGTCTGCAGTCGCCAACACTGTACCTCTGTGACATCACTGAAGGGTGTGTTGAGGTGTTATTCATGATTCCACAAATGGTTGCTCAGAAGGTGTTTCCTCTTTCTGATGGTCAGCAGAGCTCACTGTCAACTAATCATGTTGTGATGAACAGCTTCAAACTGGTAAATCCACAGCATTATTCCACAGCATTGAATTCAAAGCAGGAAAATCCAGAATCACCACAACCCATGCAATTGGAAAGCAGCAGAGAGTCCACTGCACCTCTGAAACAAGCTCCGGTCCTACCACTAGAAGTCAAAGCAGGAAAATCCAGAATCACCACAACCCATGCAATTGGAAAGCAGCAGAGAGTCCACTGCACCTCTGCACCTCACCATCCGCAGCAAGGTGGGGCCGGGTATGGCTGCGATATTCAGCCCAGGGGGACCAATTATTGTCTAATTAGCATGCTAGTCTACAATCATGGTACTAGTCAGGCAACTGTTCATGTACTAAACAAATACTTTTTTCAACAAGAATTCTTTGTTTCTGCAGGGATGACGACCTTGGCAAGGTGTTCTATATGCTACTGTACGTTTTTTCTTTCTTTCAAGGTTAAAACACGCACATTCCCGGATGGATCTAAGGCTATTATAACTTCACTTCCCTGCAAGGAGTAAGTATTCTTCAGTACCACAGTTATTGTAGCTAATTTGATGATGTTCAGGGTAACTACCATAATTATATCACTAAAATTTCACAGGTCTAAATTTTCGCAAATTATGCGTCATTCGTTAAACAACATTTTTGACACGTGCATGGTACAGTCACTAAGACTTGAGTTCATAGAACACTTACCCTGCGCGCCCCTATCTCTCAGTCTAAGATCCAAGCAGTCACTTAGTGACGACATATACATGACATGGACACGTGTCAATATGAACACGTGCCAGAGCCCGTGTATGCCCGTATTTTTAGTTGCAGACCATATTAAAATGCAGGCCCTACCATACCATCGTTTATCTTCTCATGTGATCCGTGGCACGGCTTTCATCACGGATTCTTCGTAGCTAGCACAGACTCATACAAAACTTTGACTGAGGCGTGATGGCATAATTATGACGGTCATGCCGTGGAACACGTGAGAAGATTCCTCCAGGCCTAGCGCCAATCCCTTTCCCCTCCGTTTTTGCATACTGCAAGCAATCAAAAACAGGAGGTGAAGAAGGCCTGCAGGCCTTCTACACCTCCTGTTTTTGATTGCATGGGAACGAGGCTAATTTTGTCCCAGTGTAGCTGGTTTCTGAAACTGAGAATGGCACAACCAGCTGCATTGCTGAATTAATCTCGCACAACGGCTTTTATGTTAGATAGACACAGCAATTGCTTCATAATTGTTCGCCTTCTAAAATGTGATTACCAAGGCCCATTGCTTCAACCTTGAAAACAGAAATCCCTCTGCTGACATGTAGCTAGCCGACGAACGTGTGAATCAGTGAGTGCGCATGAGATAACTAGAACTTCAAGGATCAACACATCACACCGCCCATAAAAAAACTCAGTGTGGCTGTGTGGGCAGTGAACTCGCACACGAAATTATTTCAACAAAAAACAGCAATTTGCGACACTTAGACCTGCAAAATTTAAGCACTGTACGGTATTCAAATTGATATTGTTGCAATACATCTGGATTCCCCCCCCCCCCCCCCCCCCCCAGCTGTGAATAACTTTGCCTGGCCGTGTAATAATATAGATCAACATCTTATTCAGACATTAGGTCAAGCAAAGTTGATTACTTGTTTCTCATCAGGGCCTGCATCACCCTTAAACCTGCCGCTTAAACTGTCATTATGACCTTCAGAACCGTGACACACCCCTTTACTGCTGTGAGATTGTTCCGCACACATATTTGTGCATTTCATCGCTATTAAGAATGCAATGGCCCTGGACTAGTCTGCCATATGCTGTCCATCCATTCATGCAGTTGTAAGAGAGCTCAAGAAGATTTCCGGCATCTCCAATTTAAAGACTTGCCGACAACATCCGGCGCAGTTGGAAGCAAATTGAAGTTGGAAGGCAAGTTTTTGCAAATGAATGTTCTACCTAAATACAGCACACCCTGGGTTGAAACACCGTTTAGTTCACTGAGTGTTTGGCGGACTTCTTCAATCTCTGGAACAGTATACCTATAATTAACCCTTTAAGTCCTATTAACGTTGCATATCTGCAACGTAAGACTTTCAGCTTCATGATGTCACATCCGGCAATGTCCTTGCATGCCTTGGGAGATAGGTTCTGCGACAGCAGAAAGGGCGGGACAGGGGGAGGTGGGTGGGTGCACCCGGAGGGTGCAAACAGCATGGCCGTGTCTGGGCTCCGCGGTAGAAAGGTCCTGGTCGGCACTGGGAGGGCCATTTCCATGCTGTTTGCACCCTCCGCAGCATGGCCGTGTCTGGGCTCCGCGGTAGAAAGGTCCTGGTCGGCACTGGGAGGGCCATTTCCATCGTTTTTGGCATAAATGGGGTCAGAAAGTAGCCGTCTGGCTTTGTAGGGCTTCCATTTCCAGCATACATCGCCCGTTTTTCAGCTACAGCGGTTTGCCATTTCTCGGGATACTTGATTGCAAGTCCGTTAATTGGTGGGCGTGGTTAAGCACGTATACGCTTGTATAGCTGAAATTACCTGTGTGAGCAGTTTTGAGCCCAGCAACGCCAGGGAACAGAAATTAGGATATGGTACCATATAGTGCATAGATTTTGTGAATCTAAATTTGCTAATTTTGTTGAGATAATTTCACTGCCCAAACATGCCACACCCACATTGAGTTTATGAGCAACTTCATGCGCACTCACTGATTCACACATTCATCAGCTAGCTGTCAGCAAAGGGATGAAATAATTTTGCGAACAACACAATCTCATAATTCGCAAAATTTGAAAACCCGCAAATTTAAGCACTAGAGAAAGTTATCATAGCTATCTTGCTAGCGGGGGGCAACTGTCATATACACCAAGCGTTGAACATGTAGTTGGTTTAACAATACGTGAAACTTCGCTTTCTCCTTCTGAAAATTTTGGCCATTTCAGTCCAATCGCCAGCGTACCAGAAGTCTAGCCTCATTCCCAGGCCTTCTCACCCCAGCGTTTGTCGCTTGTAATAGTTCCGCATGGGTGCATGTGATATGACTTGTGTGTGGGTGGTGCTCACTGTGTGCCATGGAACATGAGAACTGGTGTGATGATTAGCAGTAGAGAGAGAGAACATTACAGACCTGTTAAGACCCAAGCCAAGGCTTTCTGGATACTAGCTCTTACCACTAAGCCACTAGCTGGGTCCACAGCAGAGGAGCTCCCCTCCTCCCCAAGAAAAATGGAGGGAGGATGGTGGGGGAAGTCTGGTGACTTGAATGAAGCTTGAATACCACTTTGTAAGATGTCTTCAAGATTATTGTGTAGTAGCATCTTCCCCTCTGGCCCCACCCACACATCAGGCCCGCCATGGGACTTCCCTAATAGGGGCACAGCATCGGACATTGTGGTAGGTCACCGCAGGCAACGGTCACACTCACCAGCGGATAGAGACAACTTCAGTGAGGTGGGAGGAGCGAGACCCACCTTCAGACAGGGACACTGTAAGTCAAGATACTTGTACTTCACGCACATCACTCTCAATTTGAGGGGCAAACACTAAAGAGTCTGATACCCTCGTACCTGTGCTGCTCACTAGCAAGGGTGCTCATAGTGGTTTCATTGAACACACATTGTACAACCACACACATGGCGCACAGATGTTCACTCTTTATCATTTACTGCTAGCCTCGTACCCAGGCCTTCAAATCGCGGGGGGAAGGCCTGGTATACACTGTTTGCGCATGCGCTTAATTTCCCCCAAAATCTTGGAAAATAGGATATCTCGGTATTCATCCGTGAAACGATGACGTCGAATGACGTCTACGTTTACATTCCTAGAAGAACCGCAACGAACGACGAGTAGCAATCATGGCGTGCAAAAGTTCCGGTGGTAGTAGTTTCTCTGAGGCTCTTTCCTATGCTTTGCGAAGGCTGAAAATGACACGGATGACTGTGAAAGAAGAGCAGCGCTCCTCCATGAGAGCTGTGTACGAAGGCAGCGACGTGTTCGTGTGGCTAGCTACCTACTGGCTATGGCAAGGGCCTGTGCTACCAAGCGCTCCCTTTCCTCATGGACTAGCTACAAGAAGGGACTCGTAGACAGTGGAAAGAGCTGTGGTGTGCTTGTTGTGAGCCCTTTGATCACTCTCATGCACGCGTACGCGGGTGTTTACGCAAACGTCATCGGTTAAGCCCAACCCATTCGCAAACGTCACAATTAAAATTGACGTAATATTTAAATTAAACGCATGCGCAAACAGTGTACACCAGGCCTTCCCCCCGCGATTTGAAGGCCTGGGTACGAAGCTACATTCACTGCCACATACATCACACACATGCACACGCACACACACATGCACACGCACACACACATGCACACGCACACACACATGCACACACACACACACACACACACACAGACACAACACACACCACAGGACGACTATCCCCACCCTCCCTTCCTACTACCTTTTCTACCTACGCCTCTTCCCACAAGTAGCCCAACCTTCCTCCTCTCCACCCTGTCCCCCATGGTTTATCTTTGTGCTCCATTCTGCTACAAGCTTCACCTCTGGTTCTAGAACAGTTACAATATTTTTCCGTGTGTCTAGTTATGAAATCAAAATGTATGGTTAGATCATATTTTAAGTATAGTAGCCATCGAAATTGTCCTAATCACTTCCACTTGCCGTCAAACGTAATTTGAGCAGCTGTTTGTCATCTCATTCTTGTTATTGTTGATGTACTGTACTTTTACTAAAACTTGCAACAGCTGAGCGCAGAGCATTGAGCGACAAGCGAAAAGCGTTTACTTTGATGTGGCCTAGGCGCCTATATGGTTTCCCCGCCTAAAATATTTAGCTAGCTATATGAATAATATTTCACGGTAGCCAGAAGCACTAGTTTTTGCGGCAACTTTGGACCTACGACTGTGGCACTCTGCTAGTCTGACAACTACACTGTGGAATTACCAGAGACGGCCGGGGAGGAGACGGAGCCACTTGTATCCACTCAGGACAGTTAAGGTTACGGGTACCCTATTTTGTAATGCCCAAACTGTTTGAATTGTTTTTATGCCCTTTTGTTTTTTGTAACCCTTTATCCTTCACTGTATTTTTGTTTTGTGTAACCCTTTATCCTTCACTGTATTTTTGTTTTTTTGTAACCCTTTATCCTTTACTGTAATGCTTTTAATTAATCTAGTTTGTAATGTATGAAGTATATGCCCTCATGTTAGGTATAGTTATTGGCTCTGTTACCTTTTCTTGTTTTTGTCTTAGGATAGCCTTACTGGTATACTGTATTGTGTTTCTGTATTGTACGTATCCAGGACCCTCAGGAAGACCGGCATACTTGCCGATGAGGCATTTCCTGTTGCAAATTAAAATTTTATCTATCTATCTATCTATCTATCTACCCGTTGACCGGAAGTAAAATTTAATTTGCCTGTTTACGGGCAGCTGCATGTTATTTCAGCGATTCCCGTGCGAATTTACTTATCTACGCATTCTACAACTTTTGTCACGGAAGAGGTAATTGAGATGGAAATAGGCATTTATATAACTGCTACTATCATATATCTAGGACGAGAGCTATGTTTGGGAGTCTGTGTAGGCTGTTGTCCACTGCTAGCGAAGTGAATTGTCGTTGGACGCCATTTTTTCTGTGTACTTTGGCTGCTAGCGGGAGATGTTCGGCGAATGACTTGTTCATTTATAGCTCTCGCACTCGAAGTAGTTGTTGCCCATGACTCATTAGTACACAGGCGAATAATGAAATTGAATATAGTAGTTGCCATAGTAACATAATTGCATCCGGTAAACAAGCCGCTAAAGATAACTGTCCTTAATAGTCGTGACACAGCTGTGTACCTGTAGATGAGATAGGCTATCAGCAGGACGATCCCTGCAGCCACTGCCAGTCCCAGTGGAGATGTAAGCATCATCCACAACCCCATCATTTACATACGCTTGTCCGGCGGCTCGTTATGCCCGGGCGCTCGAACTAACTCTAGAGACGGTGTTGATGGATGACATCATCATCGATCATGGCTGCGTTTGACGTCACCGGCCGTAAAACAACCAAAACGCTCTCCGTTATATTCTGTTAAGTCTTTTTTTTTTTGTACACTGTTCCCCTTCTGGGCTGTACATGTATACCATGAGGTGGCTCAAATAAATAGATGGAAAAAGGAGGCAAAGAAAGTTACTGTACTGTAGTTGTTGTTGTCGTAGGAAAGTTTTAAAAATGATAATCAATGCATGTCCTTCGTTGGTTTGTCTTGTGTCAAGTTGCTTCTGGGCAATCAACAGTCTGCTAATCTCTGTAGAAAATTAGAGTATAGTTATACAAATTCCACCAATCAGATTGCTCACTGCGAGGTATCTAAATCCCATAGTGAAACCTCGTACGGGGTTTCACTATCGAGCCCACAGGGTACTGTATACATGTACCTGTTAGAGTTATTGTTTACTGCCAACTTGAAATCCATGGCAACTAACAGGCTACTGTATTATACAGTGCAGCTGCTTTTCAGTGCACGTATCTCTATCTGTGTACTCATGTACTCAGTCTCTAGCTCTGTGTACGGAAGTGCAACGGCTACATCAAGCGCTCGAAGGAGGAGCTATATAAGCGGGCGGTCACGGGTGGGGTGGAGCCAAGTTTAGGGGCGGAGCCCATGTGACTGCTCAATCGTGCGCGCAAGTCACTCGAGCGCCTCGTGTGTCAGCGGCCTTGTAGTACTCGTAAGCCAGTCTGTTATTTCGTCGAAAAGGACCTCCGACTCGTAGGTTATTTTGTTGACAACTGAAGCGCTAGCGTTGCTATACTCTAAATCGGTTAGACACTGAGACCAATGGGATCTACGCGATTTAGAAACCCTCGGGCCCTTAGTAGCGCCCTCGCTGCGCTCGGGACGCTACAGCCCAGGGCCCTCGGGTTTCTAAACCGCGTAGATCCCTTGGTCTCAGTGTCTAACCTATATGTTGTTCCTTCAAGATCGATGCCTCCTGTGGTGGAAAAGACAAGTGGGGTACATGTATAACATGCCATGTTCTACGTATAAAAACACGCTGACCAATTTTTCATCAGAAACGCAAGCAGCTTGCAATTGGAACTTATCAAGTTACTCACTACTGGAACTTATCAAGTTACTTATCACTACTGTGTCAGCTGTCACTGTAGCGCAGTTACCATGCCGATTACTTTTTTTTATTTTTTTTTATTTTTATTTTTTACTGAATAAATTTGTTACTTCTGGTTATTGGCAGTAGCTACTATGCTAATACAGGCCAGTAACCACATACAAAACACAACAAAAGTACAAGCACAAAGACGACTAGAGTATGAGATAGTTAACTACAGCACGCTTAAAACTTTTTACGGTGTGACATGTGCAAATATCTCTTGGCAGACTGTTCCACAAATTAATGGCAGACGGAAAAAATGAGTTATGGTAAAAATTTGAGTGTGCAAAGGGTAAGGAAAGTGATGAAGAGTGTATAGAACGAATACGGTTGACAAATAGTGAAGGTCTGGAAATGGTAGGAAAGTTATGAAAATTTACATGCCCATTCAAAATGCTGTAGAGTTGACAAAGCTTTAGGAGTTTGCGCCTTACGGCCAGTGAGGGAATGCCGGCTTGCACAGTGAGATCCTCATACGTAGAGTGCCATTGTTTTAGGCATACTTTAAGACCAAACTTCTGAACACATTCCAGCCTCTCAATGTCCTTCTTCAGATGTGGATCCCATATGCTACACGCATATTCCAAGTGAGGGCGGATCAGGGATTGGTATAAGCGTAAAAGAGTCTGAGGTTCAGAATGGTGGTAGAATTTCCGATAGAGAACTCCAATGAGCTTCCTGGCCTTTGAGCAGATGGCAGAAATGTGGTTCGACCAGGAAATGTCGGAGGACAGGATGACACCTAGGTATTTGGTTTCGGTAACATTGTTTATAACATTTCCATTCATATCATTAGTGGAACATTTGGTAGCGTTGGAAGTCTCTTTCTAGAAAAAAGTAGGTGGCAACATTTCAGGAGATTCAGGAATAGGTAGTTGTCTGTTACCCACTTGAAGATGGCATTGATATCATCCTGAACAAGGAGATAGTCGACCGGAGACTGGATAATCTGGTACAGGGCAATGTCATCAGCATAAATAACCATTTTTCCATTTACCGGTAGATCAAGCAGCTATGCGACCTGGAGTAGCTACAACATCAAGTGAGACAGTAGCTAGTTTCTGTTCAGCTGCCATACTACAACATGAAGGCTCCAGTGTGAGATTTAGAAGGCAAACTGGAACAGCTATACGTAGATCATGTTTATGCTACCTTCTGGTTTATAATTGTTAACACTTTGATGAAGAAAGCTACCTCACAGAGAGATGCCTCCCTCTTCTAGCTACCCTCATTATTCATAGACAATTAGCTAGACATCACTCACTTGATAAAAGGCACCTCCGTTTATGTGTAGCTATACTGCAAGTGATCAATGCTGGATGGTAGGAAGGCCTATAGCTGTTAAAGTAAGACCTGAGGCATCGTTCTGAAAGTTGAATCTGCATACATGCCTTAGCTACCATGTGGAGTGTGGTTGCCACTTGCTTGAAATTATTCAAAATACGGAAGCCTTTAGCCTAATAGCCAACTTTTGCATGTGTACTTGTCTACCATCTACGTATCTATCTGATGTCACCACATGACCAGGCCTTCGATCTTCCACTAGCAAGTGGAGGTGGGAATTTAACTGCCTGGGAACAAGGCTAATTAGCTCTGGAACTCAAGCTGTACTATGACAAAATCAACTATAATGAAGCTAAAACATTTGCGATCAAATTGCCATAAATAATCTGCATCACCATGGCAACATAAACACCATGATCACCTTTATACTCAAGTGGTCTTTCAACATGCCCAGACCATGCAACTATTTACTCATTGTTTCTCCAGCTGGTAAATTGTAAGGTTATTGGGATTGCAACTGCATGGTGGTATCTCTACAACAACAAGGATAAGTATATATTAAAGCATGAAATACTAATTGCTTCTCCACAAGAAGTCAGCCTGTTTATTTCTCTTCCCCACCGAAATTCATTCCCTCCTGGCTATCCTGAGGTGTACTCCATTCTTGGGCGACATGGCGTCACCAACCACAGTCTTCAGTGGAACCTGAGGAACACAACAAATAATAAACCTATAAACTGACACTACCAATTTAATTGACGGTGCCAGGAGCGCATGAGCCGCCGAAGGCAGCGAATGCGCTCCTGACGGTGCTTATAGTGTCGACAATGAGAAGTCAGTGAAAGTGTACATGTATATAGTTCAGGTTGGGAATTTAACGTGGTTCCAATGAAAGTGGAAAACTAACCTCGGTTTCTGGAGCCTGCACAAATGTGAACTTCTTCAGGATCTCGATGAGAGCCATCTTAGCCTCCATGAGGGCAAACCTCATCCCAATGCAGTTCCGAGGACCCCAACCAAAAGGCATGTGGTATACATTGGGACGCTTTGCCTTCTCCTCAGGAGTAAACCTGAGGGAGAGAGGGAGTAAAGAGTATAGGAGGAGGGTGGAGAAAGAAAGAAAATAAGCGAGGGAGAAAGAGAAGAAGGGAGGGAGGGATGGGTGTGGAGGAAGGAGGAAAGAAGTATGGAGGATGGAGGGAAGAAGTACGGAGGAAGGAGGGAAGAAGTATGGAGGATTGAGGGAAGAAGCACGGAGGAAGGAGGGAAGAAGTATGGTGGATGGAGGCAGTATGGAGGAGGGAGGGAAGAAGTATGGAGGAAGGAGGGAAGAAGTGCATGGAGTGATCATGAGGATGTGTGGAAGGTGGTCAATGTGGGAGAGACAGAGAGAAGACAGTACCTTTCTGGATCAAACTTTTCAGGGTCTGTCCAGAACTCGGGGTTGTGGTGGATCAAGTGAAAAGGAATGGTGACCACTGTTCCCTTGGGAAAGGTCACTCCACTGATCTCAATGGTTTTCTGAGCTCGACGTGTGGTCCTGAAATAAACACATACCGGGTTTACTCAAAGTGGGAAATATAGTATAAGTTGATGCTGATTGCTGAGTGGCTAGCTTGTGAGGTGACACTTATATATGATCTAATGGTGTGGGGTACGTAGTATTCTCATGTATGTATACAAAATGCCTATTTTTGTGGCCCAACAGAAAATTCCCCTCACAAGTAATAAACCCACTGACATGGTTAGGGAATACGAGAGAAAGCAGAAAAAAAGGTGTCATGCTGGAGATCTCACCAATGCACCAACAATGCTATAAGCATGTAGCCTCGTTCCCAGGCATTGTCCAGTATTTGATTGCTTAATAACTGGAGGTGTAGAAGGCCTGGGAACGAAGCTAACAAGTATATGCTATGTGTTAAAATACAATTGCTATCTAGGCATTAATTAGTAATTATGATGGCGACACACGTTTTAGTATACTGGAAATGCCACAGAAAAGTGATGTATGACTGTACGTGCAGTGGGTCTTTAGGCGGTAACGTCCAATTATATAGCATTCAGATGGCACTATAATTATGGGTTTTGGTTATGCTGCTTCATGAATATGTAATAGTTGTACCATGGGTGTTCACGCTCGTGAATACATTAAACTGCGGCGAAGGGTACAAATCTCATACTCCCTAGTGAAGCCATGGTACAGCTGACTTACCATAGTGTCAACAGCTGCCTAGCAACGCTCAGGGTATATTGAGGCACTGCTTAGTGTACATGAGATTTGTCCACTGTGGCGGTGCCTTTCAATTGACCATCAGGACTGTGTATAAGATACATAATCAGGACCATGAAGTCCTAAGGTGAGCCTGCCCTATAATTGGGGCAAGCCATCAGCTAGCCAGTTGATGGATGCAACCAGAGTCGGAAGTGAGAGTGCAAGCCTAGGATGTTGACCAATCTTGGGAAACGGTCTGCTCACATGCCAAACTTTATCTCACATGCCTGCGTATTCTATGTATCCATTTCACATCACGATCAGGCCATCTTGGGAGTCGTCTAGCATTTCTGTGTTCGATAGACTAGCATTTCATCAAGGATTCGTAGAACTATTGTATTGACGGTAGCTCCTATGAGGCCACACATTAAATTTTATTAAAGCATAGTCTGTAGGAACAGCATGCATACAGTAGCTTATAGGCTTGGTTAGTGGTAGTTACTGATGCTGAGAGAATTCAGGAAACCAAGACCTAGTCAGTCAAGTCACAGCAGAGGAGCAGCATACAGGGTGCATGTAACACCGTTTGATGTACAGGCCTTAGCCAAATTCCAACTGATTCTATCTCTCTATCTCATGTTAGCAAATAACCACAGTAGGGTTTAAAAATAGGAATTGTGTCTGAGAGTAGGGCCTGAACGAATGAGAATGAAAGCTGTCCCAATGACTAGCATGACCGTGTTATGCCGTCGACTAGTTCTCTGTCAATTTTGAAAGCTCCGCTACAGTATGTGTTTATGCTATGCAAAGGGAGAAGAGGGGTGAAGTGGGTGGATGGAGAGGTGTGGGTGAACTGGGATGGGCTAAAGGAGGAGACAATACCGTGGTGCTGGCGGGTACACCCTGAGGGACTCCTGAACCACCATGTCCAGGTAGTGCAGCTCCTGTATGGCATCGTACATGGGGGCATCCTGAGAGGAGGTGGCGGTGATGAGGGAGAGAGTGAAGGGATGATGACAGACAGTCTGTCGAAGCCAGACCCTCACACATGGAGAGGGTCTGGAACAAAGTCTATGGTACAGTTTTGTCCCACTGCAACCATGAGTGCAGTGCCTATCAGAACTCAGAACAAGCGATGAAGCCCAAGTGCTTGCTGCATGTATAAATACCTCTGGGACAAAGCCGTGAATGGGCTTGGTATATCAGACCTTCATGTGCGTGCCAGGGTCTGGCTTTGCCAGACTAGATGACAGAGCAAGTGAGGGGATGATGACGGAAGGAGTGAGGGGGCAATGAGGGAGGAAGTGAGAGGGAGCAAGGACATGATAAGGGAGGGAGTGAGGACATGATAAGGGAGGGAGCGAGGATATGATAAGGGAGGGAGTAAGGACATGATAAGGGAGGGAGTGAGGTGTGATGAGGGATTGAGGGAGTGTTTCATTATGTGACAGTACACATCTGAGGCGGGTACATGATATGATAGCATGTCTAGCATCACTGGTGTGGTGTACGTAGTAGCTCCACCACTCACCGGGTTATTTTCAAAGTACTCGTCAATTGTTGTTTGGAGTTTCTCCTGTATCTCAGGGTTCAGGGCCAGCAGGTAGGAGGTATAGGCCAGGATGTTGGAGGTTGCCTCAAAGCCAGCCAGGAGGAATGTGATGGATTGTACAACAATCTCCTCATCAGTGAGCCTCCTCCCTCCCCCACCCTCTCCCTCCTCAGTTGCGTCAATCATCAGCTGAAGGAGATCCTTCTGAGAAGTGACAATCAGACGATGTTCACACTAGTAATTCCCAGCCTCTAAATGACAAATTCAGACATTTACTTCTTTGAGTGTGTAAAACTTGAGGAATATTGGTAAGTGAATTATTGTATACTTTGTTCAGTACTCATCATGAACTTTGACCTCATTCATGCATGCCACACATAGATATTTGTCTACTAAGTTGTGGTGGCCCTCCGTACAGTATGCAGAGCACTATTAGCGACTTAGTGTGATGCTAGCCTACTCACCAGGTTTTCTTGAGCAGAACTCCTCATCATGTTATACCATAGTCGTGTGTTATTAAATTCAGCTCACTTACTGCTAGTCTCGGCCCCAGGCCCAAACCAACCCCAGCGCGGATCACTTCCAGTATCACACGTGGGGTACTGGAAGTGATCCGCGCTGGGGTTGGTTTAGGTCTGGGACCGAGACTAGCTTACCGCTGGGTGCATGCGCTTATAAACACGCACCAACGACGTCAGGTTCACAGCTATGAGTGGTACTATTGCAGCTCATGGTGCAGGCGCCTGAGACAAGGAGGGTATATATACACCTGTTGGGTTTTGCATTGCATGATGTCGTCACCAGGTAGACTCGCCTTGCAAGATAGTGCAACACTCTCCACTTTTACCTTGCGAGAAAAATGGCCACATTCTTGCACGATCCTGCACGATCTTGCAAGAATATTGCAGCATCTTGCATGAAAACTACTAGCTATTTTCTTTCCGAGTCTTGCAAGAAAGTAATGCAAGATTCGTACAGTACTTTCGTGCAAGACTGGTGGCACACGTGCAAGATTCTTACAAGAATTTACACCATCTTGCAAGAAAGTGGCAATTTCTCTTGTGAGTCTTCCAAGATACATGATACTGACTACTACTTGGACAGCAACAAAGCTTAGTTTGAGGCAGCTACGTATGGGGTGCCATAGGCTACGTGCAGCCAGTATTCAGTAGACAGTATCACTCACAGTGTGCTTGGCTACTAGAAATCAAATCTTGGTTTTTCACTGAATTTTCAAATCTCCCCGCTACATATGTCAAACTGAAAGCATTGACAAAGATGAGCTTACAGTGATGGTTTACTCACCTTTGTGGATCTGTCTTCTGCTCTGCGTGCCTGCACCAGACTGAGAGCAGTATTGCGGATAACTCCCATTGGATCCCCCTTCACTAACAGACGTAGCAACAAGGGAGTCACATATTCCAGACTTGGGAAGTTACCTGCCACGGAGGAACAAGTCGCATGCAGAGGGAGAAACAGAGAAAGAGGGGAGGGGGGAGGAGGGGAGAGGGGAGATATTGGAGGGGGGGGGGGGGGGGGGGGGGGGGGGGGGATTGAAGCTCAAGAATCTTTGTTGCACTCATGTTACACCATGTTACTCATGACTGGATTACATAACTAATTAAATTCCTAAGTGACAAATGACTGCTGTATGGCCATGTCCCAGACCCATTCCAGGCAAAACAGAGTCGGCCTCATGGGATTACATAGCACATAGAATCCTTGGCTGCTTCTAAATGGTATTCTGTTGCTTTCTCCATTCCATACCTATAGCCTCGTTCCCAGGTGCTCAGAAGGGGAGAGGAGCACCCGCCTGGTATCACTGTTCGCACATGTGTGAGTATAGTTCCACCACATGCGTGTGTGAACGGTGAATACCAGGTGCTCCTCTTCACCTTCTGAGTGTCTGGAAATGGGGCTTCCACACCCAATTCACAACTCACTCAGCAAAAGGATTAAGAATTCAAAAGATGACCACTCTCCCTCGCTTGAGAAGAGGGTTACAAAAGCATCAGTAAGTTGATCAGCTTCCCCTCGTTGGAGGTCCACTACACGGCCGAAAGCAACAGCTAGAATGGTTTCCATGGTGAAAGATTGATAGTTGCTGCATACATGTAGGTGTGTATGTGTTTAAGTGAATGTGTACGTACATGTATGTGTGTGTGTTTGTATCAGAGCAAGACACAGTACATAGTAGTGTGTCTAAAGAACACCAGTGCACATACATACCTGTAGACATTCATGCTCTTCCCTGAGTCTGCATACTCTCCCAGCTTCTCAACCAATGTCTCACAGCTGTTTCTCACAAGGGGAACCATCTGAAGTGGATGCCAAAGGATATTTCAAATCTCAATAATTATATTCTATTCCTTTGACCTTGCTCACCATTCTCATTTTAGCGGTAGAAAAGGCTGGGGAGAGTATATGCCGAGCCTTCCTCCACTCCTCCCCTTCTTGTTGTGCCAGGCCCTTTGGAGCATTCTTCCTTGTGTCCAGAAAGTTGGGGAAATACTGGAGCAGGGAGGAGGCAACTGGTAGACACAGTGCAAGGTTACCATTGGGAGAATCTTTACAAGATGCAGACCCATGTGTGACAATGAGGGAGCAGTAGCTGAAGCGAATGAAGCTACACATGTATGTAGACTAATCAAGTTATATAACATGACTGCAAACTGAGACAGTTGTTGGGGCTCACTTCTCTCTCCATGAATGTGTTGAATTCCTTCACCATGACCTGCTTGATCATCTCTGGATCGACGACCATCACAGTGGGACGAAGGCCCACATAGAACCTGTGAAAGGGTCACAGCAAAATGGACATTGCCCGTGCAACTATAAAACAATTGTGGCAGCTTTGTCAGTGTGCCTACTCAGCAGTAGCTCCTGCCATTCACAGGATTCACACCACAGGCAAGCTCTGTAGTGTTCCCTGTGTCACATACATATACCGTAGTCTCTCGAAAATACGCCCACCCCCCTTTTTCGCGACAAGTTGTTGCAAAGGGTCATTTATTACTCGAAAGTACGCCCACCCTATTAGCTCGAACAGGAAAAGCACTTGAATAGTTCCAGAAGAAGCACTGTCAAAGAGGTTGGAATAAAAAATGAAGGCTGGCTATCGCGGGTACTATTTGCAATGAATTTCATTATGTTGCATTCCATTGCATAATCATCTGTGTACTGAATGCATGACATGAGACCGTGCACGCGCTGTGCACGCATGTTTGTGTCTTCGCGTGTGCAATCGCCTTAGCGTAGCACTAGCAGCGCACTACGGATTTCTAGGAAGCAGCAGCAGCAATCGGCAAGTCCCGAAGATAGTCTGCGCACTCTACGTCATTCAAGCAGTCCTGCTGTGTCTTGTTTGCTGTTCCTGTAGCTACTCACACAAAGAGATTGTTCCTGCTCACCAGGACTAGTAGTAGTTAAGCCTTGCTAGAATGACTGTTGCAGTATTGCACTCGTATACGCATGTACTTGGGCGGGCCTACTTTCGAGTCAAGGGTGGGCCTATTTTCGGGAGAAGGGTCCTCAAAAATACGCCCACCCCCCTCTTTGAGCAGATTCTAAATTCATCGCCCATGGGCGTATTTTCGAGAGACTACGGTACATGTACTGTACTTACCCACACACAGAACCATACTCCTTGTAGAGCTTCTCATGAAACTTCAAAATTCCCTGTGTATGAGAAACGTGTACATGTAAAATATTCTTAATTCAATGAAATGCAATCTGATCGCAAATCACTTATTACCCCTTCACGTACTACCCACGTGATTGTACTTCAAACACAGTTTAGAGTCTTGTGCACTGGAGTCAGACATGTACATATGTAACGTGAAGGTGGGGCTGTCTACGGCTTGTCAAAAACGCCCATATAGTCACTTCTTATTAGGTGCATGTGCCTACATCTACACAGGAAAGTAATATGCACCTACAAGCGAGATGCACTTAATTACATTCCTTGAATAGGAAGTACACTTCATTATAGCTTTTACCACTCCGTAGGATCAAGAATGGCAGAGTTTCTGGTAGACTTCAGTGCTGAATAAAGGGTAACTGGGATGACAGTCGAACCTGAAAATACGTGCCTACAAGTGAGCTTAATAATGGGCGACCATTTAAGGTTACGGGATCCCCATACGCGGATACGTGCACTGTATACTTTATTAAGAGCTATTTCATTGTTTTTTTTTGTCACCAAAAATAAAACAGTGTGATCAGACTTTGACTTAGAAGACTGTATTGAAATAGGCACAAACAGTGTAGAAACGTCCGGACAAAGCCTTTTTGTAAATAGTGATGACCGTTCCGAAGTTATATGGTGCTGTATTCCAAAGAGGGGAGTCATGATGGTGGTTATTTGCACTCAAGGGTCGTTCTTTCAAGGACTGTTCAACCTAGCCACAAAATGCTTCCGTCAAGCCCTAGAGTTTCCTAGGGCATGTCTCTCAGCAGATTTTTGGTGATAGTTTGCTAAAATGGATTTAACTAGCATACAATGGCTACAGCATGAGCTACTACGTATAATGATGTTTAATCTGCATGTTGACTACCCTCCTTGTGCCGAGTAAGTTTGATTTCACTAGCTTAATTTCTGTGCAATGTCTAGCCACACCCACCGCACGACGAACTCGTAACCTTAACTCTTTGCACGCGGGATATGCACTTATGAATAATTAGTGAGTTAGAAAAACCAAAATGGAAGATAAAAAAAAGAGTTCCTCTTTCTGGATTCGAATCGTAACTCCTGCATGCAACAGTTTAAGTACTACATCCATGCATGTGACATTCTGTGATGTACCAATTTACTGATCTCCTTGTAGTTGCCATAGAAGGCCACTGGCTGGGGTCCCTTGATGCCATAGCGCTTCAGGACCTGGAACGGGGCATATGCATAGCTGGAGGGAGGAGAAGGAAGGGGGAGTGTATAATAGTAGACTGCAGTCAGAGTGTCGGAAGACCCCAAACAGTCGTTTCTATCTCTCATCGTAGATCTCCCTGGGCTTTCACTATGGTCTCTGTCACTGCCATCGGCAAGGTAGGTCTCAATAAAATACAAGTTGTGCACTGAATGCCCTTACTATCTGCAATGCCCTTACGGCAAAATCTGCAAAATTTGACGTCAAAAAATCCTTGAGTCGTACGATAACTGCACACGCCGCATGCGCCCTTGCGCTTGTGCAGCTGATCTCCGCTGCATCCAATGGTACATCTCTTGTACTTCATAATGTGTGAACCTTGCTTAGTAGGGTGAACCTGAGCAAGCTCCACATTAAAACTAGGAAGTCACGGCCACTTGATTAATTACATTTGGGTATCCAGGAACCCAGTCTAGCCACTAGCCCCTCTCCCCCGGCCGGTCAAGCGGGCGTGCGGTTTCGAAGCCGCTTCGCTGCGCACCTGCTTGACCGGCCGGCTAGCGGCTAGACTGCCTGGAACCTTAACACCACCACATGGAAGCACGGATAATAGAGTGCGGGGAACCATGTTCTATTATCCGTGGTGGAAGACGGCTTTGCTACGTTACCTGTTGGTGAGCCTAGAGGAGTAATTTACTGTCTTCTGCCATACGTGCCTAAGCAATCACTGAAGTGAACAATATGTGAAGAAGGCATGGCAGGAGGGTAAGCGTGGTCCATACAAGTACAGCGCCACTTACAAGTACAGCACCACTCTGTGGTCTGAAATTGGCAAGTCTGCCAGTCAGCATGTGCAGCTGCAGCAGTACTGCATTCTTGGAGGAAACTGGAGGAGCACGGTGATGTGTTTCGACACATTTTCGTCGATATGGTCAGCGACAAAAATCAAATAACGCAAAAATATGACGCACAAAAAGGTTTCAACATGATAATTTCCTGATCTACGGTATGTCTGTCATGCCTAGTCTGTGGAGGAAGCAAGGCGAACGGCATGGCGGGAGAAAATGATCTAACTTTTCTGATGTACTGCCAAGCAAAGTGAGCTCTTCTCCTGACTTGACCTCACTTAGGCCACTTAATGAGGTGGAAGCAATGATGTTGGCAGTCTTCCACAGGGTGTTAAAGCCATCATACAATTTTCACCATTGGCTATGAGGTACGTATGGATAAGTAAGGTAGACCCTCCCATTCAGACATAAATACCCTGGGAACCGAGGACGATGTTAATTGGTCAAGGTTGCAGTGGATTAAACCCTCCTGTAAGGGCTCTATCCTATACTTAAAACCTCTCGTAACAGAGCTAGGTTACAAATCTCAGGTTCATCCTTGATGGTGAAGGACCATTCATTATCATTACTAGCCATGGAGCCTACATGGCCACTGCTAACAAATGTTTCTGGAAGCAGGTACCTTAATGCCTCAATGTATTTAGAATTCTTGTCATTATGTCATTAATATTATGATACATGTCATATTATTATCCCACGTTCACATGTGCATGTGCATGCGCAGCAGGGGTTAAGCAATGCCTTCGTGTCTGTATGTCTGTGTGTGTGTGTCTTTTGTCTGCCTGTCACAATATTGCTTTCAAACATGTTAGCTAAGGTATTTACACTCAACCAAGGGCACATCAACCCTAAAGGGAAGAGGGCATGTAACTCTCGTACGTATTGACAATGTAAATAAAATCAAAATGCGGCTACCAGATATACGATATTGTTGTATATATAACTGTATAATAATATTATGTGAAAGAATACACAGCTGGCTCCCCGTCCGTCCTACGTGCGGCATCCATTGCACGCAGATACCGTAGGCTTTTTCATGACCGTCTCCACTGTATGACACGGTTTGTCGGAGTTTGCTGGCGAAACATAGGCCAGGAGAAGGCAGTTGTAAGTGTTACCTAGTGTAGCAGGAGCGGTTTAGGCTAGAAGTTTACTGACTTACTTACATGTAGAGAATGTGGAACTGTGGCCGTTACTACCCGGTAAGCGTGCCAGAGTAATGTAGCATGCGAATTCTATAAATAGAATTGATCGGATTTTGCCGTTAGCGGAGTTACCTGCCCCTCTCACCGCCTTCGGCGGCTCAAAACGCCCTTGACTCAAACAAAACATATTAATGTTACTGTACCTGCTACGAGTCAGGGCAGTACGGGGTCGGTATGCAGGCACACTTACAATAATAATTTTTTGGCTACGGAGAGAATGCGAGGGCCATGAAGCGCCGTGTACAGAATCACAATACTGTCCGGAAATCCCCTCCCTTACTTTATCTGTGCTTCCAGAAAAACACTGCAATCTGTTGGCCCAATCACTTAATCTGGGCAGTTAGTCTAGTCATAGATATATGTCGTGTAGTATGTCTATGCAGACTATGGTCTAGAGTCTAGTCACACAGCTAAGCTAATGTACCTGTAGATGAGATAGGCTATCAGCAGGACGATCCCTGCAGCCACTGCCAGTCCCAGTGGAGATATAAGCACCATCCACAACCCCATCAGCTAACTGCAGCTCAAGCATTTATTGTTGGATGACATCATCGTTTGGGCAATTTGCACTTCGACCTCTAATACTAGGGCGGTACCGGTGCTATTAGTAATAGCCCCGCCCTCTCAGTTCAACGCGCGCTAACTAGCTAGCGTGGTTCTAACCGCAAAACGCGGAACAAACTGAGCGACTTACTGGACACTGGACATCTGTCTGCCGTCACATCACCTTTTTTGCTTGTTCAGTTGGTGAGATAACTATAGTAAGTTTTGTTTTGGGGGTGGGGCACAATTTGCTAGTCATCAAAATATTACTGGTCCCACAGTTCTTACTGTTGCCTATCCCTATTTTGGTAAAATTTATACGTAGCAGCAACCTGTGGGGGATCTATGCCTCCTGTGTGCTGTTTGTGTCAAAACAAGGAAACTACGTGATCTACTACACTAATATTGACTGATGTTTGCTAAACATCAGTCGACATTTAGCAAAATTTAATGTCGATCGATGTTTAGCAAATGTCGATCGACGTTTAGCACACAGACAGACGTTTAGTAAATGTTGATCGATGTTTAGTAAGATTAATGTCGATCGATGTTTAGCAAACATCAGTGTAGATCACGTGGTTTCATAAAGATGCGAGTTTTGACACAAAATGGCACGCCGTATCCAGTAACTGTTTCAATTCCTACTGTGTCACTGGGTATATATATAGCTATGGCTGAACTATTCGTGTCTAGGGATATCAATTAAGGACCTGTTTCCAAGGTAGATTGTGAACTGCGCCTTGCCAGAAGCCCAAGATAAACAAAGCCACAAATATGATACACACATCTGCCCACCGGTGCCTCATCGGTTGTTGCCTCATCGGCAGATGTGTGCCACAGCGACACGACAGGAATTGAACAGCGAGTCTATCCTGTCATCCATTCCAAAGGAAAATTGGTCTGACTTCCAGCGTGCAGCTGTAACAACGTTAAACGTGTGTAATAGTAGTTTGGTTACCACCAGCTGTAGCCCCGTGTCCACACCTCCTTTGTTGACCCCTCACAAACTGCTGAGGATCAGTGAGGAGCAGCTAGTGGCTGCATGTGAGGTTGTAATGACACATCAGGGACTGTCTAACCAGTGCACGAAAGTAGCTATGATACGCTCAAATGTCTCGTCACACTCCAGAATCCGTCCCAGCCCTGGTCTCGGTGTCCCCTCTGGTCTGGGGAGGATGGTGGTGGGAGTGATTCTACTGTTGTTGGTCCTGAGTGGGGACATCGAAACTAACCCAGGACCTGTCGGTGAGTTTCTGGTGTTGTGTGTACACTGAAGCTTCCTCTTAGAACGTCATATGTGACCGAGGTCATATCTATCTGAGTGATGTCTCATTCCCAGACCCATGATCACAATGTGGAGGAGGGTCTGGGAGAAAGGCTGAGGTTGAAGTGTACTATGTGGGATGTGTAACGCATAGCGACGTAATCTCCTTGTTAACCCTTTACAGACCAATGACGCCATATGGCGTCATGAGACTTTCAGCTTCATGATGTCACATCCGGCAATGTCCTTGGGAGATACAGAAAAGGTGGGGCAGGGGGAGGTGGGTGGGTGCACCCGAAGGGTGCATACATCATGGCCGCGTCTGGGCTCAGCTTTGAACAGACCTTGGTTGGAGCCGGGTAAGGCCATTTCTCGGCTTTTAAGCATAAATGGGCCTAGAAAACAGTGGTGTCACCTTGCAGCCTCAAATTCCAGTGTTCAAGGCTGATTTTTCTGCTAGAGCGAGTTACCATCGCCCGAGCATCTTGATTGCGTACTCGTTAATGAGTGGGTGTGGTCAGAATCATGAATGTGGAAAGCATGGCTGTGTGCAGTTCTGTGTGAAGTTTTGAGCGTGAATGAAGCTGTCTCCCCCAGCCCTGATACACATGTACACCCACCCGACACACCCTTTATTTTACTAAGCATTTGTTGCTTCCTGTTCCTGGAGTATATTCATACTAGTGTTAGGATGCCTCCTGATAACACTCTGCATACCAGATGCTTATGAATTCACTCAGAGTCATGGCAACCTTATCCCCTCAGGGCAACTTACACTGGATGACCTGAGTGAAGTCAGGGCAGGGAGCCTTGTACGAGGCCAGTGCCAAGTGGTATGATATCGGCATCGAACTGAAATTCTCCATAGGAACATTGGACACCATCAGGAAAAACTTTCCTCATGCAGCAGAGTACTGCCTAAGAGAATTGTGTATTCGCTGGTTGAAGTGTACTGAGCCCCGTCCCACCTGGACAGCTCTGACTAAAGCTCTGGAGAGTGCTCCTGTGGGGGAGGGACACCTGGCCCAGCAGCTGAGAGACAAGTACTGCCCAGGAAGAGAGGACATGATCCCCCACGTGTACCCCACCCCAGGACTATCACCCCCTGGTGCTCCCCCGACCTCACAAGGTAATACCTTAGAGTATTCTAGTACTGATGAATGATGGAAGTCAATTACGTACTAGTAGTGATCAGTGAGTGTACTGTGTGGGATGTTTGTGAGTCATGTCCACTCCCGTGTCTCCCTGCAGTACCACTTGGCGAGCATGGAAGCCACCATCTTCCACCACAAGTTCAGCATTCTTGGACGACTCCACAAGCTCAGTTCTTTACCTCCCCCTCCTGTGAGCCGATGCAACCGCACCGCTCACACCCTCCACCAGGCTCTGGCCCCTACTACCATCACCCAGCAACCAACTGCCCCACATCTACACTGTTCATCCCTCCACCCACACTTGGAGCAGCCAGTGCTGCCCTCCCCACACACTCACAACTCCCTCAAGTCCTTCCTGGCCCTGCCCCATCCACAGCTTTTCCTCCCACATCACTACCAGCACAGCCGACTCCCCCTCAGCTTGCAACATCTCACATTCTACAGACTGCGGCCACATCTCAGCCACCAGTGCAGGCATCAGTCGCAACAGGTAGCTCCAGCAGTAGGTATAGTGGTAGCTATCATGTTGGGTGCTTTGTGTATGATTCACTTAGTTTACAGAGCATGCAGCTTCATTGAAAGCCATAATGGTAATTGTGAATGTGTTGGTCAACTGCTGCTCATAATAGTATATTTTTGTTACTCCTCATCTCTCTAGGTGTTGTCCCTATCCCTCCTCCTGAGACATCAGAACCTCCTACTGCAACCACACCCCCTCATCGGCCTACACCAGCACACAGAGGTGTGACATGACTGTACTTCTTTCATATAGCTCTCAGTAATACCTTGGAATTAGACAGAATACCACCCGAGAAAAAACATTGCCTGCCGTGTAATATTACCTGCTATACATAAAACATTAATTGTGTATCATGATGCGTGGGCGTATGAAAGAAGCCACCAGGGGGTACACTGGCTGGAGTGCTAATTAGTTGACACAGGTTACTACTTGCATCCCAAGCTGCCCAGAGGCCCCAGACCATTTCGCTCAATCATGATACAAGCCAGTGTTAATAATGTACTTCCTTGGGCTTTGCCCTCGTAACTACATTATTTACCCTCGGATGGTACATACCCACAGCAAAGCCATGGTACAACAATAACATGTAGATGCTGCTACTGTAATTTGTCTGTATACCCAAACGCCATTAAAGCTGAGGTCTGTGTATATGATTAATCAAACGAGTGAGTGTCCTCATTCCATTTTAGGTTTCTTGGAGCCACATCATGTGGAAAACCAAGTCAAGGATTTTGATGATAAGTTCAGTAGTCTTGCCAACAAAGCCTACCTGGAAGTGAGCAGAGAAATGGAACCCTCCACCTTCCTTGCCCGTGTTACATACCTGCCTGTATCTTCCAGAAATCAGCATCGGAGCTTCATTAAGAAGAAATTGACACATATTCGAGAACCAGTAACGTTTGAGAAGATTTGGTCTATTCTGAACCTTTACTGGGACTTTCTGAACTATGGACTCCTGGAACACGTGATAAACACGTTTGGAAGTGAAGACTTGAAACATCAGATGCAGAACTATTTGGAAGAACTTTCTACATTCAAGAGAAGAACCCGACTCCGTGACTTTATTAAAAGCTGGCCATGCAGAGATGATGGGCCACCAGAAGAGGAACTAAGGAAATTAGTTGCCAAAATGCGTCACGAATGGACCCAATGTACTCTCCACGATGTGGAGTCATTCAAGAAAGCTCTCATTCACAAGTTCTTTCTACCAGAATTTGACATAATTCTCCAGAAGGCTGAGAGGGGGTGTGTCTGTGTCACGTGGCTCACGTCTCCCTTCACTGCCACACTACTGCAGCAGGACCTGGCAAACATTGAGACGGAGTTCTTCAAGGAGCACAGCATTGATTCAGTGACTGTCGATGGTCAGGACATCTACCTCACCCCTGTCAAGAAGTATGGTGGCTACCTGAGAGAGCTGTACACCTCCGAGAGACCGCTAGTGGGTGTTGGCCCTCCTACCCCAACTGAAAAGCTCCTCCCCTTCAAGTTAGCCAGGATCGAGAAGGAGAAAATCGACCTACAAGATGCAGATCACTTCACTAGGAGATACATACGTGGAGACCTAGACAATATTGACTATTCTGGAGGTATCGTTTACAAGAAGTTTCCAATGAAGTTGGCAGAACTTGATTGTCATGGGCGTGATTCCCAACAAGTGGTTCTGATTGAAGGTGCCCCTGGGGTGGGCAAGACGACCTTCAGTTGGGAGTTCTGCAAGAAGTGGGGCAAGGGTGAGATTTTAAAGGACCATTCCCTGCTCCTCCTCCTCCCACTGCGGGACAACAACCTGAAAGGGGCCAAAACCCTCTCAGACCTCTTCTACCACCCAAACCAAGAGCTCCAGCAAGCAGTGGTCCAAGAGGTCACCAGTAACCAGGGCAAGCGAGTGGCCATCTGGCTGGAGGCATGGGATGAACTCGATCACAAACCACATGAGGAGACCTCCGTGTTCCTGGACCTCATCCATGGAAGAATCCTACCCCTCGCAACTGTGTTTGTCACAAGCAGGCCTTGGGCCAGTGAGTACCTCAGAGAGAAGTGTGGACATCGAATCTCCTGGCACGTTGAGTTCCTGGCATCAGCAAAAGATCAGATCAAGTACTACATCAGCAAAGCTGAAGCCGAAGCACAGCCTAGTTCCTTCGCCACCAAATTCACTCACTATCTCTCATCTAATCCAGCAATCGGGGCAGCCATGTTCACTCCTGTCACAGCAAAGATGTCGGCAGAAGTGTTCGCCTGGAGCCAGCTCACTGAATCACCCCCTCCCACCACTATGACAGAACTGTTCACCACCTTCACCATCAAGACCCTAGCAGGAATCCTCTCAACACACCCACTATACCACAAACAGCAGTTGAAAGTGACTAGCTTCAGTGACCTCCCCCCGGATGTGTACAAGCAATTCCTGGGCCTGTGTAGAATGGCCTACGAAGGAATACTGAACAGGCAACAGCTGGTTTTCTCTGCAGCACACCTTCCCACTGGATTCTCGCCCCTTGGCTTAATGCAGGAGGTCCCGCAAGTGTACAAACAAGGCAAAACATCCTCCTACCATTTCACCCACCTAACACTGCAAGAATTTTTGTCTGCCGTTCATATCTCACAACTCCCCACAGACAAGCAGACAAAACTGATTCAAGATCATGTTGATAGTGGGCATTTCAAAATGAGTATGAGATTTGTTGCTGGACTCACAAGGTTGGCAAACGTACCTCAAGAAATCACTAGGACGCTGAGGGAGGATCGTCATAATAATCTGACTTTACTTCATTGGCTGTTTGAGTGTAAAGACACTTCAGTGACCACGAGAGCTCTGGGTTCACATGAGAAGGTTGTCAGTTCACACTATTCCTGGACTCCCCTGGATTACTATGTGACAGGACATGTCATCTCACATTCCAACTGCCCCTGGGCACTGTTCTTTTGGCGCTCTTCCATTGATGACGAGAAGTTTGAGCAGTTTTGTCAGGGATGTGCTACCCCTGGGGGAACTGGATGTGAGGGCTACATCTCACATGCCCACCTCGGTAACAATGACATCACCTCCAAACACATGCCGTCATTTGTGAGCATCACCCCACACATCGTACAGGGCACAAGAACGCTATTCCTGAGTGGTAACAAAGTGGATGGGAGAGCGTGTGACCTGCTGGCCAAGGTAGTACCATCAATGTCGAGGCTAGAGGAGCTTTGGCTCAACCGCAACGAAATAGGACATGGTGGTGCTGTGAAGGTGATCAAGTCACTCTGTGGCAGTGAAGTGAAACAACTGTTGTTGTATAAGGTTGGGATTGGGGGACAAGATTGTGAGGCATTGTCAGAACTGCTTCGGTCCACTCCTTCACTTGAATGGCTTCACATTGGCCAGAACAACTTGTCCTCAGAGAGTGTAGCCAACGTCATGACTGGACTCAGTCACAACAATTCTCTAAGAAAGCTGAGCATTTCAGAGTCTCACTTTAGCCTGACAAATACACAACACTTGTCATCACTGCTGAGAGAACACTCAAAGTGCTCACTAACGTCATTGAGGTTACGAGACTGCCACATCAGCAGTGAAGGTGCAGTGGAACTGGCAACAGCACTCTGCAAGAACACTACACTCAGAGAACTGAACTTGAGTGGTAACGTCATTGGAGAGCCTGTGGAGGGAGTGACTGCAATAGCCACAATGTTAGCAGAGAACAAATCGCTGACATGGTTGGAGTTAGAAGACTGCCACATCAGTGGACAGGGTGCTGGTGAATTGGCGGCTGCACTCTGCAAGAACTCAACTCTGCAAGATCTGGACCTAAACTTTAACCCCATTGGTGTAGAGGGAGTCTCCAAAATGTCAGAGATGGTACAGCAAAATACTTCACTAACACGGCTACGCATATTGTGTGATGACTCGGTCGGGGAAGAGGGGACTCGCAAACTCCTGAACAGCGTCAAGTACAACCAGACATTGAAGGAGCTGTGGCTGCCAGAGAATTATAAGTCAGCAACCAGTGACTGCAGAATTCATTGGTGGTGATACACGAACTCCAAGATGCATCTTTCAGTAAGAATTCTTTTTGATAATAATTATGTACACCTTTATCTGTAGCCTCGCTCCCAGGCCCTGCCAGTACATGCAGAAGCAATGAAAAGCTGCATGGGTGTGGCCTGGGAATGATCTAATATATCAATCTGCATGTTGATGTTAATTATTTGTGCTAACATATTTGTTTTATCATTTACACCATAGTTGCATGCACTGTTTAATTGTTTACTCAACATTGAATCTTAATTTGAAAATTATACACACATTGTGTGTGCACATGCTTACTCTGACAGGGGATTGGGGGGGGATTGCGGACACCATGGAAATATGTAATATAGCATGAATTATCATTCTACATAATATTATCATATTGCATATCAAGAAGTTGGTGCCAAAAGGACACAATTAATCGAAGTTCCCTGATACTTCCCAATCTGAACACAATTGATATATCACACACTAGCGCCATTCCCACCTCCAGTCTTTGATTGCGTGTGGTACATATATAATTGTATAATTATCCGTATTCGTATACTACAAGCAGTCAAAGACTATAGATGTGGGAAATTGGAACAGCCTGGGAACGAGACTAATCACACACTGTGTGCAGCTCCTCTGACCTGTATGAAAGAAATTGTAATGTATAATATCTATGATGATATCATACAATAAGTTTCGTGTCATAATTAAATTGTTGTGCATGTGAACTGCCTAACGACATCGATCACGGATGCTTCAATTATCCAATCGAAGTGCACAGTTATTGGTCTGGCAGGGTTATAGGGTATCAACTGACCAACCCAAAGAAGAGAGTCAAACAGCAAACCGGCCGTGCAGTACAAGCTTAAGGACAGTGACATCAGACCATCTACAATGGCAGCAAGAATGAAGTGGGAGAGATAACTCTCAGGATGGGTGCTGGTCCCGCTTTGAGTTGCAGCGAATCCAGCCACGCAGAGTATGTGATTTCGTGAATAATGAACCCCTCAGAACCCACAAACTCGTTGGACATGGTATTTATGTTGCCATGGTGATGCAGATTGCAAATTTGAAATCGGGAAGTTTTTGAGCTTCATTAACTTGTTAACAATAATTATTGGGATTGCAACTGGTGGTATCTCTATACAACAACAAGGAATAAGTAAATAAGTGCATGAAACACTAATTGCTTCACCACAAGAAGTCAGCCTGTTTGTTTCTCATTCATTCCCTCCTGGCTATCCTGAGGTATACTCCATTCTTGGGCGACATGGTGTCACCAACAACAGTCTTCAGTGGAACCTGAGGAACACAACAAACAATGAAAAGCACTAAAGTGCAAACCTCGCCCTCATGTAGCAAAGCGTACTCAGAAGATCTACCAGTGGAATGCAGGCATTGGAGGGTGCGGCGAGCCTGAGCGAAGTGCACGTGCAGGATATGCATGGAGCAGTTGCATTCATACAGTGACTGTCATCAGACTCAATTATGTGACTGGGCAAATTTAGCCTCGTACCCAGGCCTGGGTACGAGGCTAGGGCAAATTATGAGCCACAGAATTATGACACTACATGCACTAAACATACACTAGTGCAAATGTGAGTCAGGTTAGCGTTAGCTGAAGCAGTCTAGCAGGTACGTCACCGGCCATGGCGGTAGACCCACGAGCTGTCTCCGTCTTTGTTGTCGCCACCGAGGAGGCAGAAGTTCATGGTGCTCTAGCCTAGCAGGTATACATTCACGATGTGCAAGTATCACGTGTCATCCGGTGCGCGTTCAGGGTCTGGTATCAGGATCCCGGGAACCAGACTACAGCTCGCTAGCTCATCGTATTGCCACTTTGTGCCGCTTGGTTTGTGGTAGCGTTGGTGTCGCTAGACGCCACGCTTCACGTACCAGTAGTGTAGTAACAGCGCTAGTGACCCGCTGATGTCGATTTTGTGGCACAAGCACCAAGTAAAGTTTTCGTGGTGAGCTAAAAACTGTCATAACTCTCGAACTTAACAGTTTTATCCAAATTGCTATGTTAATTTTGTTCCTTACGTCGAGCGCTTTCTTTTGATACCTTGGTCTTACTCGTCAAGTACCCGCAGCGCCCACTAGAGCGGTAACAGACAGACAGACAAACAGACAGACACACACGATGAGTACTAGAACCTCCCCCGCATGGGCGGGGCGAGGTTAATAATCCTATAAACTGACTCTTGAAGTCAACAATGAGACAGTGTACAATTATATACCTGAGGTCTGGAAACTTCTGCAGTTCCTTAGTCACTGTAATGTTATGTGAATAACTGGAGAACTGACCTCAGTTTCTGGAGCCCGCACAAATGTGTACTTCTTCATGATCTCAGTGAGAGCCAATTTAGCCTCCATGAGGGCAAACCTCATCCCAATGCAGTTGCGAGGACCCCAACCAAAAGGCATGTGGTATACATTGGGACGCTTTGCTTTCTCCTCAGGAGTAAACCTGAGGGACAGGGGGAATAAAGGAGGTGGAGGAAGTGTTCCCAGGGCTTCTACACCTCCAGTTTTTGATTGCTTGCAGTATGCAAAACTAAAAATCTGGAGGTGTAGAAACCCTGGGAACGAGGCTAGAGGGAGGGAGGGGTGTGGAGCAAGGAAGGAGGCAGTATGGAGGGAAGGAGGGAAGAAGTGCATGGAGTGAGGATGTGTGGAAGGTAGTCTAAGTAGGAGAGACAAAGACAAAGACAGTACCTTTCTGGATCAAACTTCTCAGGGTCTGGCCAGAACTCTGGGTTGTGGTGGATCATGTGAATAGGAATGGTGACCACCGCTCCTTTGGGAAAGGTCACTCCACTGATCTCAATGGTCTTCTGAGCTTGACGTGAGGTCCTGAAATGAACACATACTAGGATGATCTAACGGTGTGGGGTGATAATGCTGGCAAATGTGTTGCATGTAAAGTGTCTGCAACATTATTTGGATGAGAATGCTCATTGTGGCCCTGCAGCAATATCCCCCTCACAAGTACTAGGTGGTAACATCCTATTTGTAGTGCTCAGATGGCACTACAAAAGTGATTATGGGTTTTGGCTATGCTGCTTCATGAATAAATTTATCAGGACTGTACACTGCATGTGCTCGCTGATGTGCACTTCACCAAATAATGGTACCAAATTTTATCCGGAAGTGCAACAGCTCCCTACGTATCCACTTCAGTGTGCACGTCTTTTTTGGTTGAACAGAGCTGTGTCTTGTAGATAAAAACGACTCCCATGTTTCATTAATGTATAGTCGTGCAATACAGACTAGTATAGCAGTAGTTTCAAGTTCCCAGGCAATCTCGGGAGTCATCTCTCCACTCAGAAAACAATTGACAGAAGGCAAAAGCTTCCCTTTTTGTCAAAGATTTGGTAACTTAATTGGGGCGAGCTTGGCCCACAGCTTGGGCTAACCTGACTCACAGTTGCTGTGATGTGCATGAGTATTATGTTTCAAGAGTGCCATAATTTCTCTCCACTCAGAAAACAATTGACAGAAGGCAAAAGCTTCCAATAGGTAGCTTTTGGTCAAAGATTTGGTAACTTAATTGGGGCGAGCTTGGGGCGAGCCTGAGCGAGCCCCACACTAGCGTGACTTCATTGCGCTCTGCATGTGTATGTATACTTGCTTGTCCGGTGGATCTTGCAATTACCGTAAATTTTAAATCAGCGAATTTCACTTGCACGTGCACATCAAATTCAACGATCTCGACGAACCGTCTAGCTACGTACCTGTAACCTGTTCGACGAACGATGGCGACAAAAAGACGGAGACCACTCGTGGACATCGGCTAGAGCACCATGAACATTCTTCCTCCTCGGCGACACTGACAAAGACGGAGACAGCGCATGGACCTACCGATGTACTGCGGTGACATTGCTGCTAGGCTATAAACGCTAACCTGACTCACAGTTGCTGTGATGTGCATGAGTATTATGTTTCAAGAGTGCCATAATTTCTCTCCATTCAGAAAACAATTGACAGAAGGCAAAAGCTTCCAATAGGTAGCTTTTTGTCAAAGATTTGGTAACTTAATTGGGGCGAGCTTGGGGCGAGCCTGAGCGAGCCCCACACTAGCGTGACTTCATTGCGCTCTGCATGTGTATGTATACTTGCTTGTCCGGTGGATCTTGCAATTACCGTAAATTTTAAATCAGCGAATTTCACTTGCACGTGCACATCAAATTCAACGATCTCGACGAACCGTCTAGCTACCTGTAACCTGTTCGACGAACGATGGCGACAAAAAAGACGGAGACCACTCGTGGACATCGGCTAGAGCACCATGAACATTCTTCCTCCTCGGCGACACTGACAAAGACGGAGACAGCGCGTGGACCTACCGACGTACTGCGGTGACATTGCTGCTAGGCTATAAACGCTAACCTGACTCACAGTTGCTGTGATGTGCATGAGTATTATGTTTCAAGAGTGCCATAATTTCTGTGCTTATTGCCCGGTCACATTCTGATGACAATCATGTGAATGCAACTGCTCCTTGCATGCCCTGCACGCGCATACATATGCACTTCACTCAGGCTTGCCCTCCAATGTCCTGCATTCCACTAGTTATTTGCTTAGGCCAATTGATGTCACACAAGTACAGAAAGTAAACACGGTCTGCATCCAGTGTTCTGAAAAACTGTGCACCTATGGGGCAAGTGCTCTACTGGGCACCTCTTAATTTTGTTGTAGGAGACAGTAGGCTTGGTTATTGATGCCGAGAGAATTTAAACATAGACCCCTCTAACTCATGGTAAAGGAGTGAACTGAGCATACAAGCATGCAGTATTACGGTGCGTGGAGGCCTTAGCAGAATTCCAACTGATTCTCTCTATCTCTCTTATGTTAGCAAATGGCCAGGGTAAGGAATGGTGTCTGAGAGTTGGGGCTGAGTTAGAGTACAAATGAGAATGATAGCTGTCCCCATGACTAGCCTGTTTTTCATATGTGAAAAAGGCTGGGAGGAGCCTGGGAATGAGGCTACCCATGACCATATTATGCTGTCGATTAACACTTGAATTCAGTTCTCTGTCAATAATGGAACTCATGGAACTCCACTACGGTATGTGTTTATGCTGTGCAAAAGGAGAAGAGAGTGAAGTGGGAGGATGCAGAGGTGTGGGTGAGACAGGATGGGATAAAGGAGGAGACAATACCGTGGTGCTGGTGGGTACACCCTGAGGGACTCCTGAACCACCATGTCCAGGTAGTGCAGCTCCTGTATGGCATCGTACATGGGGGCATCCTGTGAGGAGTTGAGGGGGTGATGAGGGAGAGAGTGAGGGAGTGAGGTGTGATGAGGGGGATGTTTCATTTGTGGCAGTACACCTCTGAGGCGGGTGCATGATTTGTTAGCATGTCTATAATCATGTCACTAGTAGCTCCACCACTCACCGGGTTATTTTCAAAGTATTCGTCAATGGTTGTTTGGAGTTTCTCCTGTATCTCAGGGTTCAGGGCAAGTAGGTAAGATATGTAGGCCAGGGTGTTGGAGGTCGTCTCGTAGCCAGCAAGGAGGAACACAATGGAATGTACCACAATCTCCTCATCAGTGAGCCCCTTCCCTCCCCCACCCTCTCCCCCCTCAGTTGCATCAATCATCAGCTGAAGGAGATCCTTCTGAGAAGTGACAATCAGACAATGTTCACACAAGTAATTCTGTCTCTAAATGATGAATTGAGGAGCTACAGTCAAACATTTACTTCTTTGAGTGTGTAAATGATTTCTTTGGATTTTGGGAAGTGAATCGTTGCATATTCAGCACTTATCATGACCTTTGCCCTCATACACGACCCCCAGACCTCCAAGCGAGACCTCGGCAAGAGCTTGTGAAGTGGTGATATTGCTAGTGACTCCAGTGATGTATAGATGTGCTAGGCGGGCTCTGACGCATGCGCGCTTGCTGCTTGTGCTTGGTGTATGTAAACAAAGGTTGGTGCTCTTTCAGGGTTGAATGCGGAAACACTCGAAAGAGTGCCCGCCCCCTTGTTCATTAAGGTTCACCACCTATGGCATGAGAGTACGGTAAATGAGCAAAACTCCTCATCAATGTTTGTCAAGCAATACCATGTATGCAGTATGCAGTTGTGCTTTATTAAGTTCAGCTCACTTGCCGGTACACACATGCGCTTAAACACGCAATTGCAGCATCAAGCCATGGGTAGTACTAATGCAGCTCATGGTGGTCTAATGCAGCTCATGGTGGTCTAATGCATGGTGGTCTAATGCATGGTGGGTGGTCTAATGCATGGTGGGTGGTCTAATGCATGGGCGTCTTTATTCACTGGACTGGTGGACTGGACTGGACTGGACTGGAGTCACAAACGAATAACACACATGCGCAAAGGATACTCATGCTGTAGGAGAGAAAAAATGGCAGGGTGCAGCAGGGACCTAGCTATCAAAATCTCTTCCGATTCGTCTTCAGATGACGAGCCTGTTATCAGAAGCTACCCAGAAAGTCCCCTGAAAGCCATCTTTTCCATAAAATGCAGGCATAGTATTCGTTGGTGCTATCTCATGCTTTGTTTTCCGTCGTCTGTCCGTCACTGCATGACTGCACTGATTTCTGTCATTTTACAACAGATCTGCTGTGAGAAGGTTCATCATGAAAGAGGAAGTCGAAGTAGAGGAAGTCGAAGTAGAGGAAGTCGAAGAGGAGCCCGTTGAGGAGGATCCAGGCATAAATATTCCCTGTAAGTCAAAGGGTTGTGTGCCGGTCTTTATGTTGTTATGTAGCTATATCAGATGTATGTGGCCTTATGGATGTAGTGCATGTGTACGTGTGTGCCTGCCCAGGTGAGGATGAAGTGAAAGTGGAGAAACTTGTGAAGAATCCATCGAAGCGAGCTTGTAGGAGGTAAATCTGCTTGGTGTTGGGGCAGACCGTTTCTACTGTTTGGGTAGCTAAGCTTAAGTTGGCTAGGACAGTGCAATAGCTAGGTTCAGACTTCATAGCACTATATACTGTAATCATGAGGAACGACTGCTTCACGAATTGACTTGTTACCTAATTTGTAGGCTGCTTGATGACCAAGGTATTCCAGTATTTGAGAAGGTTTCTGGGCCGTACACAGCGGAGCACATTTTGAAGCTGCTGCTCGATCCAGAAGTTGACCACTCACGAGTGGCACAGACTAGCCCAAAGTTCATGTCCGAGAGCTCCACTTATGTCGTAGACTTATCCCAGTTCGACAACCAAAATGACATAAAGAAAGATGGCTAGGAAAGTGGAGCTACAGTGGATCACATACTATGATGATGGTCACAAGATGCATTTGTGAATGCTGAGAGCTACCGTCACTGTGAGCATTCGGCACACACGGTGAAAAGGCGCTGAGTGATGCAATGCGGCACGAATTTCCACATGCTGTTCACTTGATATGCTTTCGTCACTGCCATGGAAATATCATGGCAAAGTTGTCAGAGCTTGGTTTCCCACAAGATCTATCCCAACAGATATATACTGGACGACCTGTTTGGAAAGAGATCTTCAGGCGTGTATGTGGAGGGTTTAGTTGATGCAAAGGATGAGTCCGCAACATTGGATGCACTGGACAGCAAGTGGAAGGAAGCCGACTTTCTACGTCCCGTTTTGTTCAGTGGTTTCGTACTTACAAGCTCAAAGTTTTTACTGCAGTCATTGCTACGTCAGGTTCGAGAAGCTGCTGGGCTTGGTACCCTCCAGACAAATTTACCAGTGAGAGCTCAAATGCTGTTCTTACAACCAAGCTCAACTACAAGTGTTCTGAGCTCCCGGAGTTTACCCAGAGCGTTTTGAAGTTAAGTTAGAGCTAGGCAGGTGGAAGTTTCGTTTTTGAGCTGCCTACTCGAACCTCCAGGTTGCTGAGAGAAATGGTTTTGTAGGAGTGCTTCACAGAAGGAAGCGCACCTCCGCAAAGTCTCCCATTCAAGGGTTGCAGCAGTCAGCATGCCAACATGTTCAGTGTTTGCACTTCAGGGACGAAAGCTTTCTGTCGATGCTGCTTCCGCTAGCAAAGGTACATGTGTTCCTCAAGCAACAATCGAAGCAATCTGGGTGAAAGCGAAGGAGTATTTGAATACTCCAGGGGACATTACTGGTGCTCCTGGTTGTTCTCCTCACTCCCGAATGATTAAGAGCAGAAGTGGTAGTCGACCCCACCTTGTAAAACAAGACAAGGGATCCTTCGTTTGTGATGATATGTGTGGGCATTGGAAGGGGCTTGGAATTTGCTCTCACTCAGTTGTTGTTGAATGGCTGCCTTCTTGAGCTCGTGACGACGAAGAAGGCACCAAACTTGACTGAACTGGCACTCAGTTCTGTGCAAAAAGGAAGAGGCAGAAAGGGGGCAGAAAGGGAGCAAAACCCCCTAGGAAACACTCGAAGCCGCAACCAATCGAGGAACGAGTGCCGGGGGTAGCATGCAGCAGAGGTATGGTAACGCCTACTTCCATTGCCATCTGCCTTGTATTCGTCAGCGTTGGCCAAACTTCACCTCAGCCGATCTCCAAGTACCAGACGACATGAAGCAGGACAATGACCAGAAGCAGCATCTGTATCAGTATTTCGGAGTGCAGCTCTGAACATCCTATTTGACTCCCTCTTTTGATACTCGTTTTTTGATTCTATATTTGAAGTATCATGCAACTGCACAGGAAATAATGTCATTGCGTGCATGCATCAAATGACTAGCTTCCTAGTTCCCGTTTGTCGGCTTCCCACCCTACGCACTTGATCGTGACCTGCTGGTAATCAAGCCGTCGTTGCCTCCAGCTCAACTGCTATGCGTCAGGCACTGCTCAAGGTAAGTGTACGCTTAGTCTTGTCATAGGTAGCCGCATGTATTTATGCCGACCTGTCTCGTAAAGTGAGCGCAGTCCAGTCCAGTCCAGTCCACCGGTCCAGTGAATAAAGACGCCCCTAATGCATGGTGGGTGGTCTAATGCAGCTCTTGGTGTCTGAGGCAGGGAGGGTATACACCTGTTGGGTTTAGCTTAGCACACTGAGTGATGCTGTCTAAGCTTTGTTAAGGGCTGTTTTTCAGCCGTTGACTGTTAAAGACTATACAACACTACTCCTTCCTTAGTATACGGGGTCAAGATGCGCGATTGCAGCTGTGACTGTGGTGCTTATTAGAGTGACCTCCTCGTGTTACAGTGATGGCTTACTCACCTTCGTTGATCTGTGTTCTGCTCTCCGCGCCTGCACCAGACTGAGAGCAGTATTGCGGACAACTCCCACTGGATCCCCCTTCAATAACAGGCGAAACAACAAGGGAAAAAAATGTTCCAGAATTGGGAAGTTACCTGCCACGGAGGAACGAGAAAGGGGGGGGGGGACGGGAGAGGGGGAGAAGAAGAGGTGACGGGAGAGGGGGAGAAGAGGAGGGGAGAGGGGAGATGGGGAAAGGTCGGAGCTGATAATGTTATAACTGTCACACCTTGCCTCGTTCCCAGACACTTGGTAATTGGGGAGAAGAGAGCTTGGTATCCACTGTTTGTGCAGCACGGTTCCCCAAGATTTTGTGGGGAACTTGAAACTACTGCTATACTAGTCTAGTCCGTGTTGCACGACTGTATATTACTGCAACATGGGAGTCGTTTACATCTACAAGACGCAGCTCTGTTCATCCAAGCTGTGCCATACGCCCTCGGTAAGGTCGGAAAGCCAGGAATGGTGCTGAAGCATGTACATAATGGCAATAATGTGTTTGTATGCCTACATACAGCCAGATCAAATTTTCTATGGGGGCTTACCATTTGTATCATGCTTCGCATTCACTTCGGAAAGGCAGAGGTGGCGTATCGCCATCCACAGACTTCGAAACCATGGCCTGCATGGTGCTGGAGTCGTATATTTTACCAAATAGTTGTCCGTGTTATTTCAGCTACATAATAATCTCAATGAATTATACAGAGGAATTGCTCGCGCATGCGCAAACAGTGGATACCAGGCGCTTTTCTCCCCAATTACTGAGCGCCTGGGAATGAGGCTATGTCACACCATGTCACTACTTTTGTCACACACTCACATTATACGTATGTACACCATGTACCATACATACCCCCATACTCATGCAGGGACAACCACATGTGAAAGAACCACCACCAACTACCGTATACAGTCAGCCCGGCCTCCTATTAGATGGCACAGGTACTGTATACCGAGAAATTTTGGCGGCCATTAAATTTGGTGAAATGGCCTGTAATGGCTTGGTATAAAATTTGGCGAATTTAAAATTTGATGATCACGACAGAAAAGTATGATATAACTATGCACGATGTGACTTCACGAGATCAAGAAGCAGGACGAAGATGTACGAAACGGAGAGCAGTGTCATGGCCATCACGTTTTCAGTGGCATCTAGAGGCCCATGATCGGCGAACAGCTATCCAGGAGGTCAGCAATGCCCACGATGCGTACACTGTGGCAGTGATGCATGACCCAGGACAGGTACTAGCAGAGGACGGTACACAGTCGGCCATGACCGCATGTTCAGCTGTCTGTAGTCTGTCTATGCTTTTAATTCAGTGCACCGTCTGTGAAGTAGTAGGCGCTTCTCCACAGACCTCTCTCTCAGCAGGTAGTACGTTGGGTCTTGCAATCTTAGCCTCCCGCAAGCAATGACAGTCGATCTAGCTGGCTGGCCAGCCAATATTGGCGAGTTTTTAATTTGCCGATTGGCTTCCGAATCGCCAAATCGCCAAATTAAAACAGTCAGCAAGTTTCCCGATATACGGTATGACATACATAGGTCCGCACAGAGGGTAGGCACCTGGGACATGGACATATAGCAGTTTGTCGCCTTCACCATAGAGTGTTTACCAATCACAGCAGAGACACGAGTGCTACTTTATCTCATAATGCCATTAATTGCCGGATTACATAACTCCTGAGTGACAAGCCACTCTATGGCCATGTCCCAGACCCCTTCTGTGCAGAACCGATTCTGGCCACACGAGACTACATAGAAACATGCACATCAACTCTTTGGCTTCTACGTACATGGCATTCTTTCTCTTCCTCCATTCCACACCCAACTTCGTTCCCAGGTTTTTGGAACGGGGAGAGGAGCATCTGGTATCCACTGTTCACGCATGCACGAATAGTTCATCACATGTGTCAACAGTGGATACCAGGCGCTCCTCTCCCCCTTCTGAGTGCCTGGAAACAAGGCTATTCCACACCTACTGTATTTCCGCGATCAAACGCCGCACTTGATAAGTCGCCACCCTCGAATAATAGCTGCACCTCCGGAAGGGCTGAACGAAATAAACGCCACCCTTGTTTAGTAGCCGTGGCTATTATTCGAACGGTCGGTGATTGATCGAAGCACTTTGTCTAGCCCTTGAGGGCTGTGACTGTTTCACTGTGAGCGTAAAGAGAGGAGAACTGATTGTTGGTCATATTCCTTGAGAGCTGTCTAAGAGTTTGGGGGTTAAGGCACGGGGGGACGAGCAACGTGTGACCAGCGAATCCTTCATGACAGTAATGGCTTTGGCGTTTCCTACCGTTTTGTCGGGATGCTTATGACGGTACCGCACAGCCCAGGTCTGAAACCAAGCTTCTTCTCTGCGCATACACGTTGCTGCAATCCATTTCCTCGCTTCCTTGTTATGCTGAGTTTAATAAACACCGCCTTTGATTAGTGGCCGCCCTCGAATAGTAGCCGCCGTTAATCGCATGATGAAATAAATAGTAGCCACGGCGTTTGATCACAGAAATACGGTAATCACATACTTATTACTTATAGAGTTGCCATACATTTACTCCCATAGAAAAGTGTGCAATTTTTTTTCTCCAAATTGCACGGTTATTGTAGCCCGAGGGCTATCAGAAAATGCACACTTACTAAGCGGCCGCAGCGCTCACTAACCAATCAGGTCAAGCTCCGCCCTAGTAACAAGCGTCTGCATCATGGCTACGCCTCATTTTCATTTGCAACGGTTGAAAAATGGCTGTACCGTGTGGATGCTCTCGTTGTTTAAGCATTCTGTACCTGAGTAGAAGAAACTCTGTGAGAACCGAATGATATCGCGGCAAAAGTGTTGTCACAGAAATGGTGCCGCTAGTCATTGTGCCACACTAGCGCTGCAGCTGTTCTGTTCAAGCACATAGGCTCTGTGCTTCTGTTTTGGGACCCTGGGTGTCATCGCGCTTCCATCCTAAAGCTTCATTACACAACAGGTCAGTACTCTAGACAAATAAGATAACACAGTACTAGTAACGTTTAGTTCGCTCGCACTCTTTTTGTGGCTTTGGCGTGGCTTATCGCTCAAGTTGCTTCCTTTTGACCTTGCCATGCCTGGAAGTATATGATTAGTATTTATTCACATGTATTCTCGTGCCATTTGGGAATAATTGCACTCACAACAGTATTACTTTGCCTGTTGCTCGTGCAATTATTCCCAAATCGTACTCGAAATCCATGTGATTACCGATCCCAATTCATAACTCACTCAGCAAAAGGATTAAGAATTCAAGAGACGCCCCCTCCCCCTCCTGGAAGCTTGAGAAGAGGGCTACACAAGCATCAGTGAGTTGATCAGCTTCCCCTTGTTGGAGGTTCACGACCCGGCCGAAAGCAACAGCTAGAATGGTTTCCATGGTGAAAGATTTGTAGTTGCTGCATGCATGTAGGTGTGCATGTGTTTGTGTGTGAGTGTGTGTAAGAGAGCAAACCACAGTACATAGTTGCATGTCAAAAGAAAAGAACACCTGTGCACATACATACCTGAAAACATCCACACTTTTCCCTGACTCTGCATACTCTCCCAGCTTCTCAACCAATGTCTCACAGCTGTTCCTCACAAGGGGAACCATCTGAAGTGGATGCCAAAGGATGTTTAAAATATAATGTCATTTGACCTTTGACCTTGCTCACCATTCTCATTTTGGCGGTAGAAAAGGCTGGGGAGAGCATCTGCCGAGCCTTCCTCCACTCCTCCCCTTCTTGTTGTATCAGGCCCTTTGGAGCATTCTTCCTTGAGTCCAGAAAGTTGGGGAAATACTGGAACAGGGAGGAGATAACTGGTAGACACAGTGCAAGGTTACCATTGGGAGAAATTATTGTCTTTACAAGATGCAGATCTATGTGTGACAATGAGGGAGCAGTAGCTGAAGCAATTGAAGTTAATATGTGCGTAATCAAGTTTCATGGTACATAAAATGGCTGCAAACTGAGACAGTTCTTGGGGCTCACTTCTCTTTCCATGAATGTGCTGAATTCCTTCACCATGACCTGCTTGATCATCTCTGGATCGACCACCATCATAGTGGGACGCAGGCCCACATAGAATCTGGGAAAGGGTCACACGGTCACTCAAGATGTTGCCAGTGCAATTACAAACAGCTGTGTCAGTGTGCCCACTCTGCAGTTGCTCCTGCAATTCACAGTCAAAATCAGGATTCACATCGACAGGCACATACATGTACTGTACTTACCCACACACAGCACCATACTCCTTGTAGAGCTCCTCATAATACTTCACAACTCCCTGGTTATGAGAAATGTGTACATGTAAAATATTTGTGCAGGCTGTTTCTCTAAACTACTCTTCAATGAAATACTGTGATCTGGCTGGTCACTTGAAAAGCACGATATTAGCACCTTACTACCCTCATGATTTACACACAGTTAGAGTGTTGTGCCCTGGAACCAGACGCGGACATTTAACGTGAAGGTGCAGGGGGATGTCTACACCTCACAATAATGCTTCCATAAGTGGGGCAGGGCACATTTGGTGCGATCTCAGAGTCAGGTTCCGCTTTGGAGTCACTGTCCCAAAAACGTGGCATGAGTAAGTAGAATTGTCGGGTAGTGGATGATGACAGCAGCTGCTATAAAACTCACTCCTTTCCGTGCAAAGTCTTTCTGACTTAATGGTTAATTGCTAACTGTTTCGGATGCTAATACAGACAGCAATTTGATTGGCTGCAGGATGTAGAAACCCTCCTGGGCCCTACACACATGTATACTTCCCAGGGGTGGCAGCGGCACAGAAAAAGTGGTACGGCCCACCATCATTGTGCACCACAGAAGGTGGTGCCCGGAGGTGCTCTGCATCTCTGCAGAGGTGCAAAGTGCTGATCTGTCCGTGGATAAAATATTTCCACAATATTTGTAGGGATGAGGAAGCGCTATTGTAGCATCCAAACGGCCGATTTGGGAAAGAAAAAGACCTTGGCTGGTGTGGAATTTGAATGGTAGGCCCAGAACTAGGACGAGAAACAGATGCCATTGCCGAGTCTGCATAATATACGATCGAGCGTAGATTATACATACGAGCGTGACAACACGTGCACGTGATATTAAAATCATGTCAGCTGGAAAAGTGGTCCGGCCAAAGCCGGTGGACCAGCCGGACCGGCGGTGTTTTGCAGTGATTTTCCTCATTAACTAGGTGAAGTAAGGGTGAGCATGAGCAAGCTGCATGTATTTTAGCCATCGAGGAGGGAAAGAGGTATCAAAAGATGCTGAGTGTCAGCGAGGTCACAATACAGGGTTTCTTTGGGGGGGGGGGGGGGGGGGGGGGGGGGGGGGGGGGGGGGGGGGGGGGGGCCTCTGTTAGAGATTTCAAACCCAGACCCCGCGCACTGCCGTGCACTATTCCATCGCCCACCCAAACTTCTCTGGGTTCTGTTTTGCCCCCACTAGTGACGTTTTCTGAAGTACATATATAGGAAGTTCGTTGGCAGTACAGATTGCCATTAAAATTTGGGCCCTCCTTCCTGATCTCATTTTGCTTTGTCTTTTCTGCATGTTTGATAACTTCTCAGCCTCGTTCCTCATTAACATGTTCGTCCTGCCATCGAGTGTACTGGTAAAAACACCATTGAGTTACGAGTCCAAACTGTTTCATACGCTGCTCAACTACGGCTAGTGGTGTGGGGCTCGCTCACGCTCACCCAATAAACTCCTGCATGCAACAGTTTAAGTACTGCGTCTATGCATGTGACAATGTTACATTCTGTTATGTACCAATTTACTGATCTCCTTGTAGTTGCCATAAAAGGGAACTGGCTGGGGTCCCTTGATGCCACAGCCCTTCAGGACCTGGAACGGGGCATATGCATAGCTGGAGGGAGGAGAAGGAGGGGGAGTGTATAGTGCAATGCTCAGGCATAACATATATGTCCTTATTCCCAGGCCTTCTACACCTGGTCGCTTTACGCAGCTAGGATATTGTGGAAGGCCTGGGAATGAGGTTATGTGTACTCCTGTGCATGTATGGAGTCAACGCTTCATCAGCCACACTGAAAATCATAACAGTAATGTTTCTTTAGCAGTGGTGTGACTACACCCTTCCCATGCTAATTCAAAGAATGCAGTGCGTGTAAACTACTTAGTGGGCAGCTAATGAAGTTTACTCAGGTACAGTATTTGAATTAGCACATGGTTGTAAAGCAAAACATTTAGCAGTGTTAGCCTCCTTCCCAGTCCCACACCCAGCTTTTCGGCGGGAAGGGTAGAAAGATGGTAGAAAGATCTACATGAATGTGGGCGTACTGGGTCTCAGAACAGCAAGAAGAGTGAAGGTACCCGGTAACATACCACACGTATCTAGCTAGCGGGGGAGTATTGAGCGTTGAACGTGTAGATGGTTGAATAACATGCAAAACGTAGCGTCCTCGTTATGCCATTGGTCGATTACGTCAAGCTCACATGAGGAAACGTACCAAGCCCTCTCCGCTTTATCGTACTGCAAGTGACGAAAAGCTGGGTATGGGACTGGGAACGAGGCTATGGCAGTGTAGGGTATTGTTGTAAATACTTTGGCCAAGCAAACACTACAAATAGCTACAATACGTACATGTGAGTTCATTCTGATTCCTCTGTCCTTCCAATGACAACCCAAATTAACTCAGAATCAACACCAAAACGTTTGATTTTGCTTGAACGTCTACATCCAAGCGGTCAGAACTTGTGTATTCCTAATAAGGGGCATGCTTCATACCTCCCTACTGTGACCATGTACCCCTGGGGCAAGCGTGAGCGAGCCCCACATAGACTAGTTTGCTGTGAATTTTCTATATACGTTTATATATATGTATCTGTCGTACGTCGTGCCGTAACTCACTTCCTGCTCCTACTTTGCGTATTCTTACGTCGTGTTAATTCCAAAACGATACACAACAATGTTGCATGCATCATGCAAATATTCTACCTGTTCGATGGACGATGGCGACAACACAGACGGAGACCACTGATGGACCTACCTATTCATGGGCTAGAGCGATGGGTGAACCATGAACAGTTCAACCAGGCTCTGTACCTCCTCGCCTGTGGTGACAGCAAACTGGACGAAGTTCGCACTTAGCTAGCTACCTATTCACCGACCTGAGACCTGTACATGTCCTGCAGAACACATGGTGTGCTAGACCAGTGTGCAGCATGCATATAGGCCCCTGTGTTGTGCACCTGTATGTCATATTATAATTTCTGTCACCTCAGTCCTGCACGGGCTGCATTGGCAGGGGACATTAAAATTTGACTGACTGTGCATGCAAATACTCGTTCTGCATTGCACTCACTCACGCTCGCCCCACAATGTCCTGCATTCTCCTAGTATACTGGTTCGGCACCACTGGCATGTTTATCACTGAGTCATCCCATCCAGGGTTCTGTGTATGTCCCTTGGGCCACCATATCCTTCTATTGCAACCATGTACCTCCTATAGGTATGCTTTGTGCACACCTGTGTACATCCCTATTGCATCATCCTGAGATCATGCAAAACTGCGAAATAATCTTTCGTTAAACCAACTTTCCAAATCAGAGCTGAAATTGCCTCATCAAAACTTCTTAATCCACGTAAGTTTCAGGTCCTAGTTTTAGTCAACCTTTCAGCAGTGAGCTCAATTGTGTTGGAAGTTACTCTCACATTACCTTAGAAATGAACCACTGTGTAGCCCAGGGCATGATGATTCGGATGACAGTCAATCGTCCTGCGAACGAGGCTAACTGTCTGCCATGCTTAGTCATTGGAAGAAGCAGGGACAAATGGCACGGAAGAGAAACTGATCTGACTTTTCTGATGTACTGGCAAGCAAAAATAGGCTCTTCTCGACTTGATCTGCTTCCAGGGGACATTTGTTAACCGTGCCTGGCCATGGAGTAATGAACGGCTCTTCACCATTGAGAAGTTAAACCTGAGATTTGTACCCTCTCCTCTGTCAAGAGGGTTTTAACTCTTTGCACACTGAAATTAATTATGCTGGTACACCCTAAGTGGAATTGAGTTTGGTATACGTAGGTACCGGAAACACACGCGCATCTGGAACCGGCCCTGGCCCTAATAAACTAACACATCACCCTATTTATTGCCGGACCAATAACCACTTTGTTCAATATTCGTATGCACAACAAAGGAATAATTAGGGAACGATAACAACATGAGGAAGTAAGAATCTAAACACAGAAGTTAAAGTATGTATTTCCTGCCGGAACAATATCCACTCACAAGATAAAATCATTCCATTATCTGTGCCTCCAGGAAATCAATGAACAGCTCAACCTGTTGCTCCGATCTAAATCTGAGCAAAATACTCGAGCCAAGCAGCTATGTACCTGTAGATGAGATAGGCTATCAGCAGGACGATCCCTGCAGCCACTGCCAGTCCCAGTGGAGATGTAAGCACCATCCACAACCCCATCATAAGTATCAGGTGTTCCAGTTAAGGTGAACAAGAAGGTCGCGAGCCAGATTCTGTCGCTAACTTTACTCTGATCTGCATCATATAATATCTATGATGACATCATAATTAGTACGAGTTCGGTGTCATAATCATATCAAAGTACTCAAATTACTTGGATGTGAACTGCATGACGACATCACGGATAAGGTCTCGATGTATTTCATCAGAATAATGTGACATAGCAGTGATTATTTCGTCATAAAATTTATATTTGAATAGCATCCACAACCCGGGGGAGAGAGGAGGGTCGACTACCACACCCATATCTGCGTGAGCCTCGTTCCCAGGCCTCCGCCCAGATTTTATCTCGCAGCCGTGCGGAGGCCTCGGGGGTAGCCTCGTTCCTGGGGCAAAAAAATACCGTAATTTCTTCACCGTGCGCACAGGGGGGAGCCTGGGAACGAGGCTAGTGGGTAAAGATGACTAGTTTGGTTCTGCGTTTCGTTTCCGGGGAGGGCGGGGCGGGCGGGAGGGAGACGGATCAGAGTACGGCATCACGCGCGGATAAGATCTCTAGACTAAATTTCATCATTGATGATGAAATACTGATCAGTTACAATTGTTGACATGTGTTGACCACTACGGATTATTTGAAACAGCAAGGTTGCGCTGAAATCAAGAGGTATGGAGTTGTGGTCGATACTTTCATCTCCTCTGGCTCTGGCACTGGCAGTGACAGCAGGGATTATCCTGATAACCTATCTTTGTTACAGGTCAGCCACTAGTCTCGTTCCCAGACCCCCCTCGGAAAAATTTTTCCGAGGGGGGTCTGGGAACGAGACTAGTCAGCCACTGTACTTGGAGAGGTAGTACTGCCTGTACTAGTCTCGGAACCAGACCCCCAACCCAAAGGAGTCTGGTTCCAAGACCAGGCCTGTATCAACTCGACTGCAGTAGTGTGTGACATCACAGAAACGGTCCCTGATGCACACATAGCCCCGTTCCCAGGCTTTCTCCACCCCCAAGTTTGCATGCTTGCAGTATGGAGGGGAAAGGCCTGGAAATCTGGTCACATGCAACGACCATGCAGACAGGTGGTAGACACGCGGGAGCGATGTCAAGGGAGTGGCACTCCCATAGACACCATAGCCACAGCTATGAAATTTGACCGTCACTTTGCTTCTTGACCACATTGCAAAAGGCTCTTGATCGTTTGACTGTGCTGTATTTCAACTATTGACTGTTTGAGTTTGACCCTTGACCTGGAAGAATAGGTAGGGAATTCACCCCTTCCTTGGGGTCAAGATGCCAGGTCGCAGCTGTGACTAAAGTGAATATGGGGAGTGTCACAATTTTGCGAGGCAGCATCAGGACGCCGATGATAGTCAGGCACCACCCCCTGTGTGTCTACGCTCCATCTACCACACCTAACTAGATCTCTCAGGCCTTCCTCTTCCTATTTGCAACTGAAGGACTAGCAGTGACAAAAGCCTGGGAATGAGAGTAATGCCCGTGCACTCATTTGCCGATGTCCAAATTAAATTCATAGGTCCCATACATTTCATGCTCTGCCCCTATGAGAGAGAGCCTGGATATCCATCTACCTGTGTGACTAGTCTCGAGACTTGATTGCGTATTACTGAGGGGTCCAATCCATTCGCATTGTACACTTGATTATCAGTTTCATTTACTGGGTATGTATGGACATACAAGTTACGTACTAACCGCCTACACATTAATCTGCTAAGCTGTTTAGCTGTGCTGTGTGGGATACCCAACTGGCTGCTGTAACCTCGTACCATCATTGATCAATCGTGCAAACTTTAGAGATCAAGCTTAGCTAGTACCGTATATCTTGGTCTGATATCTTCAGAATCCTAATCTATTACAGTGATGGATTTTGATTGAAATCTTGTATGCTGACTGAGTCTTGTCGGATCTCTCACATGCGACCTTTTCTTACCCTCGTCTCTGCCTCTTCAATTCTTCCCCTCCTCTTTCTGCTCTCTCCCTCCGCCTTATTTACCCTTCCTCCTTTTCCTTCTCTTTCTGCTCCCGTCCCTCCTCTCTTTTCCCGCCTCCTGCTTCCCAGCTATGCCTATGCCCCATTCCAGGTCCTGAAGAGGTGTGGCATCAAGGGGCCACAACCCCTGCCCTTTTATGGCAACTACAAGGAGATCAGTAAATTGGTGTGTCATAGTGCATTCTGAGCATTTATTGTCTGAAGCCATAGAAGGTGAAAGGGCCGAAGTGTGCTTTGTTTTCCATAATGCGCACTAGTGTGCTGTATTTTCCGCTGGACAATAATTATACCAGTAGCACTGGAAAAGCGCTCCATAGATATTGCAATAAACCAGTTAAAGTACTGCTTATGCTCGTGCACTACGGAAAATATTGCACGTGGGCATGGTCTCGAGGCAAATCTCAACCACGCCCTTAATTGTGCAACAATTCTCGTATATATAGGTAGTGCACTTGTTGTGGTACTTTAACTAGAAACTCACCATTATGTCTAAGTCCTGCAACTCAGGTAGTTTCTGAAAAGAACAACCTGAATGCACTTTTGAGCCAAGCCTTCCAATCTTATTTCTAGGGAATTCTGAAGTTTTACGAGAAGCTCTACGAGGACTATGGGCCTGTATGTGGGTAAGTACATGTACTCGACTTGTAGTGGCCTTTGTGGCCACAGGCAGAGGGGTTGCTACCCACTACCCATTTTTCAAGCCATTGTTCTGTCGTGCTCTCATGCCATATGTACAAACAAAGAGCAGATTCACTGAAGTACTTTCAGGCACAAGACATTAACACCCTCGGAATCAGAGGGGTAGCCTAGGCGGGAAGAAAGTGCAAAAGAAGCTACAAAACACTCAGAGTACTTTGGAAAATGTTCCTTCGATTCCCATACTTTGCAGAGGAGTGGTTGGTTTTCCCTACTTTGTGGCTTCACTGCACACCAGTAGCTGCATCATTTTCCAAGCACTGCTACAGCCGTAAGCATGTTTAATTAGGGGGTGAGGGGCCCCTTGAATGGATCTTTGCTGCCCCCTCCCCTTCAAGAATACCCTATATATGCAAGGCAACTATATAATGCCTCCCCTGTGACCCTATGATTTCGTCCCCTCTTAAACGATTTTCATGAAACACAGGTTTTTGCCTTACCTGTGAGGTTCAATATCAGCTCTACATGTGTCAATGCACCAATAGGAATAACGTTGCACTGGCTACACATATTTTGTGTCCAGGTTCTATGTGGGCCAGCGTCCCGGTGTGATGGTGGCCGATCCGGAGATGGTCAAACACGTGATGGTGAAGGAATTCAACTCCTTCACTGACAGAGAAGTGAGTCCCAAGTAGTGAACTGTCTCGGCTTGCAGTCCCTTTTGTCACTTGATGTACAGAAGTAACATGGTGTAACATGGTGTAACATGGTGTACCACGAATCATGTAGCATGATTACGTATGAAGCATGCATGGTGTAACATACGTACTAAGGCGTGGGAGACGGTACCGCTTGTACACTTTTGGGTGTACTGGATTTTTAAGTGTGCACTTTAATTGGTGGGCCTGCATGGTTTTAAGAATGGTGAAGAAATTCAACACAAGTGGAGTAACGTTGATCTAACTGACATCGGCAACAAAGCTCGTCAGCCTCATGAATTTATTATCCAAGCTAAGTTTGGTAACAGGAGTCCTGTTGAGGATGCTCTTCGGCCGACCTAGTTTACTGGTGGCCTTAGCTGCACTACTAATCCTGCCTTACTGGTGGCCTTAGCTGCACTACTAATCCCCCCTTACTGGTGGCCTTAGCTGCACTACTAGTAGCTATTACACTATAGTCGTGCTCTGCTGTGGCGGCCTCACTGGATCCAAAATGCTCCTAACTCTGCTGGATTAGTGTGGTGTGCAACATGTGTGAGGCTATAACAACAGCAGTTCATTCAAACTAGTGTTCAACTGATGATGTGTACAGGAGAACACAGGAAATGGCATCACATAGGACAAAACTTGTAAATAATACTATAAATACAAGTAGCTTCGCTCTTTTCGCTTGCTCAGCTACTTCCCCCTCGTTCGCCTACGTGAGTAATCCAGCACTGGACAGCTCTCTGAGCAGAGCTGCTGCTCCCCAATTGCGTCTGCTTCAGCTGCTGCTCCCTGATTGCATCGACCCACTTAAACTGCTACTCCCGTTTGCATCCGCCCATGTCCAACGTTCTCAAACATTCTTCATGGAGTTTGAGGTTCAGTAAATTGAAGTACGAAGGTCACATGTCACTAGTCTAGTCCTGCCCCACGAACTTCTCGCTTCCGTCACGCACACACACACGTTAAAATCTTAATGTACATGTATGTGCTTCTACCTGCTGCAGCACTTTCCAGACCTATTGCATCGGAAGCGGAATGCTCCTAGGGGCCTGCTTCAGGCCGAGGGAGAAGTGTGGAGGAGAGCAAGGCAAAGCCTTTCCCCGACCTTCTCTGCTGCGAAAATGAAGATGGTGAGCTCATGGCCAATTAAGGGTTCCAGCCTGAAGATTGACAGCACTATGTACGTACTTATTTATTTGAACTGCCACTTCAGATGGTTCCCCTTGTGAAGAACAGCTGTGAGACATTGGTTGAGAAGCTGGGAGAGCATGCAGAGTCAGGGAAGAGCCTGAATGTCTTCAGGTACATACCTTGATCTTGTACAGAAGCATATTATCTTCCCCCAACTTTTCTCGTCGTTCCCCATCTACCCCGTGTTTCTCTTCCTCTCATATCCTTCCCCCTCCCCTCTCCTTCTTCCCCCCTACTATTTTCCTCCTTCCCCCCCCCCCCCCCCCCCCCCCCCCCCCCCCCTCCCACCGCACACACACGTACACATACACACTTGTAGCACCTATAGTTCTTTCACCATGGAAACCGTTTTAGCCACTGCTTTTGGCCGGGTGATAGACCTCCAACGAGGCGAGGCAGACCAGCTCACTGATGCTTGCGCCACTATCTTCTCAGGCTTACAGGAAGGAAAGGGGCTTTCTGGAGAATTCATAATCCTCTTGCTGAGTGAGTTGTATTGAGAGGGGGGAGTGGGATAGGATGGGGGGAGGGGAGGGGGGGGAGGGGGAGGGGGGAAAGGGGGAGGAGGGGGAGGGGATGAGGGAAAGGGGAGAGGGGGAGGGAGGAAAACACAGTTGTAACACACGCCACTTGCGCCCCCCAAAATTCATCAAAGCCTAGAGTTTCGCCCCTTCTTGGGAAGAAGAAACCCTGCCATAGCACATTCAAAAATGTATAGTCTATAGCTAGTATACAAAGAAAATCACATCCTGTAAAATTCGATCACAACGTACTAATTCCAAGTGTTCATATTATTCCGGATGAAGTCACCTCCCAGAAGCTCAGATAAGAGCTCAAATCTCTCCCCGTGAATGGTCTGGACTGATTTCGACCCTCATTTATATCCCTCCTTCACTTGCAGCCAACTTCCCCTGTTTGGTACATGTGTTTCGCTTGTTGATTCACCGGATTTTGAAGGGGAATGCATTGGGAATTCTTCGCAGCACTGCTCTCAGTCTGGTGCAGGCAAGGAGAGCAGAGGACAACTCCACAAAGGTGAGCAAAATACATAGTGCCTCATGATACTTCCCGACACAGAAAATGGAAGGTAGAAGAAATGTACTTCCTGGGCTCAGTGGAGGGCATGTGTAAGTACACCAGCCATTACTTGGTTGAAGAACAATGCAGAGGGTGTTCAGTGAGACTTACCTTGATTACTGAAATATATCATCCCGTTGGCCGCCATTGCGCACTTCGACCCTTCATTGGTGTGTACGTGCACGGGGCCACAGTTACCAAATTGCCAGACGCAATGCCACTTTAGTTGGTTGGTTGTTTCTCCCCTCAGGCAAAAAAGTACTCGGAGTGGCAATTTGGTACTAGCTTGCAGGGATTCTAGCCTTTTATGCCGTCAAAACCGCCCCTAGGCCCTCTCGCTACCTCAATTTCAGCTCTGCGCACGGGCGCTACAACACAGGTGTCCTCTTGGTGGACGTGGGCGCCCGCAGCCCACTCGCTGCCTGTACCTTCAAATGATTCGACCCAGCCAAGTGTTTTCTGACGTGATATGCGCTCAGTGATGAGAGATCTGCCCCACAACTGCAGAGCTTCTTGGTAGGAGGACGCGCTTCCTCCACGGCCTCGGATTGTAAACACGCTCGTCAACCTTCATTTCACGTGTCCACTACTCGTGCACCTCCGTATATCTTATTTCTTGAACCGTATACCTCCGTATACTACATACACGTCATTATGACGTCATGGTTGGTTGTTGGTTCACAGGTCAAGGCAAAAAGGGGGATTGCGTCGGCAAAAAGGTGAACGATGGCCCCGTGGCAAGCTACCAACTACAAGCAGTTGAGAATGTAATATGAGCTGGTATATAACGTATTGGTTGAGAGACATGTCGCCGCGGTGTACGTAATGGTTGTCAATTGTTGGACTTCACACGGCAGGACTCGGAACTTTGATGACAACGTTTCGATCAGTCTGACCTGAGGAAGATCAGCACAGACTGATCGAAACGTTGTCATCAAAGTTCCGAGTCCTGCCGTGTGAAGTCCAACAATTGACAATCAGCTGGTATATAGTTGCAATCAAAGTCTGGTGAAGTATCCAAGAAGTGAGTATGCCAATCTGTCTTGGGAAGTGGTCCACTCTTTGAAAGTTCTTACATAAAATTTGGCTGGCTGTAATGATGTTGTGCACATGCAGGTGTATGGGTCACTTGCTCTATCACAACGTGTAATATTTTACCCATGGTTTGGACACCTACTTAGCTAGCAGTATTTTGCGCAATTTGACTGGTCAATTCCAGATCTCTAAATCTCGTAGACACATATAATATCAAAGCTGGTCTCAATGTATAGAGACCTACAAATTCAACACGATCGAGACCTACAACTTTACAACTTAGTAGCAGTATTTGGATTGGTCACGTGAAGTTTGTGACTCACTTCCTGTCTGACCTGAGCCTGGATGGCGCTTGCTGAGGTTAGGGAATCGAACTATCATAATGACATTTTGAATGCAGACACAAATAACATTGTCTTTGTCCTTGCTAGCAATTCCTCACTAATTGAGTCACTTATCCACATAAGTGTGCTCTGTTGCTGTCTAGGGCTATGTAGCTATGCTCTAGATATGGGATCTATGCAATATAGAATCCCTCAGACCCTGCCTCACTTCACTCTGGCCACTTCAACCCAGGGCCCAGTTGGGTCTCTAAAATTCGACTTGGTATAAAATTATGCCTGACCTTTATATATCAAGTTGCAACCGCACTCCTTGTAGCCAGTGATTGTCATTTCCTCCTCAGCACAAGGATCTCCTTCAACTGATGATTGACGCAACTGCGGAGGGAGAGGGTGGGGGAGAGAGGAGGCTCACTGATGAGGAGATTGTTGCACATTCCATCTCATTCCTCCTGGCTGGCTATGAGACAACCGCCAACACCCTGGCCTACACCTCCTACTTGCTGGCCCTGAACCCTGAGATACAGGAGAAACTCCAAGCAACAATTGACGAGTACTTCGAAAATAACTCAGTAAGTGTTGAATGGAATACCACGTTAGTCTTACTGCTCCATTTGCTAATATCAGGAGTGAACAATGATGTAAAGAGTGGAAAGAGGAAGGAGCATGCAGTGACCACGCAAGATGTTAAAATTTTCCTACATAGTAGTACATACTAATTTTAACTCGCAGATACGTATGTATAGAGACTTACTTGAGTAGCTATCAAGACCCCACTGATATTGAAACAGAGGAAGGACATAATAACAGACTTTAATCGACAAAGTAGATGTAGTCGATCAAGCCGCTTCCTTAGGAGATAGGTTCTGCTCCGGTAGAAAGGGTGGGACAGGTGGAGGTGGGCAGGTCTCCACTCATGGCTTCTGGGCTTGGCTGTAGAAAGTCCTTCGTTGGCACTGGTTGGACCATTTCTGTCCTCCTTTGCACAAGTTGGCTTAAGAAACAGTCTTCTGGCCTTGCAGGGTCTCCATTTTGGGGCAGTGAAGCTTTTTCTTGGTCTATACGGGTGGTCATATTGGCCGACAGCTGTGACTATAGTCTCGTTCCCAGACCGTTTATCCAGCGCGTGTATCACACTAAAAGCGATCCGTGCTGGGGTTGGTTGGGTCTGGGACCGAGACTACTGTGACTATTGAAAGCTTGTTAGCAACATAGTGTGGTTAGAATCTACACTGGATGGCTGTGATAAAGCTGACCTCCAAAATTATAATATGGTAGGTGTGAATACTGAAATGTGGGGACCAGAAGTTGTGAAGCGGCTGACAACCTAGTGGCAGGTTAGGGCTGACTAGCACTGACTGTCACCCTGGTCAGAAACATCAGGACTGCCATGATGGTACCGTATAGCGCCAAATTTTCGAGGGACAAATTTTTCACGGATTGGCCTTTTACAAAATTTTGTGGAAATAATTTTCGTGGACGTTCTGGTTAGCCATTCCCAGTCTGATGCGGCCACCTCCGCCGCGCGCAACTAAACCGTTTGTAGCTGCTGTGACACGTGTGCGTGTTGAAACAAGTTCTAGGCTGAGTTTGGCAACCAAAACGTTCAGCATTGAGGCGATGGTTCGTGGGTACCACGTGTACCAAGACAGCTGGGATGCAACTACCAAGAGAGAGCCTGGGAAGCGCAAGGATCTCTTCGCCATGGCAATGGTGAGACAGTCGGTCGTGTGCCAAAGAAGATATCGAGTGTGTGCTCCATGTTTCTGCTGCACGGTGGTACAATTCACTGTCGAGTGATAGCTTCTGGGCGCTACTAGTACAGAAAAAAATTCGCGAGCTTAATTTTTGCGGTCCGAGACCAATCTGCGAAAACCGTGAAAATTATGCGCCTGGCGCTATACGGTAACCATGCAACCCTGGGCTACTGTTTGACTGCTATACCTGGTTCCATGGATATCGTTGAAATAGTGCATTTTAATACTATTTGTCTTCCATTAGGTTGAACTCACATTCTGGTGGTATATTTTATACCAGCTAGCATACAACTGGCATATTTTCAGCAGTTAGCCAATGCAGCCAGGTGGTATATATACTGAGGTTGATTTACCTCGATTTGTTTTGCATCCACAAATATATCAGGAGGCCTCCATGTACAATGCCACCCAGGAACTACAGTACCTGGACATGGTAATTCAGGAGTCCCTCCGAATGTACCCACCAGGAGCACGGTGAGACTCCCCTTCCCACTCCATTCCATTCCCCACTCTTCCATGCAACTGTATAGACCAAAATTATAATTATAAGTCATTGGTAATCCACTATAGGACCACACGACATGCCCAGAAGACCATTGACATTAATGGAGTGACCATTCCCGAGGGAGCAACTGTCCATCTTCCCATTCTACTCTTCCATTACAACCCAGAGTACTGGACCGAACCAGAGAAATTTGACCCAGAAAGGTGCAGCCCTCCATCCCTCTCTCTCTGCCTCTTTCGAACCCTCCCTCAGAGTCCCTCCTTCTATCCCTTCCTCTCTTCCTTAATTCTTTCCTCAGGTTCACTCCTGAGGAGAAGGCAAAACGTCCTGCAATCTGCCACATGCCTTTTGGTTGGGGTCCTCGGAACTGCATTGGGATGAGGTTTGCCCTCATGGAGGCTAAGATGGCTCTCATTGAGATCATGAAGAAGTACACATTTGTGCGTGCTCCAGAAACAGAGGTTAGGAATGTACCACAGAGTTTACTTGATGCCACTGCCCATGTTGGCATGTTGTACTCAGGCGCTAAGATCATACCAGCTAGAAGGTACTCATATTGCTGTTATACATTGTTTTTGTTGCATGTCTCTAGCTAGTTCCTGCGCGGAGGGACAAAGGTAGCTTGTACGTTATGAATATTAATGTCACATGGTATCCTGTAGCATGGCTTGATGGATGGAGGAAATATTTTGGTCCTACATGTGGAGAGAGCACTACCATAGTCACTTGTTATTAGGTGCATGTGCTTATATCTCCACAGGAAGGAAATTTGTGCATATAAGCGAGACGCACTTAGTTTCAAATGAAATGCCTGGAAAAAGACTTCAACGCTTAATAAAGAGTAGCTGGGATGAGTCAAACCTGCGCCTAACAGTGAATATGCTGAATAATTCTTTTATGAGTGACTATACTAGTCACATTAATTTTGAAGGTGGGTCTGGACCAAAAGTCCTTGGTTCAAATCCCACCTATCTAAAGTGCTTTCTCTATACCCCTCCTCCCCTTGGGAGACCAGCCTTTGGTAAAGGGGCTTGGAAGCAAAAATAACACCTTTATGACTTTCTGTCTTTCCCAAATTCCCAGGTTCCACTGAAGACTGTTGTTGGTGTCACCCTGTCACCCAAGAATGGAGTATTCCTTGGGATAGCCACAAGAGACTGGTGATGGATAAAAGAACAATCCAGAAGTGGAAATCCCAGCTTGCATATTTTGTGCCTTAGTCATAAATTATGCTTGCCATTCATTGCACCACTCATTCTATCAAAATCAAGATGGTGAGCTGATGGTTGTGGTGAGTAAAGGGCCAACCTGACGAACACAACACAGTTGTTGTGAAAGATATATTAACCCTTTAACCACCGAATTCTTCCCACCAAGACAACACATTTTCATGCATTCAGCGCACACCACTTTCGTAGGTACTCCTCTCCCACAGCATTCGCTCCTCAGCGGCCAAACTTGGTGGGGCCCGCACACATGGAGAGACCCCTCTGGCAATACCGTTAATGATATTCATGACCCCCCACAAGCCCAGCAATCGGAGGTCAAAGGTGGATGTCAGCCGGATTTTCGCCCAGCATTTCCCTAAACTTGGGCCAGATCTGACTGATGGCACACCTTACACCACCAATTTGCAGGTTTTCTTGAGGCCCTGGGTGGGGTCTATGAATATCATTAGAATCAAAATTCTCGGGTCAATGAATCTCATTAAAATCAAAAAACGCCCACGACAGGCGAAGGGGGGGGGCTGTGCCCCCCCTTTCGATACCCCCCCGCTTGTACATTTAGTGGGGGAGGCGCGCCGAAATCTGACCAAATTTTTGAGTTCGGCCCTCAAAGTCGTCCCTAGGCCCTCTGAAGCCTTTTTGGTCTCTTTTTGGACTGACGAGAAGCCCTACAAGTGCATAGGGTCTAAATGATGCCTATAGACGTCAATGGGGCTTAAAGGGTTTTAACTGCCACTTCAGATGGTTTCCCTGCTGGTGAAGAACAGCTGTGACACGGTGGTTGAATAGCTGGGAGTGTATGCAGAGTCAGGGAATTAAAAGTGCATGTATAGATGTCTTATGGTACGTGTAAGCGTGCATGTGCAACGGTTCTCTAGCACCCACACAAGCACTGCTTGTCTTGCTCTCCCTAATTACTCCTTTCCCTATAAATTATAGTATGTCGTAATTCCCATCCATGCACCTCTTCCACTACAACTGCATGGATCTCATGATCAAGGGCAAAAACTAACCCAGCCAGAAAGGTGTCAACTTGTCACCCTTCCTCCCTCATTCCATCCATCCCGAATGATTTCCTTGCCCATGATTGGTTGATTGATCAATCCATCCCTCCAATTCCCTCATCAGGTTCACTCCTGGCAATCTGCCAGTTGAAAGTATACCCTATATGGTTAGCCCCATTCCCAGGCCCGGGGTCGGGCCTGGGAACAAGGCTACCTATATAGGGTATACTTTCAACTGCATGGCTAAATGAGTCGTGCAATCAATTGTCGTACATGGGGAAGTATTTTAGGCTCCTACTGTACTTAGTGCATTTTTTAGGTTGAATAGCTAATATGGACGAATACCACTGCTAATTGTACCCATTGGTCACCATGCATGCAGATAGGCTACATCCCATTCTGATATAATTATAATCATAATCGTGTTGTGGTATTGTAATGAACTCTTGGTATTACATATAATCATTTTGTATACACCTACATATGCCAGCATAGTATGCCTGAAGCAGATCACAAGACGATGATCGAAAATAAAATTTGTTTGCTAACTAGTACCGTCAACGTCCAATTGCAAGAACCAAATACTTTAATAGGTGTATGAATGGGGTTATGTAAACCACCTAATGAGGTGGTTCCCCAAATTGAAAGTGATTTATAATTTTATAATTAATTGAGCGAGCGTGCATGAGAGAGCCCCACACTAGTAGTGCATGAGTTAGCATGACAATTGTATTGATCAAAGTAGTAGTGAAGGCTATGATAATAAAAAACCCTTCGACTGCTGAAGGTGTGGTCATACTATCGCAAGTAGTTGTGCTGCACTTTGCCCAATGGATCAAGTAAGAGGCCACATGAGTCCACCACTAGCCTGAGATCGTTCTCAAGCCCTCACCCCAGCATTTAATTCACTTGCAGTATACCGTGGGTATATATACTGCAAGCAACAAACACTGGGGTGAGAAGGCCTGCAGGGAATGAGGCTATGACTCCACCAGTCATGGTGATAGCTGTCTTCTGCAACATGTTATGGAGCTCAAACCTTAATTTCCAGTCCTTTGCATCCTCAACCTCCAAGTTTCAGCCCTGCATGTTTACAGCTTGTGTATGGTGCTAGCAGCTGTGAATGGAGTTGTGTCAACCACTGGCCAAGATGCACTGTTCCCGAACTGAAACTAGTTGAAGAGCTACCATCATGAATATCCTTAGGATGGTCCATAAGGTTATGACATCATAGCTGCAGTGTTGGCAGCAAACTTCAATAGTAGCATGACTCTAATATTATTTCTCAACCATTAGCATCCTATTCTGTACCTACTTTATGTCATGTTTACAGAGTATGAATGGGGTTATGCAATGTTGTTTTAGTTATCTAAAACTGAAATAGTTTAGTTTTTGGTTTTAATTAGGTAGAGTCGCATTGTTTAGTTTAGTTTTAGTTTTAATTACTAAATCTCAAAAGGGTTAGTAAAGGCTCTTTAGTTTTAGTAACCACCATTTTTGGGTGATTTTCATATTAGTTTAGTTGTAGTTTTAATTAACAGGCTGAGACAGTCCTCAGTTTAGTTTTAGTTTTAATTACTAAAGTGAAATATGCCATACTAAACTGCATTATAGTTTTAGTTTTAGTTAACTAAAACAACATTGGGGTTATGTAAACCACCTACTTGGAGGTGGTTTCCGAAATTGAAAGTGATTTGTAACTTTAGAGGCCCACTATTATTCCATTTGCTATCATCTCTACTTTACGTCAGGTTTACTTGTATGTTATGTGTTATGTAAACCACCTAATCAGAGGTGGTTTCCCAAATTGAAAGTGATTTATAGTTAACATTATTTTTTTTTTTTTTTTTTTTTTTTTGTTTATAATAATTTTGCAAGTAAAGCAAGGATACAAAAATAGCAACAGTTGCTAACATACTCTTGTACCCAGACTATATAGAAATAGCTAATACACAATAACAAACCATAATTTAGACAGGCATATAGCTACTTAATAGTGTACAGGAACATGACAAAACATACTTGACATTCACTAGTTTAGAGAACGTATGCATCGCTTGAATGAGGGGAGGGTCTCACAGTCATACACAGAGTTTGGTAGTTGGTTCCACAGTGAGATGGTGTGCGGAAAGTAGGAGAACTGATGTGCATTAGAGTGCACAACTGGTTGTGTGAGTAGGTGGGGACTGGAATTCCTGAGATTGAGGGGTGGCCTTCTCACCAGTGGTGCATTGTGGAAAGTAATGTCACCATTTATCAGTTGAAACAGGTAACAGAGCTTCAGATGGTGCCTTCTGACCGCAAGGGATGGAATATCACAGATTTCGAGCAGCACATTGTGCTCAAGGTTCCAGTTTTTGGTGCACATCCTCAGAGCAAATTTTTGGATTCTCTCTAAAGAGTGAATGAGACCAACTTGGTGGGGATCCCAGACTATAGCGGCATACTCCAGGTGGGGTCTAATGTATGAGAAATAGAGCTGGAGTAGTGTTGCAGAGTTTGAATGCTGGTAGAAATTTCTGTATACTATACCAAGTTGGGACCGCGCCTTTTTGCTAATTTCGGTGATGTGTGTGGACCAGTTCAATGTGGAGGTCAGCCAAACACCGAGGTACTTGTATGAGTGCACCCTTTCAAGCTGTGATCGGTTTACAGACAGGGGTTGAGGCGGTAGGATTGGTTGCCTTTTTCTAGAAATGACCATGAATTTGCATTTGGTACCATTGAACTGCAGATGGTTGTCATCGGACCAGTCACACAGACTGTCAATGTCTGTCTGGAGGTATTGATAATCTACCAGCTTCTGAATGGGTCGATAGAGAAGTAAGTCGTCTGCGAATAATGATAGGGTACCATTGGATAGTGAGACAGAGGATATGTCATTGACATAGAAGATGAACAATAACGGCCCAATGACTGATCCTTGAGGCACACCAGATGAGACAGGTAGTGGGTTGGAAGATGCACCATTTACACACACGTACTGCACCCTAGAAGTAAGATATGCAGTGATCCATCTGAGAAGATAGGGGTTGATGTTCGTGTCCTTCAGCTTTTCTATCAGCGGTTTGTGTGGCACGGAGTCGAAGGCTTTTCGATAGTCAAGAAATACTGCACATATGTCTGTACCTGAATCTAGCCATTGGTGCCATTGGTCAGTTGCGGCTACCAGTGCTCCAGTGGCAGATTTGCCTCGAGAGAATCCCCATTGCTGAGCAGAGATAGGAGAGCACTGAGTGAGATGATCTAACAGTGCGTTCCTCATGTGTCTCTCCAACAGCTTGCTGAGTACAGAAAGTAGTGAGATGGGGCGATAGTTTGTGGGATCAGAGCGGTTGGATGATTTAGGTACAGGCGATACTCTGGCAGTTTTCCACTCATCTGGTAGTTCCCCAAGGCTGATGGAGATGTTGAAAAGTTGAGTAATAGCTGGAGTCATGCTAAGAGCAGTTTCTTTCAGCATCCGGGCAGATATTTCATCGTGGCCGCTAGATTTGGTTGTGTCTAGGGTTGATAGCATTCGATACACTTCGTCTTCGGTACAGAGTAAGAACGTGGGGCATTCGTTAGGGACTGTTGGTGGCAGGTCTGATACATCCAAGACTGGGGTGGAGAGGTTGAATGAATTTATAAAAATGTCATTTAGCAAGTTGGCTTTCCCCAGGTCTGATGTGGCCACAGTACTTCCAAACTCGAGAGTGGGGAGAGTAGTACTCTTAGATTTTACTGCCTTAACAAGTTTCCAGAACTCTTTTGGGTTACGGGGATGGAGTTTAGTGAAGAATTCCTTCTTTGCAGATCTCAATTTGGAGATTATCAATTTTAGCATCCCATGCACTAATATTATTTCAATATTAGCATCCTTTTCTGTAGTACGTACCTACTTGAAGCAATTGCATCACTAATGGCAATTAACTTAAGCTGGGTGGGGGCTTGCATGACCGAAGCCAATTATGGAGATCATTCTTTCAGCAAATGGTTAGCTGGATGGGTCTGGGGATGAATACATATGACATCATAGGTTGAGTGACATCATAGGTTGAGTGACATCATAGGTTGAGTGACATCATAGGTTGAGTGACGTAATTGCAGTGCTGGCTGATACATGATACACAGTAAACCTCATTATCATCCCACTAATTATTTGCAAGCACTGCACTCTTGAATTAGCGTAGGGAGAATAGTTACTAGACTTTTCTTTGTAGAATACAGAAACACACTTACATGTACATCCACCGCATACAGGGTCACACTCTTGCTCACAGTTCTTAATATAGTGCTAGCCTTGTACCCAAGCCCCGCCCCGGGGCCTGGGTAGTAGGTAGAGGTTAATACAGTACTTATTGGAGTGACCACCCGTTGCTGTAGTAACTGAATACTTGCTAAAACAACAATAATTATTGCAGTGTACAAATGGAGATATGCAGATGCAGAATGATGAAAGCAGCAACAGAACAATCTAGCATTCATTTTTACTTGATTTTGTATTTTTAAAAGTTTGTATACATGAAATGCATATACCAAAAAATGGCTTGATGCTGTAAATTGGTATCAGCATACATGAATTCTGTAAAATGAATTCTGTCAGCACACTTGCATAATTATACCTTGTCTCTTCATCTCTCACTCACAAGAATGCCTGTGAAAAAGTGGGTATGGGACTGGTCAGCATACCATTCAATGGACGTGTTGGGGACGTTTGGATCAAGCTCCCCAGTAGCACCAAGAGTCTGCTGGCCAACTTTGTAAGTGTTGGGCTGGATACGGAGCTGCAGTGCAAAGCAGTAATACCTTTCATTACAGTAGTACTCATTGGTGTAAGCAGCATTAGTGCTATACTTGATACTCGGGCTGAAGAACACTTTGTTTTGGGGGTTGAACTCCTCGTTCTTGCCAGTGTGCTCATTCGTACGATTGAAAGGGACTTTAATGTGGCCAGGCTGAGTCTTGATAGATTCGCCACTATGGAGGATCGAACCTGGTGCAAGCAGCTGCCCTTGTATGAGGATGTCACTCATGTACTGGTACTTGGTGCCATGAAAGCACACATGCCAATTCTTCATTCCATTATCTACAAGGCCAACACTCTTGCCTGGTTTAATGCCAACCCGTGCAAAGCCAGTGGGCATGACATAAGACTGGCCACCACGCTTGTAAACAAGGCTGTCGTCTCGCAAGTAATGGCAGTTGTAGCAGAAGCACTTGTCACCCATTGGCGAAACATATTCACTTAATTGGATTCCAGCATCCTGCAATATGCCTGAAAGAGCCTTTTGGCAGCGTTGCCAATATGGACAGCTCACAGCAGGTGTCAGACACATAACTGGAGGTTTTACTGCAGGCCTGCCCCAGATCTTTGGTAGTATCACTGTCAAACGAGGCCACCAGTCCTGTGGCCGACCTACACCAGAGCGGAATTGGCCAACACTGACAGTGGAAACATCAACAAGCTGAGCCTCATACTTTCCTTTCCCAGTGGCACGGGATATGCCAGCTACTCGCATCAGTCTCCCCGACTCACCAACAGCAGGAGGTGTGTCATAATCGCACCCAATGACAAGCCCTCCTATAGCTGAGAGGGGACTGCCTTGACCCAGGTGTGCCAGTAATGCTACTGAGTCGGGGCGAGCGATGTTGATGATGTCGTGCTCCGATCGACTGCCTTTATCCAGGCCATGGATCCGCCACACTGGTATCTCATCTAGCAGCACCTGGGGAAAAGAGCTCCCACAGTAGTCAACGTCAGCGCACCTCACATGGCCAAGGAAGTTTAGGGTGCAGTTGAAGGGTGGTCCTCCCCCAGCTGCACTTGATACATCGCCAATGCGAACAAGCACGGCACGGAGTCCGGCTACCACATGCGCCTTGAAGTCACAAACGAGCACCAGATGCCCTTTCGCGCGTTTTACGTCTCCACCTCCCAGCATTTTCAGCAGTGCCAATGTGTCCTCACGCGCTATATTCCCGATGTTGTGCTTAGTTTGCATCGTTTCTCCAACAAAGCCGAAATTGTGAATCCTCCAGAGCGGGGCTAGGTCCGGAGCGCGCCTTGCAGTAGGAAATGCGTTCCTTGTGGAGACATCGAGTACGCGCGTTTTGCATAGCACAAGTAGCTCGGCGCTGTACGTGCCTGGCTTGGACGCCGCCGACACCGCTTTTATACGCACCAGAGTAGCTCCTCTCAGTCTAGATGGTTCAGTTGAGTAGTTTGCGGCGAGTGCAACATTTCCACCAGCATAGATAGGTCCACGGCCTCCACTCAACTGCTGCAGTAAGGCAATCGTGTCTGGTCTGGCAATGTTGATGATGTTGATAGTGTCACCAGCACCTTTGGAGGAGAAGTCGTGGATTCGCCACAGGGGAAGCACTTGGCCTACGCTTCCAGCCGACGCCATCGACAACAGTAGCTCACAGAGTAGGCTACCTCGCAAAGGATATCAGAAATCAAGAGAAGGGTTAACGTTCGTATTCGTCCGTTAGTTCTGTTATGAGTTTGCGTAGCCTCCAGCAACCTACTAAACTACCGCTCCGAGCCTCACTAACTACATAATATTATAAATGAATACACAAATTGTGTATTCGTTTTTATGTAGTTAGTGAGGCTCGGAGCGGTAGTTAAGTATTAGCAACCTTAATTATTAAGGTTACGGGATACTCGTGCGCGCGCCGTAGTCTCGGTACCAGACTATTCGCGCACGGCGGAATAGTCTGGAAGATTGCCCATACACGAGTGGTTCTGACACCCACCCACAGCAGCTCCATATTCGGTACGTTTATTCGGCGAGGCGTTAAGTATGCTGCTTGCGTGAACCACTCATATATGGGCAGTCTTCCCGCCGTGCGCGAATAGTCTGGTACCGAGACTACGCGCGCCGAGCGAAATACATGTGTATGCTGAATTTTTCCAGCCAAAAATCTCTAGTACGAGGCAAGGGTGTAGACAAGGGGGGGGGGCTAAAGCCCCCCACTTTTTGAGATTTCCCTCTCTAATAATAAACCACCTGTTTTCAATACATGAATTCAAATATTAACATACGACTTTGGTTACGAGATACAACTCATTTGCTATTCTGTTCATCTCAAGACCATCTGTTCTGTCCTTGTGCACATGCACCAGTTAAGGCGAGCTTGGGAATGTCAACATCAATTGCTACATGGTAATGAGTGTGTATGAGTCCCAGAGCGCTAAGTCTCTCCTCTTTCTGTGTACATCTCATTGACAAGTAATTGTTGGCAGACTGAGAGGATCCACAGAGACGCTGATGTCCTCGATCGGCGAAAGCTGCGGTTATGGACCAGAAGATGAGCTGGGGTGTTCCTCAGATGGTGATCCAGTGTCACGTTCTGCAATCACAAAACACCCAGGAGGCTGCACTTATCATGACTGCGCCGGACTACTTAATGATTTAATAAACAGAACTTGTTAGCTAGGATGTTATCAGGCTACGTTAATACTTAGCTATAACCCTGCATGGTATGATAGACAAAGTGAAAGTGTAGCTACTCACCATTGCCTGTGTCCTTCATCGTTTACTTACAGAAGTATGCTTGAATGCCCTGTGCCTGTGGAGCCCGTTGTCGTTTCATCCTTCTGCACTCGCATAGCGCCTAGCAGCTGCGCAGCAATTGAATTGCACATTGCATCGTGCACGTACGTGGACGTGGGTGGCCGGCTAGTGGCCTCGTTCCATGCGTACGCATGCGCGTATGGCCTGGGGGACGCATGCCTAGTCTGGGGGGTAGGCCTGTCCACATTATTCGAGAATAATTTTGGGAATAATAGGTACCAACTTGAATAAGAGAATATTCCAGCCTAATAGGCCTTCAAATCCTTACAAAGGTCAAGAAGGTCAGATGTTCTAATAGAAGCCCAGTACTGTGACATGTGATGACTTTTGTTAGAAAAGTACTGTCAACTACTTCACTCAACGACAATCCTCTTCACTTGAGGACTATATTGAAACCTCGATTATGTTGCAATACAATCGTTGATTGTTTTTGAAGTCACTTTCCCTAATTTTGATGGGAATAATGGGCATCTCTCTGGGAATAATGGGAATCTCTTTGGGAATAATAGGAGCATTTGGGGGGAAATTCTGAATAGAATAATAGGCAGAAAAAGTAGAATAATATGGACAGGCCTACTGGGGGGACAAGACAGCTGTGAGTACGAGTGCAACGTCGCCGGCGTGGCTGGCCGGCCGGCTACATGTAGTCTCGTACCCAGGCTAGGCTACATGTACAAAACCCAAGGTCGCTACAGTACTATAGTCGAGTAGACGTACCGTCGACGGTCACACCGCAACGGCTACGCGAAGGCGATGACCTTCAGGAAAGGTGCGTTCTTGGCTCGAGGGGGGTTCGTCCGCACCCAACGAACCCCCCCTGGTTACGGCCCTGTACTTGGAGTTGGAACATATATGCATGATATGCTGCACTGAGTCAACTGAGGAACAATGATTGAGGGTGACACCTCACAGCAATGTGCATGCATGTTTTCTTGAGGACTTGAGTGTCTACAATATAAAAGGGGGGAAACTGTCATACACAGTAATCAGTGTAGCCTTGTTTCCAAGCCTCTACACCTGAGCTTGTGCTATACTGTAACAAAAGCATTATGATGTCAGTGTGCTCTTGACTCGACTAGACTGTAAAGCTACAGTCATAGTCAAGTTCTTGACCAATGTTTATATTACAGGTTTAATTTGCTATCATTTTAAACTTTACCATGTCATGTTTGTATTAGGCCTTGCTGGATTCTTGTTTTTTGGTGTGACATTGGTCCGGCATACTTTAGGTATAGGTATCGGAAAATCGAGAACTGGCCCTGCATGGCCCTAATACACCACCCATCGCCCTACTTGCTGCCGGACCAATACCAATTCGTTCTTTTCCCCACCCATCATGGAATAATTTTTTAGCTAGCTAGGTAGCTAGTTTGCCTTACATGAGTTTATGCTCGATAAAAAAATGCTGAACACCTTAATATGAAGTTTATGACTTACACTGATGATGAAATTAAGCGGCTTAATTTAACAAGCGGAAGTAGCTTAAAATAACCAATAATTGCATCAGACAGACAGGAATTAATTGCGTCAGACAGGAAGTGCATACGCAGCACAGTAGCTATATAATTATAGTGCAGGGTCCGGGCGGGTGCAGATAAACAGAAGCTATCGTAACGACGACATGGAGGCGTGGACGGTGTTTGCCTCCCCTGTGGTTCTTGCAGGGATTACCCTGGTGATGGCCTATCTTTACTACAGGTAGCTTCTAGTGTGCTGAAAGCATGCAAGTATATTACATCTGAAATGTACGCTTTGCCTAACTCCCCTAGCTATGTGTACGCTCCGTTCAAGTTTCTGAAGCGCTGTGGCATCAAGGGACCCCAGCCAGTGCCCTTTTATGGAAACTACAAGGAGATCAGTAAATTGGTATGTCTCAAAGATACCTAGGTTCAAAGATCCCGGCAGGCATTAATAGTGATTGTTTATTTCTAGGGAGTTCTGAAGTTTTACGAGAGTCTCTACAAAAACTATGGACCAGTGTGTGGGTAAGTAGTATTACGTTGGCGCACTGACCATCAACAAACAAACCAAATGACTAGCCTTGTTCCCAGGCCCGCACGCCGCTTTCGGTTGCACGAAAGAACTGCAAGCGACGAAAAGCTGGGCGGGGCCTGGGAACGAGGCTACCAAATGACAGTACTACGTTATTTGTTCCAGGTACTATATTGGTCGACGCCCCTATCTGATGGTGGCAGATCCGGAGATGGTCAAACAGGTGATGGTAAAGGAATTCAACTCCTTCATTGACAGAGAAGTGAGCACACTCCAACAGTTTGTATATAAGTAGAATGTAATTTCATTTTAGCTATAGCGATTAGAGTACATAAATTACCAAACAGGGGTGTGGATGTACAAATAAGTAGGGGTTATATAAAATCGTTAGAGGAAAAATGTCGTGAACATGAAATGAAGTATTAGTAGAAGGGCAGGAGGCAATGGACGCCTAGACTTCCACAAGCTGTTGAAGTGAGCGATGGATGCCAAAGGAAGACAGTCAATGCTCACTACTTTGCCAACATGTCAGCGATTACAATTACAACGGTGTGGTCTGAATCTTTGTGGGCCTCTCTTGAGAGCTGAACTGCTAATTATTGTCCAAGCGAGCGCCACAATGGCAGCTGGTCCCAGCTGAGAAGTACACCTGGACAACGCAAATGGCTTCACTGCTGTCTTTCTTCGAGAAGTACAATGGGCCTCCGCCTCCTCCGGTTCCATTGTTTCAGCCAAGACACAAAATCACCTGTTTGTTTTTACTGCTAAGATTTTTAATGTGTATGTGTGTGTGTGCGTGATGGAAGTGGGTGCATGGGGATCAGGGACAGGACTAGACTTCATACTACAAGCTACATTTCTTTCTACAGCACTTTCCAGACCTCCTGGGCCAGAATAAAAAGGCTCCAAGGGGCCTGCTCCAAGCCCGAGGAGAAGTCTGGAGGAGGGTTAGGCAAAGCCTCTCCCCAACCTTTTCTAGTGGCAAAATTAAGCTGGTGAGCTAATGGCTGTGGTGACTAAAGGCCACAAGACTGTTGTTGTGAAAGACTGATATATTATATATGAACTGCACTTTAGATGGTTCCCCTTGTGAAGAGCAGCTGTGACACATTGATTGAGAAGCTGGGGGAGTATGCAGAGTCAGGGAAAAGTGTAGATGTCTTCCGGTATGCATACACGCACATGTGCAATGGCTCTCAAGCACCCACACTCACACAAGCACTTGCTATGCCTTTTCCTCACAATCACACATACCTACAGCACATACGGGTTATTCACCATGGAAACTATTCTAGCCACTGCCTTTGGCCGGGTGATCGACATCCAACGAGGGGAGGGGGACCAACTCACTAATGCTTGTGCAGCTGTCTTTAGAAGCTTTCAGGAGGGGTCGTCGCTGTCTCTAGAATCCATAGTCATGGTACTCTGTGAGTTCTGTAGTGGGTAGTGTGTACAGGGCAGGGAAGAACAGGAGTAATTAAAATTGCATGCCCCCCCCACACACACACACACACACACACTTGCACTTCTTTCCTCTCTGTACCGTTCATGGCAGCTAACTTCCCATTTGTGGCGCCTGTGTTTCGCTTGATGATTTTCCTGGCTATGAGGGGGAAGGGCGATCCACTTGGAGTTATTCGCAAAACTGCTCTCAGCCTAGTACAGGCAAGGAGAGAAGAGAATGACTCCTTCAAGGTGAATAGGCTGTAGACAAGCTCACTATAACATTGCCACTACGTTTGTGATCCCAACTTGTCCTGACTGCTATATGCTTTTCTTAGCACAAAGATTTTCTTCAACTGATGATTGATGCAACTATGGAGGGGGATGACGGAGAAACAAGGGGTCTCACTGATGAAGATATTGTGGCAAGCTCTACCTCATTCCTTCTCGCTGGCTACGAGACAACTGCCAACACCCTGGCCTATGCTTCCTACCTTCTGGCCCTGAACCCTGAGATACAAGAGAAACTTAAAGCAAAGATTGATGAATACTTTGAAAGTAACCCAGTAAGCACAAGAGACGTATTGACGTTAGGGCATGCATGAATGACTAGGAAATTTCCTGATTGGTTTGCAGTTTGCACGACCAGTCAACTAATTGAACGCTAACTGAGAATTGTCAGAATATCATTACTAGCTGTATACAGCACAAATCACTTCACTGACATCAATGACATTATTTGTTCAAACACATACAAGCTATGGAGTAGACTAGTTGACATACAAGAAATGTAGTCAACAACCTTAGTTCAGTTGACTAGTCAACTAATTCTGTTCAGGCCTTAATTGGCATAGGTTACAGGAAAGCTCAACTGTATGGAGGAAGATTTAGGTACATTAGTGAATGAAAACACTGTCATTACAGTAGCAGATCGGAAATGCCATGGGTGGCTCATTTACATATTCCAAGGAATTTGAAAACTGATTATTAGAATCACTACAGTAAAAGGGAAACAAAAAACTATCTTACTTGTTGCGTGTTTCAATACAGCTATGCATATATGCAAGTTACTCATCATGCCAATGAATTATGCATGCAGTATGCAGTGAAGTGCAATATTAATCTTGTGTGTAAAGATGGATGGTATGCACTAATGAACTATACTGTGACAATGTATGACTGCATGGCAAGTGAAAGTACATTGTAGGATTCAAGTTTTGAGACCTTTCTCCTTTTGTCTCCTAAGATACAGTGGGGTCACCTCCCTTCCTCCCCCCACAGGAAGCCTCCATGTATGACGCCACTCAGGAAGTGCATTATGCAGACATGGTAATTCAAGAGACCCTCAGGATGTATCCACCAGCACCACGGTACAGCTTCCCCCCCCCCCCCCCCCCCCCCCCCAACGTGCACATCATCCACTCTGAAGACCCAGCATACATTACATGCCATTTTATGACTTACAGGACCACACGTCATGCTGAGAAGACCATTGAGATCAATGGTGTGACCATTCCCGAGGGAGTATCAGTCTTAATTCCCATGCACCTCCTCCACTACAACCCAGAGTACTGGACAGAACCTGAGAAATTTGACCCAGAAAGGTGCAGTCTTCTCCTGATTCCTGCCTCACCCATCATAGTGACACAGAATCCCTCCCTTGCTCTTCCCTCAGGTTCACTCCTGAAGAAAAGGCAAAGCGTCCTGCAACCTCCCACATGCCTTTTGGTTGGGGTCCTCGGAACTGCATTGGGATGAGGTTTGCCCTCATGGAGGCTAGGATGGCTCTCATTGAGATCATGAAGAAGTACACATTTGTGCGAGCTCCAGAAACAGAGGTTAGTTTTATGAGATCTTGCATCTGCTATACACGTCCCCTGATTCAATGGCACACTGTGGAGCACTCATACACTGTTTGCTCCAGACACAACCTGGTCCCAGACCCAGCCTCAACATGGACATAGGCGGCGGAATGGGGGGGGGGGGGGGGGGGGGGGGGGGCTTTAGTACACGAGCAGGGGCTAAGCCCCTCCATGTAAAACAGAAATCAGTATAAGCCAATAGCTAGTTGCTTACTGCTTGGCTCCTTGTAGCTTCAGAAAGTCAGTTATTCCGCTGGGACATCTACTAACAGTCAAGAGAGAAAGGGTTATTTTGTATCGTGAGAAATGGGTTAATGCTGCACGCGCGCGATCACGATGCAGTATCCATACGAGGCCTAAGGTACTAGGTGGGCCCAGAAGAAACCTCTGACCTGACTGGTCTCCCAGGGACGAAGGTGCCACAAGAGCCCATCCTGGTAACTGGCTAGTACTAGTACTGTGAGAGATGATTGACCTCTGGAGACTTTGACTCAGTGGCCACAGTAAAGAAAAAGAAATTATGTTGAAACAGCTGAATATGCCACTGCTAAAGAAATGTTTCATAACAGAACTCTTTGGTTACAGGAATTCAGTGGGGGTTGATACACGAAACTTCACTAGCCCTAATTGAATAATTACTACGACTGTTGAATTGGCATGGGGATGTTAGTATTTTATTGATGCAATAAGCAGACTTATGTAGAGAGTTTATTGGCTAAAGGTGGATCTCTGCTTGCTTGTTAGAAAAAGCTTATAGTCTGTGAATTATGCAGGAATAATCATTTGGAGCCCCATGCATTCTAGGACCAGAAAAGTAGCATTCCTGCCGAAAATTGATTGATTTATAGTGATTGATACTTGGAATAGCAGACTTCTATAATAGCATTGGATCTTGATCTTGTGGATTACTATAGCTACATGGATAGTATATCAAGCCGAGAGGATGAAACCTGAATTCTGATTTAGAATGATACATCACGATCAGAGTTGTGATTGGCACACAAAACAGTTGAAGGGATACCTACATATTAAGCGCCCACCATGTATCAAACGGCCACCCCCCTCTTCACGCGAACGTTACTGCACAAGGTTCAATAGCAGTGTAGTAAGGGCCTACCCATCACAAGTCTTGAGCAGCTAACTTAGCTTATCTTTGGGTAAGGTTGTGCATTCAAAAAGGCCGATTTACTGTGAAGTATAAACTAAGGCGTGCTTTCTCTGCCGAGCGTTTCTTCTCACAAGCACTTCGCAAAGATGCTGATCAATTTCCTTACGTGAAAAATGGACTTATATATTTATAGCCGTATTCCCAGCTTACTGCAGCACTTGTTGTTTATACAGTGCTGAATGAGTGGGCAGATAGTACACCTAATTGGTCTGATGTATCTAGCACCCACCCCCCTGTTCAGCAGCGTTCTAAACCATGGGCGCTTAATACACACTCTACGGTAAAAGAAAAACTATTGTGTGTACGCTATGCATGTACCTATCTCACGCTCAGGATAGTGTGATGGCAGCTGAACAGCATCGAAGTTGAACTGACTCTCTCTGTACTGTCTCTCCCAGGTTCCACTGAAGACCGTTCTTGGCCCCACCTTGGCACCCAAGAATGGAATATACCTTCAGATAGCTACGAGGGACTGACAATGAATGGGAAAAGATAAATTATTAGGACCTTGTTGAGTTGTGTATTTCTACTACTGTTCGACAATGAATCGACATGTGCATGTACTGTAACAGTAGCTTTGTTCTCCCCACTTTTTGACTCGATATCAAGTGCGCTGCAGCGCTGACACTGCAGTACTGTAAAAGGACAACATGCTGTGGACGGTACTTGCAAGTCTAGTCCGTGCGCGAAGAGTCTGGTACCGAGACTAGGTACTTGCCTCCCCTGTGGTCCTGGCCGTGGTTGTAGGGATTACACTGCTGATAGCCTATCTTTGCTACAGGTAGCTTTTTAGTGTGCTGAAAGCGAGATACAAGTGCAAGTATTTTCAGTCTGCGACTGGCTAGTCTCGCCACACCCACTACGGAATAGTAGTACGTGTGGCGAGAGGCTGGCTAGTATGCGGCGAGAACCCAGACTGGTCTGGCTTCGCCAGACTAAGTGCATGCCTGAAAATATGTATGTCATGCTCATGATCATGTCGTGCAGGTATCTCTAGTGTGCTGAAAGCAAGACACAATTGCTGAAATGTATACTTTGCTTACACTCCCCTAGCTGTATATATGCTCCATTCAAGATTCTGAAGCGCTATGGTATCAAGGGACCCCAACCACGGGTCTATTTTGGCAACTATATGGAGATCTGTAAATTGGTATGTCTCAGACCTAGACTCTCCATGTGTGCCCCACCAGAAAATTGAGAAAGGAGGGTCTGGAAAACAATAACAGCTCCACAATCATTCTGACTAGTAACCTCATTTTCGTGTTTGTGGAAACCCTACATTTTCAGGCTTCAACTTGCGCAGGGCTAGCCTCGTTCCCAGGCTCCTCCCCAGCGGTGAGGCTACACAGGACCACGTGTGTGTGGTTTCTTAATTGCATACATTGGGGATTCCCCGCAATTTTCTCTTGTGCCTGCTACAGGCTAGTAAGCCCATTTTAATTACCAGACCCCCCTTGTTAGTCTGACTGGGCGCACACGTGAAGAGTCTACATCGGAGTCCTAAGACCCTAGTTAAGACCCAGGCATTAGTATTGTCTTTTTTGTAGGGATCTCTTAAGTTTTATGAGAGTCTCTACATTGTACAAGAACTATGGACCCGTGTGTGGGTAAGTACCGGTAGTACCGTATAGCGGGATATTTTCGTAGGTGCAAAATTTCGTATAAATGGCCATAAGACCTTCAGCAGAAATTTTCGTATTTTAATTTTCGTATGCACCTGCGCATTGCCACACCCCCTGCACTACGCATACGCAAATAAGTGTCGTCTTTCTGTTTTCGGTTGAGGCAATGCACAATGGTGAAAGGGTAGTCTCGCGTGGCCCAGACCCTTGGATGTAGGGATACCAGAACGGCAAAAAGTAGGGAAACAAGGTAGGGATGATCACACAAAACGGTGAAGTATACAATCCCCCTACATATCTTTTTTCATTATACACGTATTATGGATAAAGATCTCTGTAGGGGGGGTTGTATACTTCACTGTTTTGTGTGATCATCCCTACCTTGTTTCCTTACTTTTTGCCGTTCTGGTATCCCTACATCCTGTTACATTTTGAATGTTTTTTACTACTTGTTAGCATATAATTATTGCGTGTACGTCGTATCCCTACATACAGAGTCTACCGACTATGTGATTCTACTTTTGTAAGTTTTGAAATGGGTATAATGGTACAGTGCGGGGTAGTCTATCGAACTAGACCAATTTCTCTCGCTCCGGAAGTTGGGGGTGGGGCGTAGGGAAGAGCGAGAGAAGGTCTAGCGGATATTATAGACTAAGTGCAGGAGTAAATTACATTTGTTTGCTCACTCAGCTATTGCCGCCTCATTTATCTACGTGAGTAGTCCATTCACCTACATGTGCAGAGGTCTGACAACCCTCATCTCTGCTCCCGATTGCATCCGCTTCAGCTGCTGCTCCCCGATTGCGTTTGCCTCAGCTACTGCTCCCCGATTGCCAGCTACTTCTCCACAATCTCAGCTGCTGCTCCCCAATTACATCCACCTTAGCCATGCAGCTGCTGCTCCCTGATAGTGTCTGCTTCCGTTGCTGCTCCCAGATTGCTTCCACTTCAGCTATATACTGCTGTCCGGTTGTGTCTGCTTGCAGCCCCACATGCAGCCGTTCTGGATGGTTCCAACCCCTGTGCAACGTTCTCAAACATTCTTGCCGAGTTTGAGGTTCGGAGGTTGATGTGAAGTACAAAGGTTGCATGTCACTAGTCTATAGTCCTGCCCCCCAAACATCCCACTTCTTTTACACACAGTTAAATGTTAATGCATTGGTGCATGTGATATACCGTGGAATTCTCCACTTCTTTCCTCTCTCTGCTTTCCCTTTCAGCAAACTTCCCATGTCTGATGCTTCCGTTTCGCTTCTTGATTTCATGGGCTATGAAGAAGGAGAATCCATTTGGAACCATTAGAAAAATTGCTCTCAGCCTAGTAGTGGCAAGGAGAGCAGAGGACGACTCCTTCAAGGTGAATAGGCTATAGACAAGCTCACTATAACATTGCCACTATGTTTGTGATCCCAACTGGTCCTGATTGATATATAGCTATATACTTTCCTTAGCACAAAGATCTCCTTCAACTGATGATTGATGCAACTATGGAGGGGGATGATGGGGAAACAAGGGGATAGTCCTAGGTTTACGCTGCTACACAATTTTAATTTTACATCAATTATTTTTATTTCTGTATATACGTATAATTAGAAAATAAAGCAATAACGCAGTGTTCAATCGTACATAATAATCCGTCGACGATGAAAAGAAGGAAGCTAACAGCCCCTGCATCGATACTTACTGGTTACTTAGTCAATCTTCTTTGCGTCTGGGAACATGTCCAGAATGCGCAGAGATGCTACGAGAGCGCTTCCTGATCGCTAAAAAGAACACGTAAAGAAAAATTTCCGCGCTTCGCGCGGCGACTGATCGCCGCTTCGCGGCTCTGCGCACCGCCTTCGGCGGTGCGCTGTATATGTGCCAACCGAACCCCCCTTTCAAAATTTCTAGATCCGCCACTGCAATTCCCTAGCCTATACTTCGTACTTACTGGCCCTGAACCCTGAGATACAGGAGGAACGCCAAGGAAAGATTGATGAATACTTTGAAAGTAACCCAGTAAGCACAGGAGATGTGTGGACATGAGTTGGAGGACTTTCTCAAATGTTATCACATTGTGCCTTGAAGCAGCAATCAAGAGAGACTGCACCTTTCTGGAACTGGGTAGATCCATGTAGGGTGCACGTGTTGTAGCTCCCCTTTCACTGCCTATGGGCACACCCTAGCCTCGTTCCCAGCCCTTCTCACCCCAGCATTTGTCGCTTGCACTGCAAGCGACAAATGCTGGGGTGAGAAGGGCTGGGAACGAGGCTAGGCACACCCCTAGTTTAGAAAGACAGTGCAGAAGCAGAAAGCAGTAGCAGGGCAGTGGAAAGTGCCAAGTTACCATGATATCTCTTCCTGATGGTGAAAAACTTGTGCTTTGTGCAGTTTCAGCCTGCCATGTGAGAGTCTAGCTGTGTGAAGTTATATAGGTAGGGCAAACTCAAATGATGTCTCAGATCAGGTCTTGCTCTCACCTCGTGGATAGACTCTGATTCATACGTACAATTAGCCTCATTCCCAGGCCAATTTACAGGTGGTTAGCTTACGGCTCACTCCAATTGACGCACAGGTACGTATGTGACATCTCATATCACCAATACTATTGTTTGTGGGTTAAATTTTGGGGAAAAATTCGTTATAATTAGTACCCACAAATAATAGCGACCGTAAGGTATGGTCAACAGGGGTTAACGTTCGTATTCGTCCGTTAGTTCTGTTATGAGTTTGCGCATGGATAATAGAGCACAGGGAGTTGGATAGGAAACGGGAGTTGGATAGGAAACGCCATTCCAAGCGGGTTACCGTCATTGACTTTTATCCACAGTTCTATGTCATTATTTGGTAGAAAAGGATGAAACTTGGCACAAAGGTACCTTGGTCCTTGCTTTATGGCCAGATGTAGTTGGATTCTCTAAACATGTGTTAGTAATTCACTTTTAAGGTGGCAGATACCCCTTTACGTTAGGTTACCTTTAAACGTCGGGGGCCCCCGACGTTTAAAGGGTTACCTTTAAACGTCGGGGGCCCCCAACGTTTAAAGGTAACCTAACGTAAAGGGGTATCTGCCACCTTGCACATCAAAGGGGTAACCCGCTTTGCTTCAAGGGTCCTGTACTTAACCTATGTAGTATGTAGGGCTTGGAGCAGTAGTTTAGTATTAGGTTATTATTAAGGTTACGGGATACTCGTGCGCGCGCCGTAGTCTCGGTACCAGACTATTCGCGCACGGCAGAATAGTCTGGAAGACTGCCCATACACGAGTGGTTCTGACACCCACCCCACAGCAGCTCCATATACGGCACGTTTATTCGGCGAGGTGTTAAGTATGCTGCTTGTGTGAACCACTCATATATGGGCAGTCTTCCCGCCGTGCGCGAATAGTCTGGTACCGAGACTACGCGCGCCGAGCGAAATGTGTATGCTGAATTTTTCCAGCCAAAAATCTCTAGTACGAAGAGCGTGAGCAAGTTGATTCTGGCGGTGGAGGTGCCCTGTCACAAGGTGCATGGCATCACAGAAGCTGATACGCTGTATAGCCGTGCAAAAACGAGCAGTTCAGTTCACCAAAAAGCACCGAGCGAGACATCTGATAAATTTTCCGCTTCCGTCATGCCCTTTATATTCCCTTGATGACTATTTTAACACCGTTGACCAGGTCCAAGTCTAGTTCCACGATTTTATCTTTGGCATTATTTTTATGCAGAGTCGGAGATGGCGAAGCGCGAAGTCAAGAAAAATATTGTAGTATAGTCTCCTATGCATACTGTTTTGAATAAAGCTGTGGAGGACTGAGTTAGGCCTGAGTTGGACTATGACTGTTAGGTATAGGATGTTAATGTATTGGTATTGATTTGTGCTAATTGGTTGTGGTTGTCTGTATGTCCTTACTTGGTACATGTATCTGTATTAGTCCTCATTTTTGTATGCACTGCGCCGCCTCCTATTGTACTTTAGCGCTGTCCGCATTTTTGTTGTTTTTGTACTATAAAGTTTTGCACTGTTCGGCTCCCCGCGCCTGTACATGTAGACTCTTGCCATCTTGCTATAATAAGTTTGAGTTTGTCGTCTGTGCGCTCAGTCCCTCACAAAAGCTCCAGTACCCCAATACCCTTATGTTGTTGTTGCACCTAATAAGCTGCACATTTCATGAGCTTGAAAAAGTGCACAAACTAGCTAGAGGAAAACATTTCTCCGTGATGGCCTGTCATACCGGGTATTTCGGCACACATCCCCCACTAAACGTAGAAGCGGGGGGGTATCGAAAGGGGGGGGCAGCAGCCCCCCCTTTGCCTGTCGTGGGCGTTTTTATTTTATTTTGATGAGATTCATTGACCCGAGGATTTGGATTCTGATGATATTCATAGACCCCACCCAGGGCCTCAAGAAAACATGCAATTGGTGGTGTAAGGTGTGCCATCAGTTAGATCTGGTCCAAGTTTAGGGAAATGCTAGGCGAAAATCCGGCTGACATCCACCTTTGACCTCCGATTGCTGGGCTTGTGGGGGTCATGAATATCATTAACGGTATTGCCAGAGGGGTCTCTCCATGTGTGCAGGCCCCACCTAGTTTGGCCACTGAGGAGCGAATGCTGCGGGAGAGGAGTACCTACGAAAGTGGTGTGCGCTGAATGCATGAAAATGTGTTGTCTTGGTGGGAAGAATTCGGTGGTTAAAGGGTTAAAATCCAAATTTCTTTGACTAGCTAGGTATACAGATAGGACTCAAGTCCTATCTGTAACCTTTACTAACCCTGGCATCTGAAACCACTTGAACTACACGTTCCCAGGCCTACCCCGTTTTCTGTTTTTCAGTTTGTGTTAATATAATAATTGTTTATGGGCAAATTCACATTCCATTCCAAGTTGCAAAATGTATATGGGCAAATCCCGAGTTGCAAAACGTACGTTAAATTCCCGTTCCATTCTAAACGTTTCATTATGTAATTCTCAGTAACAGCACATGCTAATATGGCACCCTAGTGACTGCTTCTAGATGCAAGTGACATATACTAGCTGCACTTCATTAATGTCCTGTCACATTCCATGCTACGCCACTATACCAAGAAAACTGCCCAATGTTATCAGACGGATTTTCCGTGTGTATTTCCGGCTGGGCACAAGACTACAAAACGTCAGACTGTTACGTATAATCATGTGTAGCACGTGTGGTTATAACGAATAACAAATAACCTGAACTAGTAGCTACTAGCTAACTCTGAACTATTCCTGAACTCTAGATCTCATGTAGCTAGCTATTATTTGTGCATTACTTATGTAAGTATCGTGTTCTGTTCACATGATGTGTTCAGATAAGAAGTTTTGTCAGTAGCTAACTTTGAGGACCAAGATACACCCACAAAGTTTTTACTTGTCCATAAAAGTTTAGCTAGCTACGTAGCTCTTCTGCTTCCACGGCCATGTAGCTATTATTGTCAATGCAAACCAAAGAACAGAGGACAGGGTAGCTAGGCCTGGGAAGGAGGCTAGTGCCAAAGAATCACATCTACTAAGGGGGTACCACAATCTAGCTACCCCCCTTGAGAACGTGGCTAATAATTCTAGGCTAGAGTTATAGACAGCAATGCCACCCTCATGTCAAGTCTGGTAGCTAACAGTGTAGTTTGGGACTGCAATTTGCAGTACTGGTAAATGAACATGCAACTGTCTGTGTTGTATAAAATTGGTTGTTGGAAGAATTTTTTGATGCTGAAATTGTAGCTAGTGTCAATTCATCCAATTTGGCATTAGATTCCTAGTATTGAAGTGAAGAATTCATGAGGCTATAGCTAGCTACTTGGAGTTGGAACATATGCATGATATGCTGCACTGAGTCAACTGAGGAACAATGATTGAAGGTGACACCTCACAGCAATGTGCATGCATGTTTTCTTGAGGACTTGAGTGCCTACAATATAAAAGGGGGGAAACTGTCATACACAGTAATCAGTGTAGCCTTGTTTCCAAGCCTCTACACCTGAGCTTGTGCTATACTGTAACAAAAGCATTATGATGTCAGTGTGCTCTTGACTTGACTAGACTGTAAAGCTACAGTCATATGACCAATGTTTATATTACAGGTTTAATTTGCTATCATTTTAAACTTTAGTATGACATGTTTGTATTAGGCCTTGATGGATTATTCTTTTTTGGCGTGACATTGGTCCGGCATACATTAGGTATAGGTACCGGAAAATCACACACATTGAGAACCGGCCCTAATACAACACCCATCGCCCTACTTGCTGCGGACCAATATAACCACTTTGTATTCGAATTCTTTTCCCCACCCATCATTAGATTACTTTGTAGCTAGCTAGGTAACCTTAATATGAAGTTTATGACTTACACTGGATGATGAAATAAAGCGGCTTAATTTAACAAGCGGAAGTAGGCTTAAAATAACCAATAATTTCATCAGACAGACAGGAATTAATTGCGTCAGACAGGAAGTGCACACGCAGCATAGTATATAATTATAGTGCAGGGTCCGGGCGGGTGCAGATAAACAGAAGCTATCCTATCGTGCAAAACGACGACATGGAGCCGTGGACGGTGCTTGCCTCCCCTGTGGTTCTTGCAGGGATTACCCTGGTGATGGCCTATCTTTACTACAGGTAGCTTCTAGTGTGCTGAAAGCATGCAAGTATATTACATCTGAAATGTACGCTTTGCCTAACTCCCCTAGCTATGTGTACGCTCCGTTCAAGTTTCTGAAGCGCTGTGGCATCAAGGGACCCCAGCCAGTGCCCTTTTATGGAAACTACAAGGAGATCAGTAAATTGGTATGTCTCAAAGATACCTAGGTTTCAAAGATCCAGGCATTATAATAGTGATTGCTTATTCTATAGGGAGTTCTGAAGTTTTACGAGAGTCTCTACAAAAACTATGGACCAGTGTGTGGGTAAGTAGTAGTTCACAAACTTTGTTGGCCTGTTTGTATGACAGTGCACGCACTAGCCATCAACAAGTATTAGTTATAGCATGGCAACAAGGGCTGTATGCCAGATATTGGCACTGCTGTGACGTAAAGCCCAAGGGCCGCAGGCCCGAGGGCTTTACGTCACAGCAGTGCCAATATCTGGCATGCAGCCCGCGTTGCCATGCTATAACTAATTTATTGCATGATACCCTACAAGTTGAATGTGCCCTGATTGGATGTTGCTAAGTGATGTGTGTGACGTCAAACAAATTGAGCTACAAATTGTACGAGCTAGCTGGACTTCGACGCGTTCTCTACTGCATGCTGTCTAGGTATCGAGATGGAGATCGACACGTTTGATTTTGAAAGTTTTTGCGCTGATGACTTTGCGGAGGAGCAGCCTATACACCCTGGAGTGTGGGCTGGTATGAATTGGGAAGCCGACATACCTGACGACTTGCGCTTGCTTAAGTTGTCCGAGTGGGACTGTGTGTTTGGCAAGGAAAATCGTGAGAGCAGTAATCCGCCAAACAAGAGGTGCTATAAATTTCTTCTGCGAACCTACCTTGGCAGACTTCCAAAGTGTGCATTCGAAAATGACAAATTTTACTGGCAGGCAAAACAGACGACTCCTTTGGATGATGGTTTGCCTTGGTTTGCTGCTTCACCGTGTGGCCGTAACAATCTGGGTGGTATGATGAAACAAATCTGTGGTGATGCAAACATTTCTCTTAAGACGAACCATACCCTCAGAGCTACAGGGACAACTCGAATGTTTGCTGCACATGTTCCCGAGAAGATAATCCAGCAGCGGACTGGGCATAGGTCTCTTGACAGTTTGAGGAAATATGAGCGTACTTCTCTTGAACAACAGCGAGCTGTTTCATCAGTTTTGGCATCCTCTGACATAACTTCTTACACAAGTGAACTTCGCAAGGTGGAGACGAGTTGCGAATCTGAAACTGAGCTATCTAAGGTGGAGAAGAGCTGCAAATCTGAAACTGAGCTATCTCAGTCAAAGGATCATCAGTTACTAGAGAAGCTGAATCTACAGCATTGTGAAAACTGTACTATTAACGTTATTTTCCTTCAATAGGTAGATTAACAACCAGACCTTTGTTCCCTTTTCCTTTCTGATTCTGTATATATGAAATTGGGTCAATTATCTCTGAAGTTAGCAGTGCCAGGTATGGATATTGGCACTGCTCTGACGTCATAGCTGTGCCATATGCCATATATTGGCACACCGGCATCCTTTGAACTTGTAGGGTATCATGCAATAAGCAAACCAAATGACAGTACTACGTTATTTGTTCCAGGTACTATATTGGTCGACGCCCCTATCTGATGGTGGCAGATCCGGAGATGGTCAAACAGGTGATGGTAAAGGAATTCAACTCCTTCATTGACAGAGAAGTGAGCACACTCCAACAGTTTGTATATAAGTAGACTATAATTTCATTTTAGCTATACCGATTAGAGTACATAAATTACCAAACATGGGTGTGGATGTACATGTACAAATAAACTAGACTAGTGACATACATGTAGGACCTTGGCGTGACATACTAGCTTCATACTACAAGCTACCTTTCTTTCCACAGCACTTTCCAGACCTCCTGGGCCAGAATAAAAAGGCTCCGAGGGGCCTGCTCCAAGCCCGGGGAGAAGTCTGGAGGAGGGTTAGGCAAAGCCTCTCCCCAACCTTTTCTAGTGGCAAAATCAAGCTGGTGAGCTAATGACTAAAGGACCAACCTTAAACGCAAGACTGTTGTTGTGAAAGACTGATACATGATCTGCCACTTCAGATGGTTCCCCTGGTGAAGAGCAGCTGTGACACATTGATTGAGAAGCTGGGAGAGTATGCAGAGTCAGGGAAAAGTGTAGATGTCTTCCGGTATGCATACACGCACATGTGCAATGGCTCTCAAGCACCCGCACTCACACAAGAACTCGCTATGCCTTTCCCTCACAATCACACATACCTACAGCACATACGGGTTATTCACAATGGAAACTATTCTAGCCACTGCCTTTGGCCGGGTGATCAACATCCAACGAGGGGAGGGGGACCAACTCACTAATGCTTGTGCAGCTGTCTTTAGAATCTTTCAGGAGGGGTCGTCACTGTCTCTAGAATCCATAGTCTTGGTACACTGTGAGTTCTGTAGTGGGTAGTGTGTATAGGGCAGGGAAGAACAGGAGTAATTAAAATTGCTCCCCCCCCCCCCCCCCCCCCCCCCCCCCCACACACACACACACACACACACACACACACACACTTCTTTCCTCTCCCTACCGTTCATGGCAGCTAACTTCCCATTTGTGGCGCCTGTGTTTCACTTGATAATTTTCCTGGCTATGAGGGGGAAGGGCGATCCATTTGGAGTTATTCGCAAAACTGCTCTCAGCCTAGTACAGGCAAGGAGAGAAGAGAATGACTCCTTCAAGGTGAATAGGCTGTAGACTATAACATTACCACTATGTTTGTGATCCCAACTGATCCTGACTGCTTATGCTTTCCTTAGCACAAAGATTTCCTTCAACTGATGATTGATGCAACTATGGAGGGGGGTGACGGAGAAACAAGGGGTCTCACTGATGAAGATATTGTGGCAAGCTCTACCTCATTCCTTCTCGCTGGCTACGAGACAACTGCCAACACCCTGGCCTACGCTTCCTACCTTCTGGCCCTGAACCCTGAGATACAAGAGAAACTTAAAGCAAAGATTGATGAATACTTTGAAAGTAACCCAGTAAGCACAAGAGACGTATTGACGTTAGGGCATGTATGAATGACTAGGAAATTTCCTAATTGGTGTGCAGTTTGCACGACCAGTCAACTTATTGAATGCTAACTGAGAATTGACAGAATATCATTACTAGCTGTATACAGCACAAATCACTTAACTGACATCGATGACATTATTTGTTCAAACACATACAAGCTATGAAGTAGACTAGTTGACATACAAGAAATGTAGTCAACAACTTTAGTTCAGTCGACTAGTCAACTAATTCTGTTCAGACCTTAATTGGCATAGGTTACAGGAAAGCTCAACTGTATGGAGGAAGATTTAGGTTCATTAGTGAATGAAAACACTGTCATTACAGTAGCAGATCGGAAATGCCATGGGTGGCTCATTTTTCATATTCCAAGGAATTTGAAAACAAATCACTACAGTAAAAGGGAAACCAAAAACTATCTTACTTGTTGCGTGTTTCAATACAGCTGTGCATATATGCAAGTTACTCATCATGCCAATGAATTATGCATACATGCATGCAGTGGGCAGTGAAGTGCAATATTAATGATGGATGTATGCACTAATGAACTATACTGTGACTGCATGGCAAGTGAAAGTACAATGTAGGATTCAAGTTTTGAGACTCTTGTCCTTTTGTCTCCTAAGATACAGTGGAGTCACCTCCCTTCCTCCCCCCACAGGAAGCCTCCATGTATGACGCCACTCAGGAAGTGCATTATGCAGACATGGTAATTCAAGAGACCCTCAGGATGTACCCACCAGCACCACGGTGAGAGTTCCCTCACTTCCTCTGCCCAACATGCACATCATCCACTGAAGACCCAGCATACATTACATTCCATTTTATGACTTATGGCTGCCCAAAACAGAGGTTGCATTTCACCAGTGTGTTTGTTACAGGACATCACGTCATGCTGAAAAGACCATTGAGATCAATGGTGTGACCATTCCAGAGGGAGTATCAGTCTTAATTCCCATGCACCTCCTCCACTACAACCCAGAGTACTGGACAGAACCTGAGAAATTTGACCCAGAAAGGTGCAGTCTTCTCTTGATTCCTGCCCCACCCATCATAGTGACACAGAATCCCTCCCTTCCTCTTCCCTCAGGTTCACTCCTGAAGAAAAGGCCAAGCGTCCTGCAACCTCCCACATGCCTTTTGGCTGGGGTCCTCGGAACTGCATTGGGATGAGGTTTGCCCTCATGGAGGCTAGGATGGCTCTCATTGAGATCATGAAGAAGTACACATTCGTGCGAGCTCCAGAAACGGAGGTTAGATGCACTATACATGTTCCCTGATTCCATGGCACACTCTGGAGCACTCATACACTGTTTGCTCTAATGGTTTTGGGATCATGCCGAGTACTCATCTCTCCTGCTATTTATATTAGAGAAGTATACAAGTTGGGCCAGTAAAAATTTATATTAGAGAAGTATACAAGTTGGGCCAGCAAAACAGGATTAAGCGGGTTATGTTCCTGCGGAAATCGGATTGTTACCTGGGGACAAGGTTCTGGTACTCATCGTGTGTGTGTCTGTTACCATTCTAGCAGGCGCTGCGGGTACTTGACGAGCGAAACTAATTATATCAACAGAAAGCACTTGAACAAAATTAACACAGGGGTTTTGTTAAGAATGCTTACTTCAAGTGTAAATTATGACAGTTTTAGCTCACAGCGAAATCTTTACTTGTTGCTTATGTCACAAAAGCTCTAGCTATCCAGCATGCATTAATTTTGTGTACTTTGATGCACGTGAATCTTGCACGTGTCTACGTCTGGTACGTAACCGGGTGGCCCCATAAGTGTCCACAATCACGTGCCATCTCTGGGTCAAGGTAGACAACGGTTCTACTAACGTTAACACACAGTTTCGGTGAGGTTCGCACTTCAGTGTTTTTCATTCTGCTTTGCAATGATAGTAGGAGTTACATGGCAGCACCAACTTCTGCTATAGTGCTGGCTATTTTGAAGTACTACCTGTATATTTGCCAAGCATCACAAAAGCAGGCCTACTAATATGGACTGTGTGAGTGAGTGCGTATTACTAGTGTATACGTGTATATACAAAGCAGGGAGGGTGTTACTTGAGTTCTGATTGGCGTAAAATGAATTTTGCATGAGTGATTCGTGCTTAGAAATATTTGTTGGAAAGCATGAAGAAAATGTGCATATGCCAACCCAACTCTCGGTTGGTCAGTTTCAGTTCAGTTTGAAGAATAATGGTACAAAAGCTGAAAGGAGGGAATGGAGTTGCTATGGCAGTCTGATATAACAGCTGAACAGCTTTCAAAATTGAAATGGAACTGGCTCTCTCTGTACTGTCTCTCCCATGCAGGTTCCACTGAAGACCGTTCTTGGTGCCACCTTGGCACCCAAAAATGGGGTATACCTTCAGATAGCTACGAGGGACCATCAATAGTAAAAGCAAAATGTTATGGACTTTGTTGAATTTTGTACTGCTTGACATGTACTTGTGTAGTGCTTTTAGCAGTAGCTTTGTTTCTGGCTATCCTCACCTTTGGTCACTTGTATTATGGTTAAAATGATGGGTGAGTTACGTAATTTGAATTCATTACTATAACCATCCCGCAATAAAAGAAACCATAAAACATTACTGGATATCTGACCTTGAGAATCAGGAATGGTAGGTAAGTTTTTTGATGACATGCCAACTCTCATGCACATATGGATATACTGTGGTGAGACTCGTGTAGCAAACACAATGCATGCGATGTTGATTGTCATCATCGATCACTAGTTCTCTGTAGGCATACGCCACCTTACCATGAGGCCTTCCTCTTGGGCACAAGGGAACAATTGCAAATGGATGAAGGTGTTCCTGTCTGGTTTAATTATGTATGGTGGCTCATTGTACTTGGCGTGCCAACACATTGCAGGGGTTGTATGGATAATAGAGTAGCTGTGCATGACATCATCACATGCACCTACGAAATTGTGTTGGGAGGCAATTTTATTGGCTTGCTCCAAGCCTGCATGCAAGATGGTCAGAATATACAGACTATAGACTAGCTCTATACACTGCAAGCTTGGGTGGTAACCTGGGAATGAGCCACAGTACAGTACGTAACATCCAACTTCGCGAGTGTAGTGTAAACTGATGAAAATGTTGCATGATGCATGCATGTTGCAAACATTTCACAAGTGGATGAAATTGAGGACTATGCAACTACACCTTAAAATTCTGAGTGCATGCATGCTCATTGCATGCTTGTAAAATACATGGCACGAATACTAGCTACCAGTTTTGTTCCTGTTGGTGTCTGCATGGCTGACAAAAATTATTTGATCATGATGCACCTCAAGACAACGTAGTGCTGTAGAACAAATTTGCATAACCACTTTAGTCACAGCAAATACACGGTGCACTTTTGAGCCAATCAGTACAATAACTAATTAGCTGCTTCACGAACTTAAGTTAATTAAGTTAATTAACCCTTTGCACCCTGTAGCAGCCAAATGAGATATCCATAAGCCCATAAGAATTTATATGGGAGGTTTATTAGGCGTTAATACTTTGTACATGCTCTGCCGCTTCTTTCAGCTGTTTGCAGTAGTAGGCAATGAGTTAAGAACTTTCATTGCATCTGGTGGGAAAAGGATCAGATGTTGTGTTGGCCTCTGAGTGGTTTTGCAAGACCAAACTAGCTACTATAGCCTGGGGGTGGTGTGTGTGTGCATGGTGAACCCATACACTAGCCTAGCCGCAAGCACTCATACACAGTGCATAATAAACTACTGCAATAGTTGTCTCCAAAACCTACATTGTATAGTTGCTTTTCATTTGGGCCATGCTTTTAAGATCCGGTATCGGTGTGGCAGCCCCTTCATATGAAGGAAGTTAGAAACATTGCTAATTTTGATTGACGCAGCAGTTGTTTGCACTGGATCAAAAGTGCACTGTGTATTTGCTGTGGTTATGCAAACCAGCTGCAAGCATCCTGTTCTGCAGCACTACACTGCTATTGGTTAGTCTTGAGGTGCATGCAAACATACTCAGAGGCCAGCACAACACTAATCAAACAATCTGTGTCGCGCATGATCAAATCATTAAGCAGCCAACAGTCACACCACATTAATAGCAACATAAACATTGTTTGTGAAGCTAATTCATTTGATTGAGCTATTGTTGCCATTGGATCAAAAGTGCACCGTGCATGTACATGTATTTGCTGTGGGAAGCATCCTGTTCTGCAGCACTACACTGCTATTGGTTAGTCTTGAGGTGCATGCAGACAGACTCAGAGGCCAGCACAACACTAAACAATCTGTGGCATGATCGGATCATTTTGCCAGCAGACACACTGCATTAGTAGTAGCGTAAACATTGTTTGTGAAGCTATAGTCATACCGGAATCATTCACCCTGTGGCTCGTCTGGATAGTTTATTCAATGTTGTGTCACGGCGCTCTCAGACTAACTGCCTCTAGGTGTTCATCTACTTTTGTTCAAAGCATCTTTCAATCTTCTGCTCTCCCGTGTTATTCTTTCTGCGGCTATAACTCTATGTTTGCATCTCAGCACCTTAAGGTTTACCCTGAACAATACCGATGCTGTGCTACAGTAATCCGTGCGATTCGATCCTCCGCCTGCAGTCCTGACTATGAACAACTCATTCAGACTATATCGTGTGATTAGTTCTCTTTTTTCCCACACAGCTTGCATGTACACTACACCTTTATTGGTGTTTATAATAATATAATAATAATAATAATAATAATTAATCTGATTGAGCATGCAGGGTGGTGGATTGGTGCAGTGGGATAACATCTCGACTGGGAGCCCAGCTAGGCGTAGGTGCCACAGGTTCGATCCCCAGAAGCTAGTGGCGTTTGTTTTTCTGGTGGGGTAAATGTCTGTGAGTACGGCCTGTGTATGGGCTTTGGTGTGCACACAGCATTGCTAGCCTTCCGCCAGTTAAGCAGCATTACTGAAGGGTTCAAGCCGTGTTGGAGGACTGGTCAAAGCGCTCACCTTGAAACCATCCCTTTCTTGTACGTGGCTCCAGAGTGATGTGGAGGAGGGGAATCGGCATGGAGGATGGGGCAGGTCTGGCTGCGGCCATGCATTAGTATCTCCCTGCTGTATTTATTATTATTTTTATATATTTGTTGTGTATTATGCTCAATTCTGTTTTGTACTTTGTTTATAGCTAGGTGCTGGACACCCAACATATACTTTCCGGTTAGTTGACTTATGTACTTTCTGATCCATAACCTTCTGTTCTTGTATGTACTTATGTGAAGTGTATGTTCTTGTTTTTTACTATTATTCTTACACTGCTTCATTCTGTACAAGTATAAGTAAATATCCTGGTGTATTTTATATTAACAGTATGAAGTGTAATTGAGCATGCAGTTGTTTGCATTGGATCAAAAGTGCACCGTGTATTTGCTGTGGTTATGCAAACTGGCTGCAAGCATCCTGTTCTGCAGCACTACACTGCTATTGGTTAGTCGTGAGGTGCATGCAGACAGACTCAGAGGCCAGTACAACACCATGCAAACAATCTGTGTCATGATCAGATCATTTTGCCAGCAGACACGCTACATTAACAAACATTGTTTGTGAAGCTATAATTCATTTGATTGAGCATGCAGTTGTTTCCAATGGCTCAAAAGTACTATTATATAAAGTGGTAATGCAAACTAGATCCTAGCATCCTGTTCTGCAGCACTCCATTTCTATTGGTTAGGGATGAGGTGTATGTAGACATTTGAACCACCTCAGAAGTCACGGACTCTCATGCACTGTGGATGTCTCCCCCCACCCATGCAGTGAGTGCTCAGGGGCCAGTACAAACAATCTGTCTCATGACCACAGTCCTACTATCTTACGTCTAAGCCACAGTGGCCTGGAACAGCAGATGAAGGTAGCTACATATTATAGGTGTAGGAACTAGGGGCGCAAATAGGGGAACATGTCAAACTGATTCTTACTCTCTCTTGAGGAAACGAATTGGGACAGGCTCAATCTAAAGACCCAATTATGGCAGACCATGGTACTCTACAACAATGCAGGCTAGATCTTGGTAATAAAATCAGAGGCTCTTGAAACTTTAGTGATGACTGGAGTCTTCTCAATAATTTATACATAGGTATTATTCAGCCACAGAGAAATGGCATATTCTAGGTTGGAAGAGTATATCTGATTTCTTCACAGAAGTTATGTTTACTTTCTCACTCTATTGGTACTCATTTCAATGTTTATTATAATTATAGCAAGAATAACATCCAATTGCAACCCACCTCTGAAGTAAAATGGTTAGGACAATTGTTACATATAGCTACACCCAAGTTGAGCAGTTGACACAGAACATACAAGTGTAGTCAAATGTAACTAACACAGGCCGCCATATGCAGCAGCCTCTATAGTGCAGGATATACTGAAAGTCCTAATCTGAAGTTGTACAACTCTGTGTACAATGTGCACATAGACAAAGTAACATTATTTTGAAGTATTCATCATCACACCATCCTGGATTCTCATGCACCATAGGTATACAGGACACTCCCCACCCATGCATGTGTGGGCACACGGACGTCAGTACAAATAATCTGTCCCACCAACCCTTCTACAAACAGACACACCACATTAAGATTAATCAACATCTTTGGATATAAAACTGACCCATGTAGCAAGTGTTACAACAGTTCTGAGAATTTCTTCTCCATTGTACTTGACTACAGCTGATCAACGCAGGAGTGCAGAGTCTGTTATGAATCGACTGATATTTGCAGTGCTTGCTGCCGGCATCCTCTTCTGCACGTGCAGCATTGCCGCAGCTGAAGGTATTTTGTGAAATAGCTGGCAATTAAAATTAGATTTAATTTACTCTATACCATGCCCTTGCAGAGGATCAAGATGTAGGGGAAGAGTTTGACATGGAGCTGGAGCGTGATGATCGTGAAGCTGACGAAGGGGAAGAGTTTGACATGGAGCTGGAGCGTGATGATCGTGAAGCTGACGCAAGTTCTCACCGATTCCCCTTCCCCTGCCGCCGTTGTCCCCCTGGCAGACCTGGCAAACCTGGTCCTCCTGGTAGGCCTGGCTCAAAAGGCATGAAAGGGCAAAAAGGTTACCCTGGCGACCCAGGCCCACCTGGACCAAAGGGACCACCTGGACCAGAGGGACCACCTGGACCAAAGGGACCACCAGGTCCAAAAGGCAAACCGGGTCAACCAGGACCTCCAGGCCCGAAAGGTCCCAAAGGTGATCCAGGGAAAAACGGACGTCCAGGCACACCAGGTCGTCCTGGCCCCAAAGGACCTCCAGGAAGCTGCACCTGCAAGGACTGCTGCAGGTGCCTCCACTCCTGCCCACGATATGGCTGACCACATCAACTACAGCTTCATCACTGAGTTGTTGGTATAGCTACGGATTACAAACGTTCATTTGAATATTGCTTGTGTACATCTTTGTTACTTGTATACAGGATGTAGTAGCCATAAATGTTGACTTGAAAGTTGAAAGCACTTGATTTTCGTGGAGACATAATAGCTGCATGGCATAGCTATACACTCTAGCTACCTTATTGTCAACAAAACTGGTGCAGAAAGATTATAATATTGTGGTTGTCATGCTGCACCCAGTCCTGACTCAGCTGAGCAAACTAAAAGCCTGTAGCAGCACAGAATTACACATACAGACAGGCAACTGCACTTCTAATGGTGATTGATCACCATTTGAAGTGCCAGCTAGCTAGTCGCCTGTCAACATATCACTAGCTAGCTACAAGCTATGAGAATAATATTATTATATCGCTATTCATAGCAAACTGCACATCGATCAAACCTAGCTAGCTAGCTACCCGCGAAAATATTCCGGCAAGTGAGGGAACTACAACACCCCTGGTGTTTTACTTCCTGGCTATGAAGCCTGAAATGTGCCGCAGAAGTTGCGAAGTAGCTGGCAGGCTAAATCTGAACTGAGCAGTAAGCCTCTATATAGCCCTGCACTGACTCCAATACTGGCCGTGGCCTTTATGAATATCATTAGATGAGTCACAAATATCGTTAGTAGCCTATTTACTATTATTCTCTATGTTGCAGGCTTTGGACTACATGCCATTGGCACATGCGAAGCCAAATGTAGTTAACTTTCCTTCTCAGCTATAGTCGACACCCTCATGAATATCATTAAATAGCTCTGTTTTGTATTACATGTAAGTCAGACGGAGAAAACACTGTAGAAAATATTGGCTAGAAACACTTATTAACACACAGTCACACACACACACAAACACTTAGCTAATTGTGTTATAAGAGATCATGTCAACAAAAGTACGTAATTAAAAGTCTGCTGTTGTCATATGATGAAGGGCGACAGGAAGTAGCTGCGGTGATGGGTTAGGGTATATTAGGCCAGGGTTGCCAGACCATGCAATATGCTAGTCTCGGTCCCAGACCCAAACCCACCCCAGCACGGATCGCATCTAGCTGAAAGCGATCCATGCTGGGGTGGTTTGGGTCTGGGGCCGAGACTAGCAATATGCATGCCGTATCCATACAGTATAATCCATTTTGTATGATTTCAATGGAAAATCACGTGCCTGTCTCTCATGATAGTACCAGTACAATAACTGATCAGTATACGATATAAATGGCTACATGTAACAAATCATCACAGTCTTCTGGCTTTTTGAGGTTTACATCCATTGTGAGGGACAGGTGTCACATCTTGGATTGAGACCACTGACAAACCCCCTGATTCCAGCCCCTTTAGAGATGGCTACCAGGAAGACAAAATTGTACAATCATTATTACAAGTAGCTTCGCTCGCTTCGCTCGCTCAGCTACTTCCCCCTCATTCACCTACCGTGACTCTGTAATCCGGCGCCAGACAGCTGAGCTGCAGCTCCCCGATTGCGTCCGCTTCGAATCAGCTGCTGCTCCCGGGCCGATTGCATCCGCTTCAACTGCTGCTCCCCGTTTGCATCCGCTTCCAGCTGCTGCTCCCCAATTGCGTCTGCTTCGACTGCTGCTCTCCGACTGCATGCATCCGCTTGCAGCCCCACTGGATTCCACCCAATGTTCTCGAACTTTCTTCGCGGAGTTCGAGGTTCAGTAAATATTAAAGTACAAAGGTCGTGCGTCACTATAGTCTAGTCCCGCCCCACGAACATCCCACTTCCGTCACTCACAGACACACACACAGACACACAGACACACGTTAAAATCTTAATGTATTGATAACCGGAGGTCAGGCATTATATGTACCCCGGAGGGATGACTATAATCCCTTCCATCTAGTTTGATTTTCACCATGCATGAGGACAACTACTGCAAGTGACTGAGCTTACGCATCCCTACATTTTACTGACCTGCCTTCCTTGTCCAAGGCCTTTGATCTTCACTCTGAACTTCTGAAGTCCCAGACCCAATGCTTTCTATAAAACAACAAAGAATGTTCAGTTCATACGGTACACCCCTCCTGCCCTGTAACACATGCACCTTTGCTGCAGCAACAGCTGCTGTCTGAGCTGCAAACGTAGTTCCTCTTCTGGCGTTACGAAAACCTTCTGCTCCCTACAGCAACAGAGATAACAGGGATGACCGAAAACTCCCAGAAAAGCCTCAGAGACTCTAACAGACCATCATTACTTCATTTCTTTGCTTTCTAGTTGACTAGCCTAGCCTGCATAAAACAAGCACTTTATCGGAACCTTGAAAATATAGTAATTAATGCTTTTCCCAATTCTATACGCAGAACACGTAGCCATTCAAAGCACATGACACCTACGTATACATGACTATATCATCAGAATGTTACTGACCATAGCACAATTGCACATTCATAGTTCACTATGTGTCCTAGCAGTCATCAACTCCAGAATGTTTTTCCTTCTAGTTGAGATGCCTGCTTGGCTGTGAAGTGGCTCAATCGACAACATCACTGTACAGCAGGTCTGCCACTATGTCCTTCCTACCAATGGGTCTTGATACTGACTTTTCTCTGTCTTCTAGCTATAGTAGTATAACCTTTGTGGAGTATCCATATGCATGGGAGCTAAAATAGTAACGGGACTCCGTGGGAAAGTTTTCAAATTTTAATCTTTTGCGTGGTCCTAAGAATTCCCTTCCTTCCTATCATAGAGGCATGACATATTATGCCGATAGCGGTGTTGCTTAAAGTGGCTCAAGAAATGCTGTACTTGGTAAGCTAACGTTTTGTGTGAGAAAAGAAGGAAAAGGAAAGATCAGGCCGTTTCCGTAATCGCTTTCTAGTATGTTTGTGGGTATTACTGTCAACTGCTAGACAGTATAATTCTACCTGTAGCCTAACTGGTATGGGGTTTGTAACTGGTATAACGCTACTGCCATACCCTATCCTTAGTGTGTTTGGAATTCTGCTAATGCATGAAACCAGATATTAGAGTCCACGAACTCCGCGTGGACTCTATATTTTAGTCTGTTACCTATCACTAAGCCTAAAATGTCAACATGATACAGCACTAGAGTAAGTAAATAAATACCCTAATTCCAACATGCTTGGGGTTAGACACAAGTATTAGAGCAGAGGTGTTTACAAGAGCACACACTCACTGCGGATGTCCATGCCAGCACCTTCCCATCCTGGTCGGTGATGGTGAACATTGTATTGTTGTGAGTAACCTTGATGTGCATGATCGGCAGTCTCTCCTCAGGTTTATCCTGTGTGTTCACACCCTTGTGCAGCATGTCTCGAGGATCCTGATTCCTGAAATCCGGACTGGAATGGAATGGAATGGAAGTTACAAACGCCACACAATTGGAGGTGCTGAGAGAAATAAACCCCGCCCTCAAATAAACACCACAGTGGGGTAGCACATAAGTGTGCAAAGTAAAAGATGATGACACATTGTATGTCTTCCAACAGTCATGGAAGTGGAAGACAGTCTCCTCGAGCTTGCCGTCATCTCCCTCCATTCCTGCAAATGCATCTTCTTCACCATCATCCTCGTCCCGTGTGTATCGCTTTACTGCAAAGTGACGGCTAATCAAAGCGCTGCTCCAGCCGTGGACAGCACTTGCCAAATCTTGCCCAGTGAGTTGTTGTTTTATTTGTTTCTCGACCAAGTGTGTAAGAGCAATACCTTCTCACCAGCTTGTTGACACGCTTTGACGGGGAGCTAGCTATAGGGATGCTGTGTACATGGTTTGGTCATTCTGCCCAAAGTAACAAATGCCGCCCTCAAATAAATGCTATACCCTCGAATAGTCGCCACACCAAACTGAACTACGAAACAAATAAATGCCACGGCATCTATTCACAGAAATACAGTATAATCCTTTATATAGTCCCCGTGTGATCACTTTTATGCATAAGTTAATCAAGTTGCTTCCTATGAAGACGTACATACACATGGAACCACCCCTTCGTCTCCTTTCACCACTGATGTCACAAGCTACCTCACTGCCACTCTTCTGTATAGGAATGACCTTGGGGAATTTCTTGTGGTACATGCATGATATATACTGTTCTTCGAGCTGGATAGCTACAGCACTCGACCTCTGAATGTCCTCACATTGAACAATTTTGAGGTAGGATATAGTTAATTTTCTACAAACTCTACTTTAGACTGAAATGGTGGAGGCGTATGATTGGGAGACTACAGTACAATGATGTGAGCTGCATCACACAAACACATACTTTCCTTAAATAAACAGCCTGGCATTTACTTCTTAATCTTTGACCATGTGTAACTGGTGCTATAAGTATTATATAGTGTTCCGGAGGAGCATACGTCATGCTATATCTAGCAAAAATATACTCAGATTCAGATTTATTGCAACACTTTTATTGTGTTTAGCACCACGCCACGAGACCAAGTCTGGCCTGGCATGAAACCAGCTAACCATAACTTCTTCAGAGCCTCTTCACTGATGGGTTTCTGAGAAGCTCCTGATGCAAATCCTGCAAAGTGAATGAACAAAATCTACATGCAATTCATGTAGTCTAGTGGGCTAGTCCCTCAACTTTTTCCCAGCACGGTTCGACTCACATGACTGCATGAGGGCCGGAAACTTTGGACCACTTTACTTTAACTGTACTTGAAATCAGGCAGATCCAATCAGACAGTAGCTGTCAAGTGTGATATTTCAATTTGCTCAGTGCAAGCGTTGAGGACTGATTGAAGTCACCTGTGTTGCTGCTCTCCGACATAGCAACCAAACAGAATTACAATCAGCAATTGAGGTTAGTGGCCGGACTATACTGTCTGAATTGTTCCAACGCAAAAAAACCACATGACTTCAGCTTAATTGCATCGAAGTGGTTATTGGTCTGGCAGGAAGTAGGGCAATGGGTTAGGGTATATTAAGGCCAGGGCCGGTTCTAGATGCGCGCGCGTTTCCGGTACCTATACCTAAAGTATGTACTTCCTGCCGGACCAATATCCACGTCGTAATTACATGCCAAGTGAGGTGGTCCAAAGTTCAAGACCGTCCTTCTCTACACACACATACTGAACCTGATCACGTGCTAGAGAAAGTGAAGGGTTAGCTTGTTAGACTATCATTCATGCTATAGTTACTCTCCAACTGGTAGAGTACTTTTCACTGATCGACGTGGATATTGGTCCGGCAGGAAGTACATACTTTAGGTATAGATACCGGAAACGCGCGTGCATCTAGAACCAGCCCTGGCCCTAATATACCCTAGTCTCGCAAGCCAGCCTCTTTTTCTGCGAGGGAGGGGGAGGAAAAAGAGTCAGGTGACTTAAGCCAACATTTCGTTTCCCAGTACCAGTGGAATGCAATCAACTGTAACAAATGAAAAAGTCACATGATAGCTATCCAATTATTGCCCACAACTTTCAAATGTGCGACTGCGAAGCGAGTTGGAGGAGGCTCGCGAAGCTCTGGAGAGTAGTAACCATTGGAAGGTGAGCCAGGGAAAAGCCTTCAGCAGTATATAAACGTAGTAACAAGGCGATTTTCCAGTGCCGGTTAGAAGACTCACGAGTACATCCCGTCTGCTGAAGGAGTTCTTCACTGCTAATACTTGCTAGGGGCACAACCTTGGATAGCCTAGTTGTACTTTGCAGAGATGGCAATCGCATGCACTCTCTCTGAATTGCACTATGAAAATCATGTGACTGCTGCAATCTCATTGGCTCTACCCACATTCCGGCAGAGAAAACGAAATGTTGGCTTAAGTCACCAGACTCTTTTTCCCTCCCCCCTCCGCGCGCGCCCCCTCGTAGAAAAAGAGGCTGGCTTGCGAGACTAAATAGACCCTAACCCATAATTTGCCCTACTTCCTGCTGGACCAATATCCACTTCATTGACATGTTACTTGTAAAACCCACTTTTTGGCTTCCCCGAAGCTCCCCACAACTGGGTGCAACAGTGTCCAAGTCTCCCTCCCCGTCTGCACTGGACTGGAGCACTCACTCTCAGCAGCAACATGAGGGGAACTCGAACCATTATCTGTTCATGTGTCTGGAATGGAACAGAAATCAGCAAACGATGTAGAATATTTGAGAATGGGAACGAAACTTTGCACCAAGTGGGCGCGGCCTCAGTGTTTTGACCTTTTTACAATCAGCTGAAACGGCAGAGAAAACCGACTTGAATATTTGGGTGTCGCGAGAGCTGCCTGCTGTCGTCAGCCGTCAGGATGTCTTTGAACAAGCTGAAGCGTATTCCCCTCTTCGCCGTCTTCTTCACGTATTTGTTCGTGGTGAGCGGGCTAATCGTAAGCCTGCTCTGCCTGCTGCTGCTCCTGGTTGTTTGGCCATTCTCCAAGAACGCTTACAGGAGAATCACCTCTCAGCTAGCCTACAGCATACTGGGACGTGAGTTAATACATAGATACTATACTAGTATTGACTGACAGAGCCGCTAGGCTCGATTTATGAAAGTTTCTGATCCTGAGAGATCTAGAGAGAGACGTTGAATCCACCGAAGGGACCAGCTCGGATTGGTCTTGGGTTTGAATCCCAGCTGGTCACAGAACTTTTCTGTGGATTCAGTTTCTCTCTCTCCAAACTTTCAGTTGCTGTTAATGAGATAGTAGGAGTTGAGGTCCTCCCCCTTTGTCTGGTCTATATAAGGGGTGCCTGAATCTTCTGCGAGCTAAATTGTGTGCTATTTGCGAGAAGGTGAGGTACATCTGCTTGTGAGGGTCACAGTAAAGTCATGTACTCCTTAGTACTCCTTACAATATCCATTCTGATCAAAGCACTCTTAAGGTTACGGGTTACAGTTTGCTATTGCGCATGCGCGGTGCACGCTCGCAACAGTGAAATGTGTGCGCGACTTTGGCGTCAATTTTTTTATCGCTGAAGTAACATCTAACCGTATATTAGACTGGACTTCAATTCTACGAAGAAAGGGGCAGGGCGGCTCAAAAAGTTTTACCGAGATAAACATCCTGTTTGTGAGATACTGGGCATTCTACTTGCCTGATCAGGCGAAACGCGAATGGCCGTGTGGTATGAACGACCATCCGTCATTTTTCCAACGGCAGCGTAGCGAACTTGCTCTGTGCCGCCCTCCAGTCAGTTGAAAACTTCCCGTGGATGCTGCCAAGCTGGCCTGTTAGCCCTTTCTGATTGCAAAATCTGACGCCAAAAATCGCCAACTCGACCTTGAACTTTGATGCCACTGCCTACGTTGGCATGTTGTACTCAGGCGCTAAGATCATACCAGCTAGAAGGTACTCATATTGCTGTTATACGTCGTTTTTGTTGCGTGTCTCTAGCTAGTTCCTGCGCGGAGGGACAAAGGTAACTTGTACGTTATGTATATTTAATCAACACACGGTATCCCGTAACCTTAAAATGCAAGCCTGGACCCAGTGCTAATGCTCACCGCCAGAGACACTATTGCACACTATTGTCGGTGAGTCAGAGCAGTGAACTACGTTGGACTCAGTGAGGAAAGCGAGAACTCGCGGGATATTTGAACCACACTAACCATAAGCCATAGATTGTATAGCTCTTACCTATACAATCTATGCCATAGGCCATGAGGGAAGCAAGAGCTTGGTCCAGACGTCTGCACAGTACGTAGCTTTAGGGGCCTAAATCACGCGAACACAATAAGGGAGCAGTAGCTGAAGTGAGCAAAGCTGTTTGTATAGTATAATATCTATAGTATAATATCTATGCAACACACACACACACACACACACACACACACACACACACACACACACACACACACACACATGCTAGAGATGGTCTGGGTATCTCTGGACTGGGCGGATCTGAATATCCACCTCTATGGAGAGAAGAGTGTATATGACAAACTTGGCAAAGAGTCCTGTCTGATTACCCTCAGTCACCGTGGCGACCTGGATTGGGTAGCAGGGTACATCCTGGGAGCCCATATGAACTTTCTGCATGTGAGTTGAGTGATTGTAGGTGTGTGAGAGAGTGTGTGTGAGAGAGTGTGTAGTCTCGTTCCCAGAACCTCAATACGTGGCACGAGACTACAGAGTGAGTGTATGTGTGGTAGGTGGTAGCCTTGTTCCCAGGCCGCGTGGGAGCGGCCTGGGAATGAGGCTAGGTGGGTGGAGGAATGAAAGAGGAAGTACATACCTTTGTCTATGGAGCTAGACCTTCTCATGCCTAATACAAGGCAAGGTCTACCCAGGAGACCATATAAGTTATAACAGCTCCTGGTCTAGGAGACTTTCATGACTAGTTCCAGATTATGGCTTGGTATAAATACGTGTACGTTTTAGCTAAGGGAACACTGTTCAAGGCGCTGAGGTACCAATGGTCTGTCTCTTCTCACCCGTATGGAGGAAAGACTGTGAGTATGAACCATCAAACCAGAGTAACTCTGACTATCATTGAAAGCCCGCTGAAAGGAGAAGACGTATCTATCAGCATTCCTACAAATTTTGAGTCTGAGGCTAGCAATGATTACTTGCCGTCAAAATGAGCTATGTCAAGCATGTTCAGAAGCTCTCTCCTTGACCACTCAAACCGCTGCTCCTGCTTCACCACAGTTACTATCTTCTGACGCACCCAAACCTTGACTGACAAATGCATTCCAGCAACTCTCTATATGGCTAGTGATGCACCTAAGTCCGACCACTGCTTTGATTGATCCCGTTCTCCAGGTAGCTTGCACAAACAATTGTCATAGACTGCATTGTGTGTACTGCGGTGTACGTTACATGTGTTGACACAAAAGCTACATGTATGAGTACTAAAGTAAGCAACCGATTGTCGGACCCCGGACTTCGACTTGATTCGAACTGAAAAGTATGTGAGTTAAACCACCATAGAGCGGCTTATCGGTAGTTGCGTAAATCGAGACAGCTCAGTCGTAGTAGTCTGGTGCAATTGTGTGAGTTGTCCGTTTATTGAATGTCCGAAAACGACGTTTTTCGGGTCGGTCTGCCGCAATCAAAACTTGAGAGTAGAAGAACCACCTATGCTACGTTGGATGACCTGTTTCCAAGGAGGCGTAGCAACCAGTTGTTGTGATCATCCTGTAGCAGATGCATAGGTGTCCGAAGTAAGAGACCTAGTGACGACGAGCGAGGTTTCGGAGCCCAACATACATTCAAAACCATAACACTAGGTCTACGAAAATGTGGTTTGCATTGTATTAAAGCCCATGGATGGTAGCTAGTCTCACTGCATTGTATCGGTTGGTGAAAATCTTGATGTAGTAGTGCCTTGAAAATAAAGTGTCCGATAATCGGTTGCTTACTCTAGTGATATCTGCTAGACCACTTTACCAGCAGTGGGTGAGAGTTGCCTAGATCAAATAGAGTGCATGTAGATCCTCTGACTGTACTTCCTACGGCTCAATGGACTATGCATAGCTCTGAAGGTCAATCATAATTATTGCCCGAAAGGGTGAGTTGATAATGCAGTGCCTGACTGGGTACTGTGTTCTGTTCATGGCAGCTGTTCACAGCAGTTGTACATGGCAGCTGTACATAATATGTTGGGCAGCTGGGGATTCAGTACTCCTACTCTGTGGTTTGCTCAGCTCTCTTGACCTCATGACCTTATTGTTTATGAAATGGCAAGAGAGCTACAACAGGAGACATTTACTAGCATGGCCACGGGAAGGGGGGGGGTGACATGCACGCATGCATGCACACACGCACGTACGCATGCACGTGTGCATGCACACACACACACACACACACACATACACACACACACAACTGTACACACAACAAGGCTAAGTGTCTCCAGTCAATAGGTTGGCTAAGGACTTATTTTTCCTCCAACCTGCACTAAATTGGTGAAAGAGTTTCACAAATATACCGTATAAATTTTCATGCGGTGCTAGATCACGAAAACTAGTCTCTAAACCTGTGATCAGTATTCTGGGTCATCGTCTCACTCCATTACCTGGAGCTATAAAGGACGCTAGTGATGCTGTGAGGAGCATCACACTGCGTCTACAAAGTGAATTCAACACTTTAAACCGATAAAGCTGTCTACAGACGGCATGAGACTTTCATCTTGTGATGTCATTCTGGCAATACTAGCCTCGTTCCCAGGCCTTCCACACCTCCAGCTTTTGATCGCTTCCAGTATGCAATTTTTGCATACTGGAAGCGATCAAAAGCTGGAGGTGTGGAAGGCCTGGGAACGAGGCTAGGCAATACCCTCTTTCTTCCTCCTTTGCATGAATGGGATAAGAAAGCAGTATGCTCACCCTGTAGGCCCTCCATTTCTGGTAGTGAAACATTTTTCCCAGCCTGGACAGGCGGTGGTTGGCTGAGAGCCATAAAATCTTGTTGATGGGTGGGTGTGGTTAGAGACATGAATGTGTGCAGGATGACTGCATGCATGCCCACGTGTGTGAAGGGGTTGAAAACTAGAAAAATGATATATTATACGTTTCATGCATCCATATAGGCTAAAATTGACCTGCAAAAATAGTTTATGGGTTAATGATCGAAATGGTTGCGCATGCAGGGAAGTTCCTCATCGATAGCAGCCACCCATGTATCCTTACAGGCATGGTAGCCCCTGACATTGCTTCTACTTGCTCATTCTCAATCTCACTGATAACAAACTACCTTTGGCTTCCTTCCTTTCTCGTCCCCAGACAATTCGGACACTACCTAAGCGGTCAGTACTATATGTCCCTGGGTTTGGTCAGCTACTGTGGGCCCTCGAGTGTCCCTTTCTTACCAGGAACTTTGCAAGGGACGAGAGCACAATCAAGAAGACATCCGAGGTCTACAAGGACTACCCCTTCCCCATACAGGTTGGTAGGCATGGTATCAGCAGAAGAGGGAGAGGAGGGTGGGGGAGGTCCCAGGCTCTCTTCTCAAGATTTTTTTTTTGTGGGGGGGGGGGGGGGGGTAGCCTGGTAGCATTGAACACGTGGTATTTTGTAAGCATTTGCCTTCACTTCTGTGCTAACACACAAATTTTAGACTCAGAAATGAACATTTGAGGACATTATACCCCTCAAAGCAAGCTGAAGTTGATAGTTGTGCAAGAGGGCGACCGATCTGAGCTCACCATTCACTTCGCTTAGTTATAGATTGTTTGTCGCTGCTTATGGGATCAACAGTTTGCAGTGTGAGCTGTCTGAATTTGCTTGTAAGAAGTGTCTCAGATTTTGATAAGCTTCAACCCAGAGGTGACACGACATATACTACCAAAGTGGAATGTCTTTCGTTTATCACATGAATGATGATGCAATCACATGCCCTCACACCTCACACAGGTATGTATTTTCTGTGAGGGTAGCCGCTTCACAGAGGCCAAGCACGAGAAGGGGCTGCAGTTTGCAAGGGAGAAGGGGCTCAAGGAACTGAAGTACCACCTCATTCCCAGAACAAAGGGGTTCTCCATCCTAGCCAAACACCTCAAGACAACAGGTGAGGGGTCAGCATTAGTTTGTGTTGCTAGGAAGTATCTATGAGAACTCCTAGTACAGCAATGCGTTACAGGAAAGGTACACGTAAAACCCACAGAAACGGCAAATACATTAGATGTAAGCAGCAGCTTCGGTGGCTCATACGCTCCTGAGCCCTGACCACAGGCAAGGTGGTTAGTCTTCGGGTCTTGAAGTATGGCTGGGTATGAGACCCACCCTGGGTATGAGACCCCTGGTATGATACCCTGGTTATGAGACACTGGTTATGAGACCCTCAGTAGGAGACCCTGGGTAGGACTCTGGGTATGATACCCTGGTTATGAGACCCTGGGTATCAGACCCTGGGTATGAGACCCTGGGTATCAGACCCTGGGTATCAGACCCTGGTTATGAGACCCTGGGTATCAGACCCTGGGTATCAGACCCTGGTTATGAGACCCTGGGTATCAGACCCTGGGTATCAGACCCTGGGTATCAGACCCTGGGTATCAGACCCTGGGTATCAGACCCTGGGTATCAGACCCTGGGTATCAGACCCTGGGTATCAGACCCTGGGTATCAGACCCTGGGTATCAGACCCTGGGTATCAGACCCTGCGTATCAGACCCTGGGTATCAGACCCTGGGTATGAGACTGCATGTGCACATGCTGTGTCCTAGAATATGCACTCAAGGAAGGAGTAGCAAATTGCCCATCCAATGAAGGTGTTGACCACTTGTGGAAAAAACCATATATAGAAGCTGTTCCACTATTACACAGGGCTGTGACACTGATCTGAGTATGTCAAGGGTGTTGTGTAACCTTATTCTTGGTCTCTCTCCTTGCAGCGAAGTTTCCTGCCCTGTATGATGTTGCGTTTGCTTACCCGACCAACTATCAGCGCCTCCCATCTTTCATCGATCTCCTACTGGGAAGACACATCGATCTTCACGTATACATGAGGTAAGGCACCTTGTTCTGACCTGTGGTATGAGCCTGGCCTGTGGTATGAGGGCTCTTTGCATAACAGTATGATGTGGTGTTTTACTACGTGCAAGTCTCTTCCAAATACTGACTTGATTCAAACTACGTATTGATCTTTATTTAGGGGACCCAGTTCTGGAAATGTGCTTATTGACAGGAATGCATAGCCTTGTTCACAGTCCCACACCCAGCTTTTGTCGCTTGCAGTATGGAAAAGTGGGGAGGGCCCGGTACTTTTCCTCACGTGATAATGTAATTGACAAATTTTAAGAACCAGGACGCTACGTTATTCAACCATCTGCACATTCAACCCTCGGTGAGTATGACAGTCCCCCCCCCCCCCCGCTTGCTAGATACGTGTGGTATGTTACCTGGTATCTTCACTCTTCTGAGACCCATGTTCACTTTAGGTCTTTCTACCGTCTTTCTACCCTTGGTGTCACTCACATCAGGTAATGTATCAGGCCCTCCCCGCTTTTCCGTACTGCAAGTGACAAAGAGCAGGGCATGGGACTGGGAACGAATGCATGAGTGCCACTAAACAGCTTGTGGCTCGTATTAGTCCATGCAGGTAAGGCTAGCCTCGTTCCCAGGCCGTTCCCACCGGATCGCTTCCAGTATGAAATACGGCGGGGGAAGGCCTGGGAGATCTGGTCACATGTGATGACGTCAGGTAGACACATGGGGGGCGTGCCCAACCGTTACAAATACCTGTTTCACGTCAATCTGTCCCTGGCGTTGTGAACAACGAATGGTATCAATCGTCTGCCATGAGGGGGGCCTAGGGCTGGTTGGGAGTTTCCATCACTAGATAACACCCATTTGGTGGGAGCTGTCAGCCCTCAACACGTTCATAGCTACATAAGAGCTGTCAACAAACAAATTACTAATAGTGGTAGGAATCCGTTCATGTCAGCTTTTATTTGCTTATTGTTTCCTTTTGAATCCTTATAGACGAATTCCAATGGATGATGTACCAGCCACTCAGGAAGAACTTAGCACCTACTGTTACCGGCTGTATGAGTACAAGGTACAGCGGTTATGATTATACTGTGGTTATGATACTGTGACTGATCAGAAATTTAAGGTATAGGCTGATCTTAGTTGGTACCAAAGAATCTCTATTCTGGATTGTAACCCTGAGACTGAGGGCCAGTATTAGCCATAATCTCTCTCAATCTTACGCATGTAACACACACACACACACACACACACACACACACACACGCGCACACACACACACACACACACACACACACACACACACACACACACACACACACACACACACACACACACACCACACATTTCCAGGATGAAGCTTATGAACACTTTCTAACACACGGTGCCTTCCCCACCCAACCCCACCCCTTTCATCCCTCCTCTCGAATGATATGGGGGCTACGGCTCAATTCTTTGTTTTGGACTTTCCTAATCTCCATTGTTCCAATGTCTTTCTTCATGGTTACACTCTCCTGGGCAGCACTTGGAGTTATGGTGACAGGAGGGTTGTTAGGTATGTGTGTGTGTATGTGTGTGTGTGTGGGGGGGGGGGGGGGGGGGGGGTGACGCATGTGGTGTATGTGATGATTCATGAGTAGCCTAATACCCAGGCTCTTTCGTACATTAAGTGGACATGAGCTTGCTAATTCATGCATGTGTGCACAGTTCATGTGCTCAGATTTTCAGCATACTACCGTAGTCTCTCGAAAATACGCCCATGGGCAATGAACTTTAGTGGCTGCTCAAAGTGGTGGGGTGGGCGTAATTTCGAGAACCTCGCTCTAAAAGTAGACCCACCCATTTCAAAAGTAGGCCCACCCAAGACAGGATGCGTAATCAACGAGTGCCACACTGCAAGTCATTCTACCAAGGCATTTACTGCTATTATTCCCGGAGTTTCTTAGTGAGCAGGAACAATCTCTTCGTGTGAGTAGCTGCAGGAACAGCAAGCAAGACGTGGAGCGCACAGACCATCTTCAGGACTTGCCAATTGATGTTTCTTTTGAGAAATCCGTGGTGCGCTGCTAGTGCTACGCTAGGCGATTGCACACATGAAGACACAAACTTGCAATGCATGGTCTCATGTCATGCACTCAGTACACAGCTGATTATGCCATTGGAATTAGTACCATAATAGCCATCCTTCATTTCTTAGTCCCTCCTCTTTGACAGCACTTCTTCCGGAGCTAATCAAGCGCTTTCCTGTTCAAGCTAATTGGGTGGGCGTGCTTTTGAGTAATAAGTGAGCCTTTGCAACAACTTGTCGCGAAAAAGGGGGGTGGGCGTATTTTCGAGAGACTATGGTGCCGTAAGCGCTCTAAATTTGCGTCACCAAAATGATGATTATTTTCCCAGACAACGCAAGATTAGAAAATATGTTTCAGAAAAATCGCTAAATGTGACGCATAATTAGAAATTGTTGCAAGAGCGCGTGGGAGCTCGGGCGCTATTGCTGCTAAGATTACCTGCACAGCCGTACAGAAGGACCTCTGCCAATTCGTTCGTTGGACCTCGAGTACGGCAAACAAGTCGTCATTAGCATTGCATTAGAAAAGTGTCTTACCATAACAATGGATGTGAACTCTAGTCGTAACCATTTTAACACCTTTAGAGTCATGTTACTGTGCTCTACGGCAATTGGATCTCGGACATAGATGGTAGTTTGCAAGAAATTTTATTTTGCAATGTTTCGATCACCGTCTTTTGATCTTCTTCAGGCATACTAAGAGAATGGCATACTATGTACATGTAGCACCTACATGTACATATGCCATTCTCTTGAAGATGACAAGACGGTGATCGAAACGTTGCAAAATAAAATTTCTTGCAAACTATACTGTCTGTGTCCAAGATCCAATTGCCATAGAACATTTTAACATCTCCCCTGCTCCCATATCACTCACATGTGCACACACACACACACACACACACACACACACACACACACACACACACGCACACACACATACCCCCCCCCCCCCCCCCCCCCCCCCCCCACACACACACACACACACACAGGAAATGCACTAATGATGCTAGCAATGATCAAATATGCACGTTCTAACCCTACTGCTTTGAACAAAAAGAAGATAAACTGACAATCTCAATCTTCCGAGTGTGTGTGTATATGCAGTTGAGTGTGTTCAACAATAGTTTTCTTCAGCTGTCAACAGTGGAAGAGCAAGCGGCATCACATCTTGTTTCACCAGTTACTTAGTCAAGCCAAGTGTGCAGTTGAGTGTGTTCAGCAATAGTTTTCTTCAGCTGTCATAAGTTCATAAGTAGGTAGGAGTAGTCAAAGATCTGCCAAAAGATCTTTGACTGAGATGCAATACTGTAATGCATGACCAGCTGTAGGGCTTCGGCCTTGTTCGGCGCCCTCCCCCTTACTTCACGATTATTGTTGCATGCTACAAATAATGCGCAACAAGTCAATAGAATGTACAAACTTACACAATCATGCTTCAGTATTGGTAACTTTATGCAGTGAATGTTGAATTTTAGAGTGAAAAACTATGTAGGTTTTGTGACGTCTGTACAGTGGAGCTATTGCATTTCATCAGCACAGAACCTAAATTACATGTATCTAGTCTCGATATTTATTAGGATTGGCAACAACTTCCTCATAGGACGGGGGTAGGGCACTCTGGTAGTCACCCCTCCCAACTGTTGAGGACCCAGGTTCGGGGAGTCCAAACTGGGGAGACTGATCATGGGATGGGGGGTGTGTGGGATAGGCAGAAGATGTATGCTGGAGGGAGGCTAATTGGGGTTGTACCATCATGGGGACAGGATTTGATGCAATTGTAGAGCTGTGCGTGGATTCATTGCCAATTGTGACAGCAATGTCAACTGTTAAGTTCAGTCCCCAAGGGACAATCGTAGACACCTTTATAAAATACTTGATACTGATGATCCCACAAGACCTGAGCGTGGTTTGAATCTGACCAGGTACAAAAAGCTCCTCAGGGTTCCATGCACTGGTAGTCCTTGGCTCCAGCTGGCCGCTTGCAACAGTACAAACTGATTTCTCCTCACGTTTGTTGTGTCTTTCTGCTGTGTAGACAATTACTTGGAGCAGTTGCGCTCTCAGTCTTAGCTGTCGGCTGCTGCCATTCTTTAGCATCACCTTCAGGGGGATAATTTCTCCATAACAGAAACCATGGCGGGGAAGTTCAACAGTGAGGGTAATTGGCGCTGATGCACACGTGAGGCAGCAGAGGGTCTTTTGCTTCTCTGCACGAAGTGGAGTTTGGAGTGGGGAGACATTTATGTCCACAACCTCAACCACTGTAATGGGTGCTTTTACTGTATGATCAACTTTCCGCGTACCAGTGCCAATCCTTCCCTCCACATAGTACCGTATCCATCCACTTGATCCCAGAAAGGATGAAGGCAATGTACCTGTTGGGAGATGAAATCTAAATGGAAAGCTGTGTACACCAGCATGAAGTTCCTGAGTAGGCACCTGCTCCTTCACAATGGCCCTTAAGTTGATGTAACTCTCATTGGAAGAGTATGTGCGCATATGGTTGCTCCATGTATACAAATCTCTCTCTGACCAAGAGACATGGGCTCTCCCGACAAGGGTAACTTGAATGTTTTTGAAGTGTTTAGGTTCGTCTACTTCAACCACCAATATCCCAGACACCTCTGAGCCAGAGAAGAATACCCCTTGGGGAGGAGCATTCAACACAACCTTGAAATCTTTCACCATCTGAACACCCATGGCGAGTGAGCCCACACCATGCAGTAATCTCAACAGCTGCAATCTTGCACTAATCTTGTCGTCGCATCCACGAGAAAGGGAGCACCTGGAAATATGCCCTACTTACACTGCATACTCTGCAAGAACTGAAGGGTTTATTTAGCCCAACTATAGGTTTTCTCAGTTGCAGCTTCAATACTGAACAATGTGCACTTGACCACATAACAATCATAGCTAATATAGGAGAATGTTAGAAGTGCAGCTGCAATTGTGACTATATATAGCTATTTAGCGAGCCACAGGAATGTTACAAGTGCAGCTTCATTCCTAGCTAACATTTTGTATGTAATCCGAAACATTACAAGACGTGCAGTTCACTGGTAGCATTTCTGTAACATGTAGCTACCAATTTGCGGTTTATCAGTTGACCACTGTCAGTTATTGTTGCCATGGCAATTGTGCTATCTGGTCGTGGCAGTAGCACAAAGTATTAGCTAGCTGAAAACTAGGGAAATGTGTCCAGGGGTGCATATTTGCATGTACAAACTTTCCTTTCAATGAGTTATACCTACAGCACGTCACAAGAGAAATGAACAAGGTCTTGGGTCTCAGAGACCCCTGGCTCCACGCTTCTTTTCGTCTGTCTAGCTTTAGTTAGTTGACCCACAAGTTCAGTTCAATTCTGACTCCAAGCTTCGTTAGTCACTCTATGCTGCTAATAGCACTGTACTACTATACAGCAAACCGCTACAACTCATAGCCAAACAGCCAATGCTCCTGGGCGGTGTCAATAGACCTGTATTCATTTATGTTACCATGGCAACACTGATCACAGCTGTGTTACTAGAACCAGCATCACGAGTTCTGCAGGAATATCATGAAGTGCATTGCATTTTCAGCAGTGGATTGAGAGTCTCCCTCAACGAGCTACTATCTCTTGCACGCAGTGACCAAACAGCCTTCTCATTGTGATATGCATGGATTGATTCCCAAAGTTCAATAATGGCTCCTAAACGGTAGGAGGAATATGATTCTAGCTGTGCATGCATGCACAACTAGAATCATAATCCTCAAAGACCTGCTCACGTCGTATCCTCACAGTTAGGCCTTGTCAGTAGAGCTGCTACACACGTTCTAAAATGCAAACTACTACTACAATATTGCCTTTAGATTGTCAATGACAGTTGAAAAACAGTGTAGTGTGGTTGAAAAACAGTGTAGTGTGGTTGAAAAACAGTGTAGTGCGGTTGGTAATTATTGTATCTGCATTCAAATGCATGAGGTTAATTAATTTCTTATTTTGTACTCTAACTATCGCCTGCATTACCATTTTATCTATTAAACTTTATTTTCTTTTTTGTTTCGTAATGTAGCTATTCCCTATTAACTATTTTTTACTACTCTATACATCAGTATACCTTTCCTTTGTCATTCCTTTGTGTAACTGTCCTCAATACAAACATGCTAAAGGTAGTTATATCCATTCACCTACTTCCGTTTGTTTGTGTACTTATATCCAAATTAATACTTATTCCACGAGCTTCATTTCCATTGTATGCCCTTCACTGTTGTACACTGAATCACTCTTTTTGCATGAGGTGACTGCAGTGTATTATTGTACTTTGCAATGCTAGGCAAGCACGTTCCCTGCTGTGCCAGCAACTGCAGCACCAGCTGAAAGGGTGTTTAGCCAAGCTGGAAGAACCTTGCGAGAAGACAGGTTGGGAGGGCTATCTTGTTTTTCAATTTGAACAAGAATCAATCCTCACTATACAAGTTACACTGTTATTGGTGGTCAGATGGGAACCGGCGTAATCGGGCTGCTAGGAAGGGAGCCGAGAACCGGTGTGTACGGAGTGGCCCGACCTCGTACTCGGTTATTGAGGAGGCGAACACTCAGACCCCAGGCTGCTAAACGTAGTCTCGCGGGCCAGACTCTCACACCCGTAGTGGGTGTGGCGAGAGGCTGGCCCGCGAGACTATGCTAAACGAGTGTGCCATCCCGACTTCCCGCCAAAACTTGCTACAAATTCAGTATTTAAACCCGCTTCCGGTTGCGCGCGCCCCCTCCGGTTCAAAGGTCGCGTAGGTCTGTAAAGTGAGGGTAGATAACAGTGCAAGTGTAGTTTCTCTTTAACCCAAACAGGAGTGGAGGTCAGAGCTTCAGGATGTGATACATCAGTATGCAGAGTTCAAGCAGCTTGCTCAGTACGAGGCTTAGTAAAAGGTAAGGACGACAGTTGAAGGAGATATAGGGGTTTCTATAGTCTCCTTCCCAGACCATTTTTCCGTTGGTTCCCTGCATTAAAAAGTACCAGCTCCTTCCACCTCTGCCACCACTTCCTCCATGGCACACTCATTTGGGTTAGTTCCCATTTCCACACTCTCGACACTCCTCCCTCCACACTCGACACTCCCTACTCTCCCTCCACACTCTCAACACTCCTCCCCAAAATAACAGTGCTCATCTATCTACTCTTCCATACATCTCGTTCATCTGTCTTGTTACTCCTCTCTCATTTGAAATTATCACATTTACCAGGAACTACCCATTACAACAATAATTGATGGTGAAATATGCAGCTGCAATTAAGTGAGCAAGTCATGGGTCCTCCCCTGATATAATTCTCCAGGTCTGACGGTGTATGAAGCTCTTGTTCCAGCTTCTCTCTCTGCTCCCAAATGTAGTCAGCCTCGGTGGTGTTCCTTTTCCGCACCCTGGTACTCTGTGTTGACAGGTCATGCAGCCTGCATACTGGAGTGGAAAGGCGCGGGGGGAGGAGGAATAGAACAAAGGGTACGTGGTCACATTGGCCCATAGCATAGGATGGCATACATGACTGAGTGATTTACATACTTGTATGTTATCGTACAGCCGATACAGCCGCAGTACCTGTTGGTGTGCAACAATCCTGGAGCAGATTCTTCTGAGGAATGCAACAGTAAACACCTTCTGAGTCTATTGTTCTACTCAGTCTGCAGTTTTGGTCTTCTAGATTTGCTGATCTGCTCTCATTGTTGTGACTGAGGGCTTCACACCATGCCTCATACCTGTGTGTGTGTGTGTGTGTGTGTGTGTGTGTGTGTGTGTGTGTGTGTGTGTGTGTGTGTGTGTGTGTGTGTGTGTGTGTGTGTGTGTGTGTGTGTGTGTGTGTGTGTGTGTGTGTGTGTGTGTGTGTGTGTTTGACGCTTGCAGTACGGAAGGGCCAGGTACATTTCCTCACATGAGCATGATGCAATCGTAAAATGGCAAAAATTTCAGTGTGTTGTTCAACCTACACTTTCAACGCTTGGTATGAATGTACCAGGCCCTCTCCCGCTTAACCGTACTGAAAGCTGGGATAGGCCTGGGAACAAGGCTATGTATGTGTGTTGTAGTGTGCTACTTTCGGTCCCAGACCCAACCAACCGCAGTGCGGATCAGTATCATGCATGGCGCATTATACTGGAAGCGATATACGCACTGAACGAAAGGTCTGGGAATAAGACTAGTAGTGTGTGTGTGGTAAGTGTGTGACCAGACCCAGAGAGTTGTGGTGAATGGAGTGCCCACAAGCATTACCTAATGGGTGATTTTCATCTGCATACATGATATCAGTTTTGAGGATTGTTGTATTAGTTCAGGAGTGCATCAAGCCGGTGAAACATTTCTCCTAAGGTCTAGGATCATGGGAGGCACACAAAAGTGTGTGTGTGTGTGTGTGTGTGTTGGGGGGGGAGGGGGGGCTGAACTTCGTGCCCCCCCCCCCCCCCCCCCCCCCCCCCCCCCCCCACACACACACACACACACACACACACACACACCTTCCCTCATTCCCAGGCCTCACCCCAGCTTTTGCAACTGGCTTAGCTACTGCAAGTGACATACTGGGGTGGGGCCTGGGAACGACACTACCATCCCCCAACATGTAACATTACATCTAATATGTGAGGAAACACCGGCAAGAGTATGGGGAGAAATATAGCCTTGTCCCCAGGCTCTCTCTGGGAGAGAGAGCCTGGGAACGAGGCTAGAGGAGAAAAAGCCTGTGTATGAGGCATGGTCAAGGTGGGATATATGTAACGGTACAAATTAAAGTGGAGGATTTATTTGTATGCGACCTACTTGCTGCAGTACAAGTGGAAACAGATGAGATTTAGACAATTATTATTTTTCCACTCTGGGATTTTACATTAATCTCTCCATAATAGGCCCCAAGGACGTGCATTTTGCTGTAATTTGGGAAGTGTGTGAGTCTAACCTCGTTTCCAGGATGAGGCCTGGGAACGAGGCCCACACTAATGAGATGTACCGGTATCATGCATGCGTAAGTGACACCAAAATACCAAATCCAAGTTGTTCACATAATTATTTATCCACAACATATATTCTTATTAGTCCACTGTAGGTTGAGCAGTAGGTGCCGGGATGGGAGAGGATTCTGCACAATCATGTATATGCAATTGGCCAGGTGGATTGAGAGGGGCTATATCATCTAGACTGCTTTAGGGTGCATGAGAGCAGCAACCACTACTGCTTCAAGATCCAGATGCATTACATGAGGACTCTCTAATAGTTATGAACTCTTGGTTAGGCTCATTCCCAGCCCCCACCCATGCATGCAGCTGTTTGCTATAATTATGAGAGCCTGGGAACGAGGTTAGAAGAGTAGTGCTGCAAGCGACAAAGGCAGGGGTGAGAGGCCTGCATGGGAACGAGGCTAACCCTGCATGTGCACCGTGTCTGTACAGAACCTAGCTGCAATGAATAATTGCATGTCTGACAGTACGTCTATGATACCATGGTAACCTTGCAGTTATCACAATACATAACGGACTCAAATTCTAATGTTTGCATACAAAAAATTGCCATTGAGGGTGAGGTAAAAAGATTTGGAGAACAATGAACATTACACCAGAAATTCAAGAGGAGTGAACGATAAAATTGCTGCCAATCCTTGCAGAATGGACGGCAATACAAAGGCTTAGTGCAACATGAAAAGAGAGAAACATGAACGGACAATAGACACAATGGAGGGAAGGGTGAACTGAAAACAGCTGATGAAGTTTTTTTGTATTTGCCACTTGATGGACATAAATGAAATTAGCCAACAGAGACGTAGGTAGGGGCGTTGGGAGGGTGAAATAAACTGCTATGAAAAAATAAAACCAAGGACATGGGGCACAGGGAGTACAAAGTATATATAAACTAATGTTGCTATGGTGACAACTCCTCTAAATACATTACTATGGTGACAACTCCTCTTGTTTTGAAGGTATTCTCTTTATTCTATACCTCCGTGACATTTTCCCACTCTCGGCACTCTCCTCGTCCTCAGTTCTGCTGTGCTTACGTTCGTGAGTGTTCCTGCTACCGGCCTGGGAGAATGCCTTCCCACAAACCCGACACTTGTACGGCTTTTCACCAGTGTGCGTCAGTTCATGCTTCTTGAGACTGGACATCTCCGCAAACCGTTTTGTGCATCCTTCAAATTTGCAGGGATATGGCCGCTCTCCTGTGTGAGTTCTTATGTGGTTCTTCAGGTTGCCAGCTGTTGTGAAGGCCTTACTGCAATCTACGTACGGGCAGACAAATGGTCTTTCTCCTGTGTGAACTCTCCGGTGGACATTGAGGTGTTGCGGTGTGTAGAACCGCTTTCCACAACCTGGAAAGTCACACTTGCAGGGTCTGTAAGAGATGTGTATTTGCTGGATGTGAGACCTCAGATGGGCCGGGAAGGAGAACGATCGTCCACAGCCCGGGTGGTCGCACTTGTATGGCCTCTCTTTCTCCTTCTTCACGAGGGTACGTTGCACATGCTCTGACGACAACACTGCATGTAGATCAGAACTTCTGTTTGCAGTAGCACTACTGAGACAAGGATCATTTTCGAGTTTGATCCCATTCACAGTGGAGGTTCCTTGTGCGACCATTTGTGCATGGTTCTGCCCCCTCAAGTACAGCTCTGAGGGTTGTCTGCCCATTAACAGTATGCCCTCTTTGCTGTCTGCCCTTGAATGGCACAGTGGACTGAGAGAGGGGGTGGAGGAGATTGTGGGCTGCACCTCGGAGGCAATTGTCCGCTGCTGTTGTGCCGTGGCAACGCAGGCGAGGGTGTTCAGATTGGTAGCGGCAACCTGAGTGGTGGTCGGTGTGGAGAAGAGGGGGGTCAGAGTTGTGTTAGCTGAGTTGGTGACGGACTGGGAGTGGGTGGGAGTAGGGTCAATGCTGCGCGTCAATGCGCTGAAAGTGGGCAGCGCTGTGAAGACCTGATGTGCTCCAGCTGTTCCAAGCAGTGGGGCTGCAATCGGCATTGGTGAATATAATGGCGGCTTCATCCCTTCCTGTGAGTGGGAGGACGTGGTGATACTGTGCAGCGGGGACCGTCCATATGCCCCTGGGCTCTCGTCCACCTTATTCTCACTGCCGGTGATATCCATGGTACTGCCACTGGTGGTGTGGCTACTCGCGTCGTCCGAAGAGGGGCTGCTCTTCTGCATGCTGCAGAGGCTAGTGCCGCTGGAGAGGAAGCTTCCGAAACTGATGGAGCCGTTTGCATTGATGAAGGGTGTGGTGAGGTGTTGCTGGCTTGGGTAGACGTACAGTGGAGAGTGGAAGAGGGTGAAGAGGCTGGGACAGGAGGACATGGAGGATTCATTTGCGGAGGAGTTTGGGAGGAGGCGGGTGAGAGAGGTGAGGGAGAGCTCAGGGAGGCTACCTCCAAAGGCAAAGTACTGGTTTCCCAAAGACGGAAGGCCAGCAGAGTCCGTGTTTAGGTTTCTGTGTGTGTGTGTGTGTGTGTGTGTGTGTGTGTGTGCGTGTGCGTGCGTGCGTGCGTGCGTGCGTGTGCGCATGTGTATGTGTGTATGTGTGTGTGTGCATGTGTGTGCGTGCATGTGTGTGCGTGCGTGTGTGTGTGTGTGTGTGTGTGTGCGTGTGCGTGCGTGCGTGCGTGCGTGTGCGCATGTGTATGTGTGTATGTGTGTGTGTGCATGTGTGTGCGTGCGTGTGTGTGCGTGCGTGTGTGTGTGTGTGTGCATGTGTATGTGTGTGTGTGTGCACAGATAGGGGTGGAATAAAATGGTACTTAACTTCCTTGATGAATACTCTTAATCATAACTGAATATCTGCACAATAATATGAATACTCAAAGTGCAAGTAATCATAATAACCTCGTGCTGATCAGGGCATAGTTTATCACTCCAGTCTCATGATCTCTGCGATGAATACCAACACCAACTAGTGTGTGTATGTCTTGACCTGTTTACTCTGGGTCTCACATGTGTACTCCAGTATACACTTCACAGGCTGATCAATTTAATCACTAGCGCCAGTCTACCTCAATCTCATGTACATGAAGCACTCTAAGTGAAAGGTGACATTGTGGGGAAGAGATCAGCTCCTGATCTACACAAACCAGCTACAACTAGAAATGCCTCTGAAATGGTAAATGCCAGCTGAGAGAGAAGTCTAGGAATCCAGATGCACGACTCAGCACTATCCCCCCCATTCCCACAAACATTGGCACTGTACCGTCACCGGCAATGCGAATAAGTCAACCACAGCCCAGGGGCATATATATGGACGGTCCCCAGGCCGGGGGGGGGGGATTAGGATCTATTGTGGCGATAAATAACTATACAAACTCAGATCTCTGTTAGAGGTGGTGGTAGATATGCTAATAGAGTGATCTACTGCATACCAATGGACAGCAGAGTAACATGAGACCGGATTTGGGTGAAGTTCGTAAATTTTCAAATCCTTCCTACCCAGCTGGAGCACAATTACCAGTTTCTGTTTACCCACAAGACGAACAGGAAGCTCACTCATCATGCCCTGAGGGTTTGTGAGATACTACCAACAGTTTTCACCATTTCCAAAGTTATTGATATCCTGTGGCAATAATATACGAACACTTCATTTCCTCTGCGCTGCTGTAAACACTTAGATCTAATCCACCCGTGTCTAATGTATCTCGGATACGTTTATATGTAACGTGTAGACACCGTCTTATTTCAACTATGTATCAGGTTGCCATTACATGTAGCCAAACCTTACACCCGAAAACAGCACTACCATTTGCTGTCATATTTCGGCACCAGATATCTATTGCGTTTTTGGCAGAGGATTTAGTTCCCGTTACAGCATATATAGGACAAACATAGCTTGGGGCTGCTTAGCCTCTTACACTCGGGCTTGGAGGTCCCATTAACCATCAAAGCTATGTATGCAGAGCTTGGCAAGAATTGAAGCTTGAAGTGGCTAATACTTCGCATTACTTCCCACATTACTCCCCCCACCAGGCCTGAGTGCACCCAGTGTAAGCTAAATGAGGACAAAGGGTGCATACATTCCTTAGGATGTGGTGTACAAGCATGAGGGGTCGTTGCGTAAAGCAGTATAGCTCCCATTGACAGTGCACAGAGTACTTATCACCATTCAAACAGGTGTCCACCCCCACAGCACCCACCCACACGCTTGCCGCTAGCCCACACATCGGCACTGATATCATACATAGCACAAAGGGCAAAGACCTTGTTTGAGTAAACCCTAGAGGGGTCCTAGGCAAAGACCTTGTTTGAGTAAACCCTAGAGGGGTCACTGGGTCCAGCAGAATACGGCTCAGTAACAGTGCAGAGTACTTATCCACAATGCTCAGCACAGTTGCTGATGGCATAATTAGCAGAAAAATTCTTTGAAGTACCGTGTATTCATGAAGGGTCATTATGTATGCAGTCCTACAGTTAGTTGTACAACGCTGAGAGGCGGCTGTTTATCAGAGGTCCGACACGGTACAGGTACGGCAATCCTTTGTAACACCCAAAACATCAATGGCTAGCGCTATAACGGCCTACAGTTCTATCCTCAAGCAAATTCAACTTGTCCGTACGTAGATCTAGTGGAGCGTTATCATACCTCAAGTACGTAATGGAGAGCAATGGTGTTCATTACGTACAAGAATAAACTTAGCTGGAATGAAATTACGGATGTGTTTGGGGGGAGGTGCACTCTAACTGGTCTATAATTGTGTTGGCAATACTTGCAGGATTTGGTTGGTAGGCAGGCCCTTGGTAACGGAATGTAGGTGACTGACCGCCTGAACCGTGAGAGTAAAGTTCCACCCGTCGCCACAGAAGTGCTTCCTTCTATTGTTATCAGTTCACAAGAGCTGCCAACTGATCTTGACAACGCTGTAGCCTCGAGCTACATGAAGTTGTCTCTAAAATTTAGCTTGACAGCTGGTAATTCTCAGCTTGGGAGATAGATATGTAGGTATGACAGCTGGTAATTCTCAGCTTGGGAGATAGATATGTACATGTGCACAGAAGATTAGGATATCTGGATATTGACTGTTAAGATGACGTAATCTCGGGTAGTGATTGAACAGCCTCAATGTAAGTGTCTTTTGTATCCATGCAATGTTCATACGAATGTTTCATGACAAATTTTCCATGCAAAAAATATTACTGGGGGTATTGGTCCACTGGTGTTGGATCTGCCGGCAGGCCCAAGTCATCTGCCATTTCAGTTTATGGTCTGTCATAATGCAATGGGAACTTGGAACTAGCTGTACAGCCCTGATATGAGAGAACAGGTAGCCTCCATTTCAGCTGCTTACAAGGAAAGAAGTGTCCGTATGACTACCGACCAAAGTCTGTGTGCTACAAAGCGTTACTGTTTGTCATGGACTGCCAAGTCAGGAGGAGTTGACAGTGAATCAGGGCAGTGCAGTGCTAGTTGTAGTGTAGTTCTGGTGACAACCCCCCTGGTCTCGTTCATGGTGGACCAATTACTACATCTAGCGTAAACCCATACATCGAACCATCAAGCATGTGGATAGGTAAGCGTCAATTGACCATCCCCCTTCGCTGCTTGAACACATGGTAGCATATAGAGGTGCTCAGCAGAGCATGTACCCTGTGCGCAACTTTGACTTGACAGCTATAGGCCTACCACCGATTATTCATACAGCATGCACGATGAGCTAGCTAGGCCACGAATTACAGCGATGTCAGCATACGGAATGAGATACCGTAAGTTGTGGCAGTAATGTTAGAAATAGGGTGTGGTCAAGTTGTATAAATTAGAAGCACGAATTTCACGCAGCTTTTCTCAGCCTCTCGAGTAGATCTCTGGTCTGTGAGTTATGCAGACCCTATGAATTCTGATACTTCTATCCTGAAATAAGCCTTCAACAAAGGCCTTCACTGCTCAAACCGCTTGGACACTATCTGGACAGACTGACAGACAAACTGATCACTCTACCCCGGCTCTGCTGCGCATGCGCACGGGGTAATTACGTACATGCGCAAACAGTAGATACCAGGCCCTCCTCCTCCTCCTCCTTCTTCGGGGCCTTGAGAAAGGGGCTAGCTACGTATTTACTGTGGAACTACATCCCAGGGGTTCATACTGGAGTAGCAGCACCGTGGAAACCATCCCGAAAGCCTATGAAGGCACAGATACCTGTTCATATGGTTCTTGCTACTGTTACCACTTCCCGGTCACACTATATGGTAAAGGCTCTATCACACCTGCAATTAATAGCTGTTGTATTTGGCTGCAAGTATTCAGCTCAATAGACACTCATGCTATTTCACACTTCTCTCATGCTATTATTCCCAACTGCAACAGCTACCCATGCCATTCGCACATACAAATTGACTGGATAAATAAGTATATAGTTCTAATTACAGTGAACATGATGTATGGTGGGAGACCATTGCGGGTGACACGGGAAGGCCTTAAGTCCATAGGAATAGACTTATTCCGCAAAAATGAAATTCCAGGTTTCCATTGCTATGACAACGTTACAACAACCCTCTTGAACCCATTGGTCACCATGCAGATAGGCTGCATCTCAGATATGAAGTACATAGAATGTATAGTGTCCGAGTTACAGCCTCTCAAGATTTCCCCGTTGGATTATTCTAATGGAGGCACGTCCACAGTAGAAAAAGTTCAGATTTGTTCAATGGGTGGCCATAACTGAAGCACTATGACAATACATTCTATGTACTTCAAATCAAGGATGCAGCCTATATGGATGGTGGCCAATGGTACAAGGGTCATAGCAACAGAAACCTTCTTTTTTTTTTTGCGGAATAAGACCAAAAATCACATAATTATAGGAGCAAGTCATGTTACGATTCTCACAACTTCAAAGCAGACAGGGTCCCCAGGTCCTCAGAGCATATTGATCTAAATTAGGGTGTTACTAGGAACAGAGTACCTGCATAGAGTGCTCCCACTGCAGTGGGAATATGCAGACTTGCTCATTCATATGTGATGCACCATAATGTCTATATAGGACAGGGGGAAGTTGGAATTCCAACACTGCAACTAGCCTCGTTCCCAGGCCCACACGTGAAACGCGGAAGTGGGCCTGGTGACACTTGGCAAAATTCCAATATGTGCTGAGCTCAGCAGTCTTGATTTTGGGTAGGCGAATCACGTTCATCCATTTCCAATTACTGCGTGGTAATTACATTCTTTATCCCGTGAAAAGTGTAGCCGTTTGATAAAACTGCTGTTCTAGCCTTCAAAACTCACCTCTGGTCGCTCCTTGGCAAGGACGTTCTACTTAGCCATCACCAACAGCTACCTTCCGCGTGATTTCGAATGCATCCAAGTAAGGAATGTAATCGCTTACGCAATAATGCTGACTGAGTACATACAGGAATTTTGCCATGTGTCACCAGGCCCTCTTCTGCGTTCCGCGTGAGGGCCTGGGTACGAGGCTCCACTGCAACATACAGGGCTTTTCAGAATCCTTGCAACACTACACTAAAATGCTTAAAGCGAATTGTGTAGACCATTCCATATATGGAGCGCAGGCAGGGCTATAACTGTACTTAAGCACTGAACTTTGGCCTTTAACTAGATTTTACACAACCGAGAGTTTCGACCACAAAATTAATTGTCCACTTAACCCAACCAGCTGTGTAGTCTCGTTCCCAGACGTTCATGCCCACCGGCGGAGAACGTCTGGTCGTTTGAGTAACATTTCTTGTCACAGAGGTGTGGCCAGCATAGGTGTAATTGAAGCGCTGATTGCGCTAAGAATGCAGAGAAATTTGATGATAAACGCTCCTTTCTGTACTATTTGTTGTGCTACCCTACCTTCAAGCACTCAGCGACGTCCCCTAACCCCCGAAACATCCGCTGCTAGCAGAAGGGCAGTGGACTTCTTCGTCATTCCGGTATTGCCGTAAACCGTTGTTTTTCAAAGTTGGAGATGGCTGAAAGGTTCTTAGAAGCTACGAAGGGGTGTCATCAACCAACAACAAAGTAAGTCCTCGCTACGAGCTGTTTAAACTGAGCTGTTTTTGACTCCTCGATCGATCGGTGACGTAATCCACGACAATTAGTAGCGAATTACGTGCGCGCTCTTCGATTTCATTGGCCATCTCAAATTCCAGATGGGAAAGGTGTTAGTGACAAGAAATCGCACTCAAAAGATCAGACCCTCTCCGAGGGGGCGCGCGTAGATGGGGCTGGGCACGAGACTATCAGCTGTGGCTGTTGCAAGGGTTTGGAAAAGCCCTGTTACAGTAATGGCTTGAGCCAGTGCACAGAAGCCAACATAGTGCAACAATTACCAACACATAGTTAACGGTAATCAAAGGGGACACCCACAATTATGAATAGTATTAAGTCCCAATACACCCTGCAGTTGAAATTCAAATTGCAGGGATGCAATCATCTGGCTTGTTATGCTTGCTATGCCCACTACAATGGCATTGTTGAATAACAATACAACCTCAGTGGTGAAGCTTCTAAATGCAAATTTAAGATTAGGCACATAATGTATGTAACTCAGAGAAACTACTGTGTTGGCAAATTATTGGTTGCTAGGCAACAGAGCTTTTAAACTTCTGGTAAGGATATCACATCCTAACTGCATGAGTCCTTCTATCCTAACAACCCAACTGTGGCAGGAGGGACAACTGTGGCAGTAATGTTAGAAACAGGGTGTGGTCAAGTTGTATAAATTAGAACAGGGCAAATTGTCAACTTTCATGCAACTTTCTCAGCCCCTCGAGTGGATCGCTAGTCTGTGAGTTGTGCAGACGCTAGTATTTTCTGAATTCTGACACTTCTATTCAGAACTAAGCCTTCAACAAGGCCTCCACTGCTCAAACTGCTGGACAGACAGACAGACAGACAAGCCGATCATGTTACCCCTGCTGTGCACATGTGCACAGGGTAAATATGGAGTTTGACAGCCTGCAACTAGTGGCTGCAATCCACACACAGAACAAGATGAAGGGATCCTATTGTTCTACCTGTGGATTGCAGCTAATACCTCATTATCACCTCCACCAGGAGTACATGTAGTAACTATGGCAACGTCCAATTTCTGTACTGTACGTCTGGTTGAATTCCAGCATTAAATGATTTACCATATTTGGTAGTGCAAGTACCAAATAACGGCATAGTATATGGGGTAATCAGCGAGTATAAAATTTCAACTTCACACGTTATAAGGACAGTGCATTGAGTTGCTCATTTTAGAAGGGCGACCCAAGTTTCAACTGTTGAAGAACTGTGTATTTTCAACCCGTGTTTTCAACCCATGTTTTCTGCTTAAACTTGCAGCATGCGTACACTTGGCTGCCGCTTCTGTCAAGTACTTGCAAAACCAAACCCAGGAAATTCCGCTACACTAGATATGGTCAACAGGAATTTGACAGCTAGGTAGCCGGACGCTGCTGTGGGCAACTCATCCACACATGCACTCCTGTCTCTTCACATTGACTTCAGGGCTATAGGCAGTGTGACTCGCTCATCCACAGGCCCCCTCTGTTGTTCCACTTTCGTAATACCGCACAACCGAGTGAAGGTGCTACTCCTTTGGTACATGGACTCAGTCCCGCAGTTGCATGTACGACAATGTGCCCACGCATTTGGGCGAGTAAAAATGACAAGTTATGTTTTCAAAGTTCAAGCAAAGGTATCTGTTGTAGTAGGCAGCTACACAGCTTACCCAGCACTTGGTATGCCCGAGTACTCAAAGGTGAGTGCACGCCTCACTGCTCAGACAGATCAATGCTGTCGTTTCTGTGTTGAAGCTCTAACTTGAAGAGCATGCAGGCACAGCTGTCATGAGCTGCTTTCGTCCAACATGTCTTGTGCATCAGCATGTTGCCATAGTTACTGAAATGTTCAAACCAAGTTTATGTCATGATCTAGCCTCATACCCAGGCCCCGCCCGCCCGAGAAAGAAAGGGCCTGGCATCCACTGTTTGCACATGCGCTTAATTTCGTGTACTACCGCTATATGGTCCGTACAGCTTTCCTGAGCAGCAACGACAGAGTTTGAGGATTGAGCGCTCTTCTATGACCTTCAGTGGCAAAGTACTCCTGTACGTGTCTCCAGCCGGAACAGGTAGCCTCTATTTCAGCCGTTTTCACAAAAGAAAGACAATTTCACCCAGCTCACCAACCGAGTTTGAAACGTCTGTGTGATACGAAGGATTAGCGTTCGTCATGGACTGTAAGTTAGCAAGAATTGCTAGTAATCCAGCGCAGTATAGTTGTCGTGCAGTTCTGGTGATATCCAGGCTCGATCGATCTCGTTCTGGTAGAGCATCACATCATCGGCACGTGACCATGTCCAGCATCATATACCCTCCCCCTTGTCATAATTACGTGCATGCACCAGCAGTAGGCACTTTCTTTCTCGGGCGGATGGGGCCTGTCGTGATCAAGTCCACCTTGCGGTTTGATGAACAAGGAGTAATACCAGGGCTCCGGGTTTTCTTCACTTGGTTCAAAGGTCAAGTATGTGGTCAAGAATGAAGAGCAGGAGAAGGTCTAAGGATGAAGCTACAGTGACGTTACTACACTAATAATACTCATGATGTGGACATCCTGCACTCCAATGAGACAATCAAATGAAGATTGGCTAACTGCGATTGGTGGGATTTTCAACTGTTCATGTTCAATTACTTTTTCAAAATGCACACACCAATCTCTTCTAGTATTTCCTTAAGTGTGGGCCCAATCTTCCAAATTAGACAGACAGGTAGAGTAACTTCAGACACCCAAAAAGGGCTAACCTGATAAACAATGGAGTAACAAAATCTGGCAGCAAGGGCATACCACCTGACCTTAGAATTCAACAGAACACTACGTTGGTTTCCGTCTCCGTTGGGCCTAGCCTATTATGGCAAACTAGAAGTCCCCCAAGTTCTTGGATGGCCTCAAGAGATGCCCTCCAAACAATTAAAAACATACTGCCATACTTTGGCTAGGGAACTGGAGGAAAACTCCATTACAAAACAGATTTAGACAAATTGACGGGCATTTTTGCGATTTCTACAAGAGCGATTATAAAATTAGTTCAGCTACAAAGGAATTCTTTACAAAAGTTGGTCTAACTTCAAAGTCATGAATAATGAAGAGAACTCACCGCTAGACTGTGGGATTCATCAGCCTTTGTGGTCGGTCACCTAACAAGAGCATGAAATTTTAATCCTTGGGCTCAGCTTTCGGGATGCCAGGAGACCAACTGATCACTAACTTCATACAAAGGAAACATGGGACCCAGCAAAAAATCTTAACTCTACAGTGACATACTACCACAGTTGACTGCTGACATAAGAACCGCCATCCTACACAATGAACCACACCCTTGATCCACCCCATCAAAAGACAAACGCAAGCTTTACCAACATCCGTTTACTACAGTTTTTAAAGAAACTGATCCCTTCCACATGGAACAGTACTACATCACGTAGGACAGATCAGTGAGGTACTACTGTTCTGTGCAGAAAGGAGCGGTTTAGTGTGTGTTCACACCTTTCCAACAACCAATCAGCTACCTTCTTGTGTAGCCGGGTGTCACTGGACTGACTGGAGTCTCAAAGACTAGGTACCAGAGCTAGCCTTAATGGTAAGAACATCTCCAGTCCCCCCCACCTCATTTTGCTGACTTGCGGTATTGGAATCAGTGTGGCAATGGGTATGTGGCCATCTATGTAAAGACTTGGGTGGTTTTTCAGGAAGAGGAAGCTCAATTCGATACGGTGGAAAGGGTCACAGCTCGCGGTGTGTTCCGTATTTGAATTTGCTTAGCGATGGAACGTGCAGCAGCTCCCCCACACTGTAATTGAAACCTGAAACTCGATCCAGAGGAAATCAATACTACTTGTCTGCATTCCATGAGAGAGAGAGCTCGTACGGGAAAGTGAAATTAATTTTGATTTATAAACCGTTCTACATGGAGTTTGGTGTGTCAGACCTATGAATGTGAATGCGCATACATTTGTGCCCTTCCAAACAATGTACACATCTAGAATCTCACCTCACCCCCCCCCCCCCCCCCCCCCCCCCCTTCCCTCCCCTCCCCCACGTTTCTAGCCCAGTTACTGCAGCCAATTTTGAGTTACTGCTGGGGATAAAACTGTTGCATAGGCTTCAACTTGCTCCACCGTAAGTAACTTTGACGGGATGGAGGGGAGCAAAAGATCATTAAGGTGGCGGGCAAGTGGATTTTAGAATTAACAATACTGCTACTGTTCTTTCTCAGGATCGAGACAGGCCCAGTCTGGAGGGGGCTACGTTGAGTACGCTTCCGAACTAGCAGGATACAGAGTTAACAGTGTTATTGCGAGGTCAGTTTTTGTACATCTTGCAGGGGAGAAACCACGATGAGAAGTTCGTTCGACGCCATATGACTTCGTAGCCCCTTCAAGTAACCAGTGGAAGAGCTGCCTGCGAAGAGCATTTTACTAAATATGTTCAGCTGATTTTTGAGACGTACAGAAAAGTGTTGTATTTCACCGAGATTTGCAGCTGGTGTTGTCACGGTACGAAGTACGTATAATGTACTAGACACACTGTCAATGGATGCCCAACATTGCTTGCCCGCCACCTTAAGTAATTGTGTGACATGGTCTTAGTCCTAATATTGGGAGGAGGGAGGGAGGGGCTACAAATCCCCATCATAGAATTTTTAGTACTCTTGTCAGAGTGAAGATAGTGCTTGTCGTGAAGGGATGAGGGAGGAGGGGAGGCGGTGACAGTTGCGGTAGCCACAACTGTTCTGCCAGCAACACAGCTACAACAATCAACGCGAGGTAAGTGACCAGTTTAGGCTTGGAGCAAGTCATACTACTTTGTCCAGCTTCTCAATGTTTCGACTATACTCAGTCAGTCTTCAACACAGAGACTACCTAGCTGAAACATTGGGATCCCAAAACCCATCTTCACAGGTGAAAAGTTCAACAAAGTGTCTACTGTAATAAATCCATGGGTTTGGATTCTTAGTCCCTACTGTCATTTGCGTCATATGCATCAACCACTCCAAGATCAATCATCCCACACAAGCGGCCAATACACTTTCCACTATACAGCAGCTGCTGTAGTCTCTCCAGTGTGGCGCCCTCCCCCAACCCCACCTACCTACCAATGACTGGAATTGCCTCCAAGCACTGTACAATGCACATTAGAGATTCTTCAACCAGGAAGTCCATTCCTATCTTTCACAATAATTTTTGTAACCACCAACATGTCAATCAAACAATATTACTGTATCCGCAATCAAGTATTTTTTTTTTGCCTTTGTAGGGTGCAAGGGTCAAAATCACACCCAAAATTTCTTGCCAGGTAACAGTACAGCCAAAAATTAATATCACTATGAATCGATTGATTGCAAACAAACATTCGTCATTCGACACAAGGCAACGACACCATCACATCGCTTGAATATTAAACAGTGCTGTTTGAAAATGTTAATTGACAAACAACCATGGCAGGGAAAGAGGAAAGGAAGAAATAGTTTGTTGAATACTTAGGTTCACGGAGGACTACTAAATCTATGTCACTTACCCTGTGCTCTTCATGTTAGGTATTTTGCCTGAGAGGGAGAGTTGGGAGGCCCAGAGGTGGCTGAGGCTGCCTCCGAACCGGAAGGAGGAGAGAGAACTGCTGAGGCTAGACGTTCTGGAGCTACGAGTGAGGGAGGTGGGCACGTCAATCAGGGCACTGATGGGGTAGGAATTCTTTGCCGCTGAGGTCATATCTTCCACATTGCTATCGGAGTTTCTCCGGGTGCAGTTTGGAAGCACCACATCTTCAGTCACCATGGGCTCTTGCTTGATGTCCATACTCCCCTCAGTTTCCCTTGCCGTCGTACCTGCTGCCATTCCCGTCGGTGTCGGAGACCTGCCCACCATACTCCCTGTATTCAATTCCTCACACGAGCCACTGAAACTGTCAGTAAGTGTCCCATTCCCGGGACTGCCACTGGCACTACTGGCACTGCTGTCACTCCCACTGTTGATGTCTGGTTTGCTTTCTGGAGACCCATTTCCATTTGACGCAAGGTCAGACACAATGACACTTGGTGGCGATGTTGGGTGTGTATGAGTAGGAGTCTGGTCGGCCTGCTGTTGTTGAGAGGAGGGAGTAGGTGGATGATATAAGTCAACCGGTGTTTGATAGTAGGGAATAGCAGTGACAGGTCTTGTAATCCCTGCAAACTGCCCCATTGGATGAAGAGAAGTGATGCTACCAAACGTTTCTTTTCCGTTCAGTGGCGTCACAGAAGGTACCAGGGTGTAACCTGTTCCTGGATTGATTAGAAAGTGGGGTGGGGGCATGGCTGTCATGGGGACTAATTGGGGAGTGACTGCTGCCGCAGTTAGTTTATCCATGCTGTGAGGATTAGGGTTTGCTCGTGCTGAGGCCTGAGGAGGGTTAGGAGAGAAGGCAGCAGTAGATGTCGGAACTGCAGTCAACATCATCTTTGGGAGGGAGAGAGCCAGACAAAAACCTGGGAGAATAAGAACGAATGAGAGGCAGGTACCTTGGTGTAGGTGTTGTTACGCCTGACCTCAAGGTTTTGCATTCTCTTTGAATGGGCTGCCCGTGGGTGAATTACAAACTAAGTTAATCAGAATAATTAATACTGTAGAAATTGAATTTTAACAGGCTCAGTATTAAATATGCATTTTTATCAAGTGGGTGGTGTAGACAGATCCTGTTGTATTAGTTCTCACTATAAACCGATTAGACTTGTGATTAGGCTTGTGGCTACCTTTGTACCGCTAGGTCTTAGGTTTTCCCTGTTTGCAAGATCAGTTTCCTCGCTTTTAACCCAACTAAAATTTCGCCCCTTACAGTTGGAGAGGGTCTGGTATGTAAGCGATGAGACAGATTATAGAGTGGCTGCATTGACGCGCTATGACGCCAAAAAAACACGTGACTAAGTACTTCCGCATGGCAAAAGAACGTGGTGTTCAATGGCAGCTGGACGGAAACTACTAGCTCACTTGTACTCGAGGTTGCGTAGCTGCTCGATCTAATTGGCATGGTAACTGCGCTACAGCGACAGTTGACACAGTAGTACTTCGTAAGTTCCGAGCTGCTTGCGTTTCTAAGATCACTGTAGAAATTGCTACTTTCTTGCCATGCAGTCTTATGAAAGAAACGGAGTATAACGGAGGGCGTTTAGGTTGTTTTACGGCTGGTGACGTCAAACGCAGCCACTCTATTGTACAGGGAATACTCGGAGCTCAGAACACGAAGGAGAACACCATGTAGCAATGTAGGTATCGTTGGGAGGGGAGGGGGAGATCATGGCAACATCAATGTAGGCACAGTTTGGGGCCAGGGGGATCCCGGTGGGGTGATCATTGCTGCTTGTCCATCACAGGGATGTTTGAATCCCGATACCACTACAAGCAACAAGATGTTGGTACTCGGGCCTGCTTGGGCAGCCTCGCAAATACCAGATTGTACACATAACTTACACCCACCATTTTATGATTTACAGCCTAGGTCAACAAAAATCTACTCTCAGAGCAACCCACAATCACTAGTTGTCACCCTTTACAGCTCTATAACTAGCTCCTAGTGACAGTGTGCACACAAGGGTCACAACAGTATTAAACTGTGGAAGCATGAAACAAGTTCACCACCATTGTATCTTGCACTCAAACTTACGAGTGCTGCTTTCAGCCCAGTAAACAGAAACGGCTTAGCTTGTTTATCCAAGCGTACCGAACACGTCACCCACAGCTACAGCAACTGTTGTGCGGGTGTTCTGGTGTCCGAGAGTGCCGCTGTCAAGGGCGAGGAAACGCAACAGCCGTCACTCGTTCTTTGGCTCGCAAGTATATATTGGGTCCGCGATCTAGCTACGATTATGTGGTATGCACTACAAGTATACAACACGTACACATGCACACTCTGATCGCGGTCTTGTTGGCTAAGTAATTAATTTTGTATGTACCGTAAAGAGACAATTTTCGTACGTTCAATTAGAGTAACCCCGCCCACAAGCAATTTTAGAATAAAATTCCTTAGTTAGCTGGCCTGGTTAGCTGCAGCTGGTAACAAGTGTATAATAAGAGTGTATTATACACTCTTGGTGGTAACAATGTTACCATTATGTGCACCCATGTTATCCACCTATGCAACTACCACTGGTATAATTTTACCCAGGGACTTCCATAGAAAAGCACTGAGTGTAATGGCTGAATTTCTGACGTTTACTTTCAAGACTTTTTCAGCCAAAGCTGGTCTCCCAAAGGAGGGGGGGGGGGGGGGGGGGAATGATACCTTACAGCATGGCCTGGTCAAATGCTAAACGACTTGGCCACAAGTCACTGACAAACCCTGCAGCTATGTATCGTGTGCTAAAACTCTATAACTATAATAAGGTGAAGAGACCGTGGTAGGCCATTTGATTTATAAACAGATGGAATGCTTCAGAGAGAATGGCTACAATTGAACGATTGAGGTACACAAAAATAATGCATAGACCAATCACCGAATGGGTATGGTGGAGCAGTCTCATGAACATGTACCAGAAAAATATAATTGCAAGTCCAGCCTGGCCTTGTGGGCCAGACATATGAAGGGGGAAAGTCTGTTTCAGGCATGTGGTACAGAATGGTGGGAACACTGTCCCCCTTTTTCAATCACGACACACGCACTTTGTTTTGCACTTTGTTCTCTGATCTCGATGAACTATAAAGTTTCAGCAGCCAGTATATCTGCCTGGGAGTGAAGGAACACCAGATCAATCATCATCACTGTTAACCTCGTTCCCAGGCCTGGGAACAAGGCTACATCACTCTCTACAGGATGTGTTCGCTGCAGTTTCTTTGTCTCTGAACTATTACATGTACTAATACTGGCCAGAGGCCCAGAAGAGATAGAGTACGTCGTCAATCACCGGACACCATATAAACTCAGACACTGCCGAACTATTCACAACAATGGTCCTAGAAACGCTAACGGTTTCTATGTTCCAGGTGGGAGTTAATACCATACGCTCCGTATTTTTCTGGGCGATTTCCTAACTTAATCACGTGGATATGCATAGTTTTGACCTCTAATTTACTTCTGTTGTCTTGCATGACTTCATTTGAACTCCGCAGACAGTGTGGCAGCATTTTATCAAGCCTGGTCATAGAATGATCCAGTCTGGTTGGAATGATGTCCGACGATTGTCACGTCCAAAGGTAGAGGTCGCCCTCCGAGCATTGATGGTCTGGATGCATTGGCTATTGTAACCATTAGTGACGTAACCTGCAAGCCCGTGAACTTGAAATTCATTCTGCTTCTTATTCACTGCCTCATGAAAATAAAGTACAGTCAGTCGTTATTTACTGGGTCCAAGAGGTATCGCATTGTCCGGTTGATGGTGTCCGAAAATTGATGAGCTACTCTACATACCATAAATGTGCTTATTTTTTTGTATATTGCTTTGTAAGTCGTATAGGTTTCCTGATGGTTTTTATATCCTAGTCTCATAGGTCCAACCTTGGACGACTGCTTCTGTAGGGAACATCACTAACAGACTGACTGTACTTTCTTGGAAAGTATTCATGACTGGCCGTTGCTATATAGAACTTATGAAGTTATGACTTACTAGGTCTTCTACAAAAGATCCAAGAGTGTGAAAGGTCTAAACACATACTTGTGGTCAATACAATGGGTTTATAGTCATGGTGCACAAGCCTAGACGACATTATGTTTCAGAGGATACAAATGCCCCTATGTGGAAGATAACCAAGGCGATCACGAGGAGAACAATCTTTTGCGGGGACTCACTCTCCTTGTCGGCATGTTCAGGAAAAGACTCCTCATCGATATCGATGCCAACCACCGGCATAGTTTTGTAGCCAGTTCTGGACGACGTAACGGTGGGCGTTAAATAGAGATAGAACATAGACTAATCATAATGCGTGGGCAAACCAACGACGTTGCTAGGGACTTGACCCCTTATTTGTGGTCGACGGTCGTGGTCGACGGTCGTGGTATTTCCGCCTGGGTTGGCAGCGTGGTGACCTGAATACTCTTTTTAGAGCCTTCTCTTTTTTTAAAGATTCGAGCTTCTTGTGTGTTTACAGCCGTTACTTTGAGTGAGAAGCGACCGGAGAGTTCCCATTGCATGTAGCAACCCGCCTGGTGGATCGTACTCGTGAAATAAACTGTGTTGTTGAAGATGGTTGAGTGCTCTCACGTGGAAACGGCTGTGTCGCTCACCGCCCAGCAGATCAGAGACGTGCAGCCTCAACACTGGTCGTGTGCTGGTAAGGAAAAATACATTGCTAAGACTAAGCCCGTCTATATAATACAGGTGTCACTTGCATATACAGTGCACAGCTATTCTTTCGTTCCTTGTACTTTTATTTTTCTACAATCCCATGTCTTGATTACAGGGTACTCCTCTGTTTATTCCCTCCAGTTTGCAGATCACAGAAGAGCCCTTGGATCTGCCTGAATTGTGGATCTGTACACTGTGGGAGGTACACACCCACTTCGTAAATGTTTGTTTACATTGGCCAATATCTTGTTTGGGGCAAGCAGTTGGCCAAACTTGGGCCATGGGCATGGGCTTATCAGAAGGTTGCCCCAATAATTGGATTGGATATCGGCTGTAGTTGCCTAAATTATTTGGATTGATACGTATCCGTAATTTTAATGATGATGAAATAAAAATGAGCTCAGAAAGAGGGAAATTGTTTGGCTGTTGGTATTGGCAGATATTTTATCACCATAACTTTTGGTGCACCCTTTCGTTCAGGATGGAGTATCATGGGGTAGGTAGAATCATGCATAAGGATATTGTGGACACACAGTGTCCACTCGACAGACAAACAATAAACAGACGGACAAAGCCAATGCACATTAAAGGTGATCTTGCATTCTACTGTGGAAGGCTAGGAGGAATGCCACATTGGATCATGATTTGCAGGCAGCCCGCTATGGTTCGCCCTCAGTGCTGAAGCGCTGGGGTGACAAATACAAATTTGGACAACGAATTAGCTATATAGACCTGGCCAGATGGTGCTATACAGTAGTGATGGAGAGTTATGGATGCTTGCGCTTGGGGACAGTTACATGAACTTGTAGTCAGTTGGAAGGGAGATTGCCAAGCTTATTATGATCCTGGTGAGGTTTCCCTTCGTAGCCGGTTGAGTAATTACTACCAGGGGTGACCACTTCAGGATGTGCTGTCTCATAGCTGCAACCACAATTCTTGGCTGCAACCACAATTCTTGGCTGCAACCACAATTCTTGGCTGTCCCAAGTACAAAAGAACCCTCAAATATGCTCTGATGCATGTTCAGCAAACTCAGCTAAGTGTTACCAGGTGTAATGAAAAAGCACTAAAGTGCAAACCTCGCCCTCATGTAGCGAAGCATACCCATAAGATCTACTAGTGGAATGCAGGACATTGGAGGGCGAGCCTGAGCGAAGTGCACGTGCAGGACATGCATGGAGCAGTTGCATTCATATGATGGTCATCAGACTCAATTATGTGACTGGGCAATGAGCCACAGAAATTATGACACTAAATATACACTCGTGCACATCACAGCAACTGTGAGTCAGGTTAGCGTTAGCTGAAGCATTCTAGCAGGTATGTCACCAGCCATGTCAGTAGACCCACGAGTAGCCTCGTTCCCAGACGAAAGTCTGGCCCGCGAGACTAACCCATGAGCTGTCTCCGTCTTTGTTGTCGCCACCGAGGAAGCAGAAGTTCATGGTGCTCTAGCCAATGAGACAGGTAGGTTCGTTCATGTTCGATGTTCACGAGTAGTCTCCGTCTTTGTTGCTATTATTACTGCACTGCACGTGCAAGTATCACGTGTCATCCGGTGCGCGTTCGGGGTCTGGTATCGGGATCCCGGGAACCAGACTATAGCCAGCTAGCTCATCAGTTTGTCACTTTGTGCCGCTTGGTTTGTGGTAGTGCTGGTGTCGCTAGACGCCACGCTTCAAGTACCAGTAGTCTAGTAACAGCGTTAGTGACCTGCTGATGTCGATTTTTTTGGCACAAGCACCAAGTAAAGTTTTTGCGGTGAGCTAAAAACTGTCATAACTCTCGAACTAAACATTTTTATCCAAATTGCTATGTTAATTTTGTTCCTTACGTCGAGCGCTTTCTTTTGATACCTTGGTCTCGCTCGTCAAGTACCCGCAGCGCCTGTTAGAACAGTAACAGACACACACACACACACACACACACGATGAGTACTAGAACCTCGCCCCAGCATGGGTGAGGTTAATGACCAGGTGCATGCTGTGCAATCAATCGGTTTGCATTGTACATGCATTAAAGCAGTACAGTAACATATTGTTTACACTCAAGGATTGAGGGAAATGGTGGGAGGCAAGCTTTGCCAAAGGCACTTGGCAGCTCGGATTGCGGGAGGGTAGGGAGTAAGCAGAGGAGGTGGGTGTTGAGGAGATGGGAGGGAAGGGAGTGTTAGCCTCATTCCCAGACCATGCGGAGTAGGCCACTTCCCTACTCCGCGTGGCCTGGGAACGAGGCTAAGGGAGCGTATGTTTTCTCCTAGCAACAAGAGTTTTCATCATAGCCTCATACCTGGGATAACCCCACCATCAGTTTAATCATTTGCAGTGTCAATTTACTCCTAGGTATGTGAACGGACATGCTAAGAAGCACTCTGAGATGAACTCGGGCCACCCCCTCTGCATGGACCAAGGACTCATGGTCTACTGGTAAGGCAATGTTAATGGAAACATTCACAGGTGCAAATATTGTGAAGATCCATGTATTATTTGGCTCTAGAAGAGAACTCAAGTCTTGTGTCTTTATTTCACATCAGATTTGTACGTTGTGCTAGCAATAGTTATTTGACCACACCCTAAATCTTTATGTGTGAGAGATTGACACGTGCCCCCAGCACGGAGCGCTACACGTGCCCCCAGCACGGAGTGCTACACGTGCCCCCAGCACGGAGCGCTACACGTGCTGGATGAAAGGTCTGGGAACGAAACTACCATAACGCAGGATCTGTGAGTCAGGCTAGCTGAAGCAGTCTAAGCGGCATGCGACCTACATGCCTGCTGCCACTGTTCCAGCATGTGTACTATGTGCTCTGTAGGACATGTACAGGTGGCATGAATAGATGAAAGCACTCTCGCTTTCTTGATATGCACTAGCCCCCATCACGCTAAGCCCCACATACCGTATAGCGGGAAAATTTGGCGGGCATTAAATTTGACGATTTCAGCCAAAACGCTGTATTTTTAAATTTGGCCATTTCGATCCTCGACACAAATGACGTAACGGCAATGACGTAAGCATCGGCGTGAGGGCCTAGGGGCTAGGCAGTGTGAACTGTACATGCATCGATTGAGTGCGACCAGTTTAATAGTTACCAGCTAACCATGGAGACCTTCGAAGTAGAGGGATGTGTCAGAGGCCATCACGTTTTCCATACAGTGTAGAGCCCCACCGTCTGAGAGTGGCGACTGGATTAGTGCGCTGTGCCGTTTATGCGCTCGAGCGCAATCGTTGGCCACATCCCTCACACTCTCATTAATGGCTTGTAGTTCCTTCCCGGAGAGAGAGGAATTCCCGATGTTGCGTTCTCTTGGGAGTATACAGCAGCTGAATCTTTTCTGAAATACTGGTACAGCGCTACCGTATGTACGTATGTGCATTACTAATGTGCGTACGCATACCCGAGTGGCCGGCCGGCTGGGGTGGCGTTTAATATTGGCGGAATTTAATTTGGCAATTTTTTCCTGCACCGCCAAATCGCCAAATTAAACCCCCCGCCAAATTTTCCTGCTATACGGTATACGACTTTGCTGTGAATTTGTATCATGCGTTAATTCACTAGGCAAGTTGAATCAACCATGAACCATCTAGTTCCTCGATGGCGACAACAAAGACCGAGACCACTGGTGGACCTACCTATTCAATGACCAGAGCTGTAGGGGCTACTACATTATAACAAAGATTTCATCTGTCCATGCCATTGTAATTTGCTGCCTAACTAACAGTTCCTGTGTACTCAGGCTCGCCACAACAATAGCCTGGCAACTGTAGAAGATTTGAGAATGTAGCCTCACACCCAGCTATCTGTCCCAGAGTTTGTCTGATAGCTTTTTAGAGTGAAAGCTTGAGAGCATGTGATACGATGTCACCGTGATGTCATATATGCATGCTAGATGCAAAGGTAGCGACGCCGCAGAATGCTCATTATTGTCAATTTGGGAGTTGGGGACCTGGAAGGATGCAAGGCTGAGATGACTGAAGACAGAGCTGCCAAAGCTTCCGTGGCATCACAGTGGCACCATATCATGTGCGAAACCTCCCAAGCTTCTTTTTTTTTTTGCCAGAGTAGGTGTGTGCTACACGTGTCCGTTTCGAATGGCCTAGTTTGCCACTCTAATAGCGCTCTCATTCATGCTTGTTAGGTAGCCAATGAATCGAAACCGGTCACCTCATATCCAAGACCTATCCATGCATGGATAGTGCATGAACATCTCCAGCGTCTCCATCCTTGTACGCTGCTTTGTGTGCATAGCATTGCCTCATCTCTACTGGAGTGCTACTGCCTCAGAGGAGGCAGAAGGACTTGTAAATAGCCAGAAGGATGCATAGCTTTTGCTTGCAGGGAAGAACGCATGATTGGGCCAAGCCTGAGCGAGCCCCACACTAGCGTGACTTCATTGCGCAGTGCGTGTGTATGTTTGCTTGCTTGCTTGCTTGCTTGCTTGCTTGGATCTTGCACTTACCGTAAATTTTAAGTCAGTGAATTTGCTTGCACGTGCACAATAATGTTCAAACAGTCTACCTGTACTGTTGCTGTTCATGACGATGGCGACAACAAAGATGGAGACCACTCGTGGACCTACCTGTTCATTGGCTTGATCAGTAAGCGAACCATGAACATTCTGCCTCCTCTGTGGCGACAGCAAAGGCGAAGACAGCTCGTGGACCTATCGCTGTGGCCGGCCGGTGACGTACCTACTAGACTGTGTGTGGTCTGGGCACGAGACTAGCTCCGTCTCCTGACTCACAGTTGTTGTGATGTGCACGAGTATTCTGTGGCCTACTATGCTCATTGCCCGGTCACATTCTGATGACAGTCATGTGAATGCAACTGCTCCTTGCATGTCCTGCACGTGCATGCACTTCGCTCAGACTCGCCCTCGAATGTCCTGCATTCCACTAGTAGAGTGCTAGTGATGACTTGGTGTTCACTACAGCAATGAGCTCCAATGTCAACTACATACTATGAGCTATCCCTACATTACGTACCAAGTATGGTAGGTCATGGCCACTGTTTTGTTGGAACTCGTGATTGGTGAATCGCAATAATGACATTCATATACTGTGATTCACAGCGTATTTTAACTCCATGTCTATTGAAAGCCCTTAATGACTTGCATTTTTGGTATTGAAGTCTCATCCCATTACTAGTGATGCACCGATAATTGGATTGGTTATCGGTATCGGGCCGATAATAACCTTCCTGGGGTGTATCGGAGATTCACCGATAACTCGGTTGATAAATTGTGCGTGCGCATTGCGTACCCACGTGCTAGCATTGTCAGAGCAATGTTTGCTGCGGAGTATAGAAAGGCGAGTGGAGGGAAAAAGAGGTGTCGCCTATTTGGGAGTTTCAGTCGGAGAGGATCTAAAGTTTGCTGTTGGCAGTGCTTGAGGCCAAAAGATTTGACAATGTGAGACAAACACAAGAACATACAATATCAGATCAGTTATTGGTATTGGCAGATATCTGTTTTTATATATTGGATTATCGGAATATCAGTAAAAGACCATATCGGTGCATCACTACCTGTTACTCCATATAATTAAATGTCCCCACATGAACTAACTAGGGGGATGCAGTGCATTGTGAGGCGAGTGTGAGCGAGTTGTATCAGCTTTGAAACCTTCCTTGATCAATTTTCGTTAGCTAGCAAAGTCAGTGCTACAATTAATAGTGCACAGAATACAACACTACCAGTAATGCTCGTGTTCCGCAATTTGTTGAGTAATGAATTGCCCAACATGTTAAGGTGGCTTTTAGTGACAGACATTTGATCACTAATATACATCAGTACCCACTCAACATGTAGCTACATGTATGACCTGTCTGTTCGCCAAGGTAATTATAAGTACGTAAATAGCTACTTGAGGTGGTGACTTTTACTGAAGCGACCCATTGGTTTGGGTCTGGGACTGAGACTATTTGCAACCTGGATTGTAGCACCAAGTGTCAGATGCAACAGAACGTCATTCGTTGTTCAACTCAGCTTATACTCTCATGTGGGTGCGAAATTGGTGCACGCATGATCAACATATTTCTTCACTTAGAATTTAGCCCCAATTCATTGTCTACGTCACCCACTCGAATACCAGAAATTCCAATGTTGCTCACCACCTCTGAACACTTCCTTACTGGGCTTTCACTGCATTGCTATTGAGGGTCTCCAGTGTGGAGGTAGGTGTGCTGCAAGGCAGTTTCTGTGAATTCACAGGCCAAGGCCTGGGAACAAGGCTACAATACCAATACAATACCTTCTTGCCCATCAATGATGGCCGCGGAACATTACGAATTCCAAAGTCTGAATGCTGCAACTGAGGCTAGCAGTGCTAATCTTGATGGAATGATAGCATCTACATGTATTAGTGCCAAGATGATAATGGGGAAGAAATCCAAGCTAAATTGACAGATGGAGATGTACAGATGCGAGTTGACAGTTTTCAAAGTAGCCAGAGAAAGAGGTTGGCCGGTTTTGAAGAAAGCCTAGAGTCAGTTACGCTCCAATATTGTCAAGTGAAGGAAGGCACGAGAATCAGACAACCTTGCATGAAGTCCTGCTAAAGTCGTCTTCTCATGTACTACTAGTTCAATCGCCATAGATAATATCTGAGAGCTAGCTAGCACGCTCCGGCATTACCCTGTGCGAGCTTCCTACGTTTGAAAAGGTGTGTGTTAATGCCCATGTTTTGAGACTTGAAGACCCAACTCAGGTGTCAGGTGTCAAGGTGTCAGGTGGACTGACAAAACAAGACGTCATCCTGATCCTGGCTACCTGCAACTCAGCTGCAAAACTCCCCCTGTGGGAGGCACACATTAATTTACGTCTGACTGAAGGACTTTCGTATCGATTTATTAATAGTTTTAGCCACCACCTCTAACTACAACTTATACCAGTATTCATCAGTTTTGTTCTTGTCTATGCATGCATCACCACTGTCAACAAGCATGAGAAGTAAAGGCCAATCTAGCTGCAATCCTACATCACTGAAGAGAGCAGTGGAATGCATTTCTGAACTATGTAGACTGGCTCTGTCGGAAATCTCGTGAATGCACATGCATAATGGGTACCAGGCCGCTTTCTCTCCTACATCCTCCCACGGGCCGGGTGACGTGGTCTGTGCCTCACGTGCACGCCACATTCTCAGAATTTCTCTGGAATCTGGACTAGTGATTGAGCAAGCCAAATGTGTGGAGCATACTTATCTCCTAGCCTCATTCCCAGGCCGTTCCCACCGCCAGTATTTCATCGCTTCCAGTATGAAATGAGGTGCGGGAAGGCCTGGGAGATCTGGTCACGTGCGATGATGTCAGGTAGACAAATGTTAGACACACGGGGGGCAATGCCCTACCATTTATAATACCTGTTCGTGTCGATCTGTCCCCGGCGTTGTGAACAACGAATGCTATAGATCGTCTGCCTTGTGAACACTCTGACATCCAGACTTTGGACGACAGTACAAGACAGGACATCGAGATTCTTCATTGGGCACCACCCTCCGTGTGACTACCACGATCAACCTGATGGGACAGCACGTGGCCAGATCTCCGAAGCCTTCCTCTGCTGTAAATACTGGCGGTGGGAACAGCCTGGGAACGAGGCTACATATCTCCCCCTACTTCCACCTTTCCTCTGCTACTATGTATTATTGTCAGCATACATGTAAAGAAGAAAAAATGGCCTAGTCCTGGGAACGAGGTTAAAGTTTTCTATGGTTGTACATATCAGCTATACACGCAGGTCCAAAACGTATTGATAATCACTGTTCAGCTGCCGTCAGATTGCTGCAGCAACTTATTATATCTCCTCCAGTATTTGTATTGGACTCTAACTGCTGTGTGTATGTACCTTGTGCCTTCTGTAGCTATGAGCACGATGAATTTGTGGTGAACGACAATGTGGTGATTGGGGACCTCAGAGTGGAAGTTAAGGAGCAGATGGACACCAGGTAATACCAATGGCTAGTTTTTGCCAGCTGACCATGTGCTTTGCACGTGGCTGGTTGGTTCTAAGATTGCTTTGCCTTTTCTGCATTTGTTTGTTTGTGTGTACATTTGCAAAATAATACCATGTGCCCAGAATGGCGTCATGTATGATTGGTTGCTATGAAACTGTAATGATGCCGGACATGTGTTTGCTGTTCCATACTACCTTGGTACGGTCAGATTCCATACTACTTTTAGTACAGTCAGAGCAGTAGTAGACTTCGAATTGTTGGACTTGCAAGTTTGTGACATCAAAGAACAGAGGACACGCAGAGGCCAAGGTGGAAACACCCGTACTGATCAGCGAACTATAATACCTGGAGAGCCGTGCTAGCATGTCTACATCAATACATTAAGATTTTAATGTGTGTCTGTGAGTGACGGAAGTGGGATGTTCGTGGGGCGGGACTAGACTATAGTGACGCACGACCTTCGTACTTTATTTTTATTTGCTGAACCGCGAATGTTCGAGAACATTGAGCAGCTGGAATCCAGCAAGCGGATGCATGCAATCGGGGAGCAGCAGTCGAAGCGGACGCAAACGGGAGCAGCAGTTGAAGCGGATGCAATCGGGCCCGGAAGCAGCAGCTGATTCGAAGCGGACGCAATCGGGGAGTAGCAGCTCTGCACAGAGAGCTGCCCGACGCTGGATTACTCACGGTAGGCGAACGAGGGGGTAGTAGCTGAGTGAGCGAAGCGAGCGAAGCGAGCGAAGCTACTTATATGCTTGTCTAATTATACATTTAACCATCTGTATCCAGTATTGGGCTTCCAGGAACCTGATATAGTTGCAGAGGAGAAGGTTCACAACCCTACTTGTGTGTACTCAGTTGTACTGTCCAAGTAGGGCAAATTAACATGGGCTGGTACTGCCATAAGTAGTGCCTCATTGTCCAAAACTGCCGTTACCATGTGACCCACTAAATATCCCCGCCGTTGGCAGGGTATATACGTAGCTAGCATTGGAATTGATAACTATAACACTTTTGTCATGTGACGTTTTTATCAGCAAAGATCTTCACATGACATTACATCACAGCTCCTTCCACTCCACACTTTTACAAGAGTACAATGCTCCCAGAATTCCTATATGCTTATACACTGTACCATGTATTAGCCTCGTTCCCAGGCCGTTCCCACCGCCAGTATTTCATCGCTTCCAGTATGAAATGAGGCGGGGGAAGGCCTGGGAGCTACAGTACCGGAGTAGTTTTCTAAGCTCGCTTCTGATTGGTTCACTTAGGTCACTTACGTCATACAGTGCATACTTAGGGTATATTATGTCAGGTTAGGGTGTGGTTTATATTGTTATATAGCCAATAGAATTGAAGCTTTGAAAACCACTCCGGGATAGCTCCCTGGGAGATCTGGTCACATGCGATGACGTCAGGTAGACAGATGGTAGACACACGGGGGGCGGTGCCCAACCGTTAAAACACCTGTTTTGCATTGATCGGTCCCCGGCGTTGTGAGCAACAAACGGTATCGATCGTCTGCCTTGCAGACGCTCTGATATCCAGCCATTGGACGGACAGTACAACACAGGACGTCGAGATTCTTCGTTGAGCACCGCCCTCCGTGTGTCTACCATGTGTCTACTTGATGGCATCACACGTGACCAGATCTCCCAGGCCTTCCCCTGCCGTATTTTATACTGGAAGCGATGAAATACTGGAGGTGGGAACGTCCTGGGAACGAGGCTACCATGTATTGTGTCAGCCTTGGTACAGTGAGGACGATGACTGTCACAGTACAATAAAAGCGGACCTGCTGAGGGCTGTCAAGAAAATTCTGTGTAGGCGGTATGGTATTTTGAGCACAACTGCAGCTTACTATTATGTCTCTGGCAACAAAGGGCAGTGCCACATGGGGAAGTGCTAGGGGAGGCAGACTGTACTGCTTGTCATGAGCTAGCATTCCCAGGCCCCGCCCCAGCTGAGAAAGTAGGGCCTATTATCCACTGTTAGCGCATGCATGTAACAATTATGTCTTTCGAAGACGAAGGGGGAGGTGCATATGACACAGAACACAGCCACATACCTGATGATGTGACACTCCACCAGAACGTGATCAGGCTGGGATATCACCAGAGCTGCACGAATTACTAGCAACTCTTGCTAACTTATAGTCCATGATGGTTCATTTATAGCACACAGACGTTTGAAACTCGGTCGGTGAGCCATATAAACACGCCTTTCTATTGGTAAACAGCAGAAGTGGAGGGTATTATAGAGAAGGTTATCAATTATCGGACACCATCCATATTCGTACATGCTAGCGCAGAAGTTGTACAATTGCAGAAGTGGGCGTGACCTTCCGTCGATATTGCACATCCATCTCACTGTGCGTTGCAAGTTTGGTGTTGCTCTCTTATTTAGCTCTGGAGTTATAATCTGTGAAAAACAAAACTCTGAAACAGCTATAATCGGACAATTGTATGCATTATCGGACGCCGCTCCCCGTTGCTTCCTCTGAACCAGTTTTCGGCGGGATTTCTGCAGCTTGGTGGAGCCCCAAGACCCTTCTGCTGCACGCCTAATAATTTGGTGTTGTAGCTGCCTCAGGCACTGAGGGGAGGGGTGTCATTGGAATGTTGACCAAGTCTCGCCCTCTTTGATCGGACAGTGGATTTCGCCATGTTTTAAGTATGGATGCCGCCAACACCGCTTTGGGGCCACGATATGGACATCACTGGAATGTGCAGCTTCTCAGCAACACAACGGTACAAGTCCGGTGTTCATACGTCGTATAGTTCTCGAGATGGAGCTGTTTTTCGTCTTTCCATCCAGTATTGCTTGATACATAATCATGTTCGATAGACTAGAAGAAAATGGAGAAGAACAGCTCCATCTCGAGAACAACACGACGTATGAACACCACGACGTATGAACACCGGACTTGTACCGTTGTGTTGCTGAGAAGCTGCACATTCCAGTGATGTCCGCATTGTGGCCCCAAAGCGGTGTTGGCGGCGTCATACTAAAAACATGGGGAAATCCACTGTCCAATCAAAGAGGGCGAGACTTGGTCAACATTCCAATGACACCCCTCAGCGCCTGAGGCAGCTACAACATCAAAAATTGGGCGTGCAGCAGAAGGGTCTTGGGGCTCCACCAAGCTGCAGAAATCCTGCCAAAAACTGGTTCAGAGGAAGCAACGGGGAGCGACGTCCGATAATGCATACAATTGTCCGATTATAGCTGTTTTGGAGTTATGTCTTTGACAGATTATAACTCCAGAGCCAAACAAGAGAGCAACACCAAACTTGCACTGCACAGTGAGATGGATGTGCACTATCGAAGGAAGGTCACGCCCACTTCCACAATTGTACAACTTCCACACTAGTTAGCGCATCCGAATATGGATGGTGTCCGCTAATTGATCTACCTGTTCTAGGTGGAGTCACAAAATGTCATAGGAGAGTGCTCAATCATCAAACTCAATCGCTACTCTTGGTTGTATGGATATAACATGGTAGTCCATGATTTCCCAAGCTTTCTGGGAAATCAAACCCATGCACAAACAGTGGATATATACCAGGCCCTCCTTTGTCGGTGGGGTGGGGCCTGAGAACGAAGCTAGTCTTGAATATTCAATCAGTCATGTGAATGCCACGAGGGCTCCTGGTGGTAATGTCAGTAAGTATTCCAAGTATTTGGGTGGGTGGCACATCAGAAGGCGCTATAGTTCGTGTGACTAATCACCTGTGTAATGGTGTGTTCTCTCGTCCCCTTAGATCACGGTCAAGGTCCCCCAACTCAGACAGCTGCGACAAAGACGAACAGCCTCCCCCTCCCAAGATGATCAAACTCAATGTAGGCACGCCTGTCATGCCTTGGCCTAGTCTCCTGACCTCGTTCCCAGACCCTCCCCAAAGGGTCTGGGAACTTGGCTGAATTGATGTGCAGGAGATTAATGTGTACAAATTAGACACTATTAAGCAATTTAATCACTTGTATTTCCTAACAAGACGATGAAGGCAGCCCTCTGGATTGCCAAGTATTATCGAGTCTTTTTCTTATCCTGCCACCTAATTAGCTATTAGCCTCGTTCCCGGCCATGTAGGAGAAATGGCCTGGCAAACCGAATTGCGTCAACGTCACAGTCACGCCCATCCATCGCAACAGTCGATCACTCGATCGCACTAGTGTAGGCGTTCTGCACGATGATTTTTTCGTTCGTCTTCTGCTTGCCTTCCATCACAGAACCTGCAGCAAACAGTTGCTTCCACGAACAGGTTCTCAGCATGTGGAAATATCAGAAGTAACATTCGGTGATATTCTCTAGTACTCGAATCAGCCACGGTGACAAAAAGTGAGCCTGCAGCAGAGGGATCATGAGGCTTCCCAAAAATGTAGAGAAAGTTCCTTCAGAGAAGAAGCAGGGAGTGTCATCCGATAATACATCAATTTTGTCCGATCATACCTTGTTTCGGATCTAGCTTTGGCTGGCTGTAGTTCCAGAACCAAGCAACAGAGAATCACCAAACTTTCAACTCAAAGTGCGATGGGTCTGTAATATCGACTGAAGGTCCCGCCTACTTCCGGTAATATACTCTAGCACATCCGATGTCATGTCGTCCGATAATCAGTTACTTACTCTACTTAAGTGCTGCTCCACTCCACTTTTATCCTCATCATAACTTTGAAATTTGTTAATTTTTTTCTCTCTCTCCCAGAATGGCCACACGTGTGCTGTGCGGACAGCTGGCCTCCTCAACCTAGGCAACACATGTTTCATGAATGCCATCCTGCAATCGCTCAGGTCAGCTGCTTCCTGAGATAGAATTTCAGCTCTATACTCTACAGAGTTTCAAAGTGTCATGTTCACTTGCTGAGAATTATTGTCTTGCCTAGAGTTTACACTTGTAGTGTAGGATTTTGGCTGTGGGGCATGTTCGAATGTCACGGCTAGCTTGTGGGAGAAAGAACGGACTTGTCTTGAGGGTGATGCTGTAGACGACGTATTGTCTACGTTTCAGCCTATCCTTAGACCAGAAGAGGTAGAACCTTAAATGGTTATGATGACACGGGCAAATGATACTAAAATGTCTTTATTCTCGGACAGAGATGGGTATTTTGATTGTGCATGAGTGTGAATGGTGGAACTTTCCTACTAGGTCTCGGCTAGACTACAGTCTCTAGTCTGTAATTACGAAATGTCAGTAGATGTCATGTAATGGTGTACAAGTTGTTATAATTATCCTGGATTTCTTTTCCTCCTCCCCTTCTCCCTCTCCCTCTCTCCTCTCCTCTCCCTCTCTCCTCTCCTCTCCCCACTTCCCCCTCCTCTTGCCCCCCTCCCTTCCTCCCTCCCTTCCTCCCTCCCTTCCTCCCTCTCCTCCCTCTTCTCCATGCTCTCCTCCCTCCCTTCCTCTTTCCATCTCCTCCCTCTTCTCCTCCCTTCCTCCCTTCTTTCTTCCCTCATCTCCTCCCTCTCCTTCCCTTTCCTCCCCTTTCCTCCCTTCCCTCCATCCTCCCCCTCCCCCTCCCCATCCTCTTTCCCACATTGCCCCCTCTCTCCCCCCTCCCCATCCTCTTCCCCCCTTGCCCCCCCCCCCCCCCCCCCCCCCCCCATCTCCTCTTTCCTTCCCTCTCTTCCTACACACACCACACCACTATGTGCAGTAACATAGAGGAGTTTAGTTGCTACTTCAAGGAACTTCCCTCCCTCGAATCCTCCATCTCCAAACGCATGCACAAGTATCATACCAGACAAAATGGTGTTGATGAAGTGTAAGTCTATGTGGTGTGTTTGACAGGCATTGTTGCAAGTAAAGTTATTTCTGGCTGTCACTAATGAACTGGGGTTTCCCTTTCTCCACTCTTCTGTTGCAGGTGTCTGGTGGAGGAGATGCGTAAGGTGGCGTGTGCACTCTGGGAGGAGAGCGGAGTGCACTCACCCGACTCACTCTTCTCTGTCATCTGGAAGCTGGTGCCAAGATTCAGGTAAACCACCAGTCCGTAAATCTCATACCAAGGCTGCCTGCCTCTACTATTCCTAAGTCTCATCCCCAGACCACCTGCCCCTGAATCTCATACTGAGACCACCTGCTTCTAAGTCTCTTTCTGAGACCACCTTTTCCCTGAGTCCTGTTCTCATATCACCTGTCTTTAAGAAGGGGGGGGGATGGAAGGAGAGTGAGTCATGGAGAGTGAAGAGGAGGGGAAGGAAGGAGAGATGGACAATGAGTCTGGGAATGACACTATCTGCATGTGGATCTCAGTAGTAATCCTCTCATCTTGAAGATATTCTCTACCAACAGGTTCCCCCTCAGAGTATGGTTATTTGGTCTCCCTTGTCCACTAATATTAAATGTCTCCCGTGCCGTATTCACCCTGCAATATCTTGCACCTTGGGACTGCCATTGACCAGTTTAGCTATATATGTGTGTTCATAATGTTGCAAACCAGACCCCTTCCATTCCACAGTGCTAATTGCTTGCAGTATTGGCAACCTACCCTCCGTGTGCTGATGCTGAAAGCAATCAGTTCCACAGAATGGACTGTGACAGGCTTGCGTGACAAGAGTGTTCGCCAGAGCACATGTACATTAACTTGTCATGGTCTGTTGTTTCTGCAGAGGGTACCAGCAACAGGATGCCCACGAGTTCATGCGCTACTTGCTGGACAAGATGCACACAGAGCTGGCTGAGGGGTCCGTCTTTGGCACCACCATTGAGAGAACCAGCAAGAAGTCCACCATTGTCTCTGAGATCTTTGGTGGAGTGTTACAGAGTGATGTAAGCATTGTGGTGCATATGTATCGCTTCAATAAACAAGCGTGCCCAGTAGAGCACTTACCCTGTGCGCTGTATGCAGGGGATCGCCTGTACTGTTTGCAGCAACGTTTGGAATGCACAGACTGTGCATTCAACATGCATTAGTAGAAATCAAGGTATGGTTTCATTCGATAATTTCGATGGAGAGCACTTTCGACCTTCATCCAGCTTTTCTCAACCTCTCAAGTGGATGTCTGGTCTGTGAGTTATGTAGACAATATTTTCTGGCGCTTATAAGAATCACCTCTCAGACTGCTGTAATAAGTAGACAGACAGACTGACAGACACGGCAATCACTCAACCCCTGCTGTGCATGCGTGCGCATGGGGTAAGTACGCACATTGTATGCCCTGTGGATAATTTGGGGGGTGTGTACAGAACTTAAATCTGTGAGCACGATGACCTTTAATCTGTGAGAGCCCAGTGGAGTAGAGTATGAGTTCCTGCCTATTACCGTGGGAAGGAGGTCAGACACAGTACTGTACTAACACCATCGGAGTTGTACTGTAACTGTACTAGTGGATTGGAACGGATTAGTGTGTTGTTTCTGTGTGTCTCCCTGACAACCTCCTAACAAACTTTAATTCTGCCAATCAATACCTTGTCAGAGCGAATAGTTACATGTAGCAAGCCAGAAAATGAACGGCCAACCGTCCGAAAGCTGGATGTTGTTTCCACCACCGGTCGTATGGCTGTGAGATGACACCAGAGTGTGTCAGGATTGGGCCCTTGGGTCGCTATTCTCAGCCTGTCCCAGTTTAAGGAGATCAAATTCGAATTTGGTTGAGACAGCTAGACGTTTCTACTGTACGTAGATATGTTCTTGTCCTCTGCCCTGGGGTCCCAGTGGTTTAGCGATAAGAGCATCTGTCTGGTTGAACCCAGGCTGGGTTCGAGGCTACTGTCTGGTATTCAGAGGGTCTCAGGCTGGATCACGGACTCCATGGGTCTCTCCCATCAACCAACCAACCATCTGTTTGCTGCAGTACTAAACTCACTTCTCCTTGTTCTTCATTCACCACATCAGTCGTCGCTCTTACCAATTCCTCTGGAAATCTCCTTGGCTGGAGCTCAAAGCTAACCTGCTAACCTGCTAACCCTCAACTTGGGTGTGAGCTCAAACTAGCCTGGTAACCCTCCTTGGGTGGGAGCTTAAGGCTAGCCTGGTAACCCTCCTTGGGTGGGAGCTCAAAACTAGCCTGGTAACCCTCCTTGGGTGGGAGCTCAAACTAGCCTGGTAACCCTCCTTGGGTGGGAGCTCAAACTAGCCTGGTAACCCTCCTTGGGTGGGAGCTCAAAACTAGCCTGGTAACCCTCCTTGGGTGGGAGCTCAAACTAGCCTGGTAACCCTCCTTGGGTGGGAGCTCAAACTAGCCTGGTAACCCTCCTTGGGTGGGAGCTCAAACTAGCCTGGTAACCCTCCTTGGGTGGGAGCTCAAACTAGCCTGGTAACCCTCCTTGGGTGGGAGCTCAAACTAGCCTGGTAACCCTCCTTGGGTGGTGTGGGAGCTCAAGGCTCTCCCGGACCAGACTAGCTCACTCGTAATTAAAGCCTAGTACTCCAGCCTCCTCATGGGACTCTCCTTCGTGCACCATGTTCAAGATTTAGGAATTTTTGCCCTCAAATAATAGTGACCTTAAGGTTACGGGATACTCGTGCGCGCGCCGTGCAAAATGTATAGGGAAATGCATACTTAAGCTCGCTAACCAAAAATTTCGAGTACGAAGAGAGTGAGCAACTTGATTCTGGCGGTGGAGGTGCGCTGTCACAAGATGCAGGGCATGACGGAAGCTTTTACGGATACGCTGTATAGCCGTGCAAAAACGAGCAGTTCAGTTCACCAAAAAGCCGTATTTACCGCTTTTCTCGAGCGAGACAGCAGATAAGTTTGCCAAGGATTATGCTATCAAAAAAAGCTTCCGTCATGCCCTGCACCTTGTGACAGCGCACCTCCACCGCCAGAATCAAGTTGCTCACGCTCTTCGTACTCGAGATTTTTGGTAAGCGAGCTTAAGTATGCATTTCCCTATACATTTTGGACGGCGCACGCACGAGTATCCCGTAACCTTAAGGTACATTGTGTTGAGCATTGTTTCCCCTACCAGGAGTTCAATGAAGAGGTCAGGCACAATGCTGTACTAACACTACGTATTGCAGTTGTGTCGATTAGCCTTGTTCCAGGTGTCAGGGGCAAAGATATTTGTAAAAACCCGCAACTTGGGCCGTGTGATACAGTAGGTGGAGGAAGTAAAAGAAATAATTAGACTACGTATGAACAAGAAAGCAAAATGTTTCTTACAAAAAACTGAAAAGGATTTACCTGTGGCCTGTCATATTCCACCTCTTGATAAAGCTAAGAAACAAGGGAATTCAGCGGATGGTCACCTTTAAAATTTGGTGACACCATGCCATATGCACATGCACAGATTTTATACCAGTTACTGTGCATGTGCAGCTACATCCATGTCCTTGTACATGCGTACAATGTGCATGATGGATATCGTATTGTGACATGATTGCTTATGTCATAACTTACCAGTAAGATACGTCAGTTGTACATGTGTGCATCCGTGATGGATGGTCGTTATCTGCATGACATGCATGGCACTAGCTGATTTTCCCCCTGTACTGTGACATGTACAACTACGTGCATGATTTCCAACCAACCAACAGTTATTCCTCCCTTTTCCTGGCTAAATGGGGTGACATACGTTCAAATCGTGACGAAGTGTGGAGACATAATTTGTGACATAGAAAAACCCATATCATGGCAACACACCATTGGGAATGGAAGTAGTGTTTCATCTGCGGAGGAGACCTTTTGTGTATTGAAGTTGTGGTTGGTGCTAAATTAGACTTCTACAGTGGTCTTCTCCACAACTGAATTACCCTGGGAGAACGTGAATTGTCTTGCAACTGTAGGCGGGGACCACACTGCTGGCCAGATGGGCTCCTGTGATTCTGTTAACAAATTCCATTAGGAGACAATTCACAACAGCTGTTTGATCTCTTTGTGGTGCCACCAAGGAATTTGATCTGTCGGGTTTCCTGTTACGCCTCCGCTAATGGGAATAGTATGCATAGCATGCCAGGAGGAAATTCAGTGATCTTTTCTTGCATGGTACAAGTGGTACGTAGCCTCACTCCTAGTAGGGCAAGTTTACTTTTCAGAACGATGCCACATGCCATGCTCTTGCTCTCACCTCGTGATACCTCAGTAGACTCTCAACAACTTTGACTTGCACTCAGCCCAATGACTGCACACATACGTGATGTCACGTACTGCCTACGATGGTTGAACCTAGCCTCGTTCCCAGGCCCACACGCGGAATGCGGAAGTGGGCCTGGTGACACTTGGCAAAATTCCCATATGTGCTGAGCTCAGCAGTCTTGATTTCGGGTAAGCGAATCAAGTTCGTCCATTGCCAATTACTGCATAGTAGTTGCATTCTTTACCCCGTGAAAAGTGTAGCCGTTTGAGAAAACCGCTGTTGTAGCCTTCAAGACTCACCTCTGGTCACTCCTTGACAAGGACTTTCTACTTAGCCATCACCAACAGCTACCTTCCGCGTGATTTCGAATGCATCCAAGTAAGGAATGTAATCACTTACGCAATTATGTTGACTGAGCACATACGGGAATTTTGCCAAGTGTCACCAGGCCCTCTTCCGCGTTCCGCATGAGGGCCTGGGTACGAGGCTAGGTTGAACCAATAATGGGAAGCACAAGTTCTCGTCACCAAGGTGAGCTTCTGCACAATTAGTCTGGAGTAGCCTGGAGCGCTTTCGTCCATAGTGCGAGGACTCCTCAGCAGGCTGCACTGTGACGCGAGAGCATCACTGTCGTTGTCGGGTCAAGATGTCATGTGACCACTGGCAACAGACATGCCTCTTCTCAGCGTCTTCAGATGGTCGAGCATCACCGGGTATGGAGAGGGAGTATATGACGCCTCAGAGGCTCCTGTTCAGTGGGCTTACAGACTGCCACCTAGCCCTTTTTTTTTCTCTATACAAGTTTTACACATGGGGAGAGGGGTGGGGGGTGAAGAGGGATGGTGGAAGGACTGAGCTGCCCTTCAAAATCCGGTTGCACAACAACAGTTTCTGTTTCTTTCTTCTGGTTCTGAGTTCAGGCCAGTTGAGGTGGTTTAGCAGATTGTCATGGTTGTCTGACCATTGCCTGGTCACGAACTTTGCTACAAATTTTTGAACGGATTCCAGTTAGTTGACATGAACAGGTCCCAAAAGAGATGAGCAATAGTCAAGTATGGGTAAAACTAGGGACTTGTACAGTTGAGCTTTGGCGGATGGACTTGCCTCGTGGAAGTGTCTGTATAGTAGGCCAATCTGCCTTTTGGCCTTGGAGCATACCGAGTCAATGTGGGCTGCCCAGGAGAGATCACTGGAAATATGGATCCCCAAGTAAAGCACTGAGGGAACATTGCAGATGGCTGAACCATCAACTCTCAGCTCAATAGATGGTGGGTGGCGAAGTCTAGAGATCATCAGGAACTTAGTCTTTCTGGTGTTTAAGGACAAGCCCGACTGTGTCACCCAGGCTGCGATTGAACCTATGTGACCTTCTGGTTGGGGGCTCAAGGTCAACCCCACTTAGCCTGTTGGACCAGTGTCGGGAAGGATATGCCTCACTGTACCTCAGGTCATGGCATACAAGTAGTTCATTATACAAAGGTGTTGGGAGACAAGTGTTGTCGTGATGGGGTGGTCGGAACCTCTGTGTGCCTTCTCAGAGTGCTCAAACATTACGTTGCATAATATTTACATTTCGCAGATCAGACAGTGTTTCCCTACCAGGTGTGAATGAAACAAGCAGTATGTACGTAAGAGCTCAGTAGCCATCACTCTGTCGCCATTAACTGACTACTGGTAATGAGTTCCCAGTGTCCCTAAATGCATGTACGTACTAAGAGGGACACTATATTCAGTGAGCCCGAAGGGGGACCCAGGAAACTGAAACTTTGGTGGTATGCATTTGGCACCATTTTGAAATAGTATGGTGCATGGCTAGCAGCTGAATGCGGCCACTGGCAGTCCTGCCATTGCTTCGTATCATTATGGAAATTACCGTCAAGCTTTAATTGAGGGAATGTATGAGGAGCAGAAGAGCGGCCATTGCTCTACTATCCATGCTGCAAGTCTGACTGGCTAATCATAGTTTTGATGATAACTCCCGTCTGACAACATTTTGGTCAGGAAACAACCCAAACCTGACGTCACTCTCTATAGGCAGCTGCTCGCAGCTACTGTTGCTCCCGTCTCACACAGCAACCATGCATTCACTGCAGGAGTGTTGCTATGGCCATTCTCTCACGGCACAGGAAGTGGTGGGAGCACAACTTCCTGTGAGGTGAGATACTTGGTCCAGCTGGGCAGACTGTGTACGGGCATGATCATAGTTCCTTTCGCATACTAGATTACAGGGCTTAATATAATCATGCTTGCAATCCGACCTTGTGCTTCACTACAAAGTTAAAATCTTCAGTTCTATCCGAAACCTGACCCCAACGTATCTATAATTACCGTTCGGCAGTTGAGGCAGGCAGGCATGTGGGGTAGGGATATTAAGGCCAGCTGAGATGCTGAACCTATTGTGCCTTTTTATTTCTCAACTGGTCTTGCTAAATCTCAAACCCTACCCTTACTCCCAGCTTGGGGGAATTGAGAGGCTATGCCTCCCAACGGGGGAGACCTGCCGGGCTCTCGATCACATCAAGAACCTCTTGGCGGAGGAGATACTCTCTTCCCAACTCTCCATACCCTTTATCATATTCAGTTCTATCCAAAACCTGACCCCGACGTATCTATAATCACCATTTGGCGGTTGAGGCAGGCAGGCATGTGTGGATGCTGAACCAGCTTGGGGGGAATTGAGAGGCCTATGCCTCTCAACCGGCCCAGAGAAGGACTAAATCCTCTCCCCCAAGCCCCTCAGCCCCTCCCTCATAATTTACCATTACCTTACCTATCCCTGTTGTTCCCCTAGACACATAGCATGACGACATACAGCAGATGGTAATACTTCTCTAAAACTCAGTCCACACAGTCCCACTTAGCTCACTTGGCAATGGACAGCGATCTTGAGATTGCTTTCCAGTTTTTCTCGTGGGATCCTCACGTAGAGGAGATAGGCTGAGCTTTCCCACCGTCCCAAATTTTGCATTTTGGAGTCTTCTATTCCGCAGGCTATTCCGCAGGCTGCTGCCGTGGGTGCCGCACCAATCCGGAAGCTGTGACCCGCGTAACGTTCTTGGTTATAGCCAGCCTGATGAAGGTTCAGTCATACTAGCTCGACAAAGCGAGGTCTAGTGAGAGATCTTCCATCCTCCAAATGGAAGAACAGGCCAGACATTGTTCCATGGGTTGCAGGTATGCAGTTATTGCTGCTACTAGGCACAAATCATTACCGGTTTGTCCCATATAGACTGTAACACCCTTTTGGAAGGGGTCTGCCTTCGACACCTTGATCTTTGTCTGAACCAATGATGTCCTTGCTGGGTCATCAATGGCTACATCACTGTGACTCAGATGATAGCTTGTCATTGAAGGTACCGTAACCTCCCCGGAACAAAGGAATCCATGATCCATAAAACACATGCAGCAAGCTGCCCAAAATATTGCCACATATCCCATGGTATCTTTAGTGTAATTGGCAGCGGGTTTGGGTATGCCGGTTTGGATCCTTGGCTTGGGTACTCTTAACACCTTTGAGGGTATATTCCAGCTTCAGTAGTGCCTGCTGGAAGGGATCAGGAAAGCCTCCTGATATCTGCAGATGTCACACCGCTGATAAGATAGTTTGGTGTGCTAGCCCTTCTACGCCATGTAACCCACGAGTCGACACAGAGACTTCTCTGGCACTGGTAGAGGGATAGAACCGAACCACTTTGTCCAATTGTCTGAGGTCCTATCCAGGAGGGGGGACAGTAGATCATTGACTAGGTTGACGGGTATTCACATTGACTGGCTGTTTTCCTGGGGGTGAGGAGAGAAGAACGCTGAGACAGTTCCGAGACATTGTGTCTGCCAACCCATTCTCAATGCCTGTCTTGTGCTTGGCGACCATCTGGAAGTTAATTCTCAACAAAAAACAGACACTGGAGCAACTGCATCAACCCTGGGTCTTTTGACGTGCCCGAGTTAATGGCTCATACCACAGACTTGTTATTGCAGTTACACTGAACTGTCCAGCCCTAACATAATTTGCCCAGACCACAGGAGAAACTCCGTAATAGCAATGGAGGCTCCCTTCATTCTGTCATTCCATGGGTACTGGAACCATTCTGGGCCGCATAGAGCTGCACATCCCCAACTCCCTGATGCATCGGACCGCAGCACTGTGTCTGGGCTCTGTTGGTCTCCACTTGACAATCAATGCCTGTAACTGCTCCAGCTTTGCTGCTGGCATCCGGAGTTCCTGAGCTCCAGTGTCCATTGTAATTCCGAGAAGGCCAATGCAAGTTGCTGGACCTTCCTGCTTATCCAGGACTTTTGGGCAGCCTAGGTTGTCACACGAAGAGAGGGCTGTGCCCAATGCCTTGTCGCATTCATCCAATTGGGGTTTTCCAACCACCGCAAATTCGTCCAGGTAGTGAGTGGGCTTGGTTGAGAAAATGTGTGTCACAGATCTGAATTGGTGAGATGCAAGCTGCACATCCGTACCAACCCATTTGACAGGGTGACCCTTGCCCACAGCGATTACCCCCTCAATGTTAACCTTCATTGGTCAGAGCTCTCCGTTGTGGTCCAGTGAGCTGGCACACACCTTCAAAACAGGCATCTGATCCGGGAAGGCCTTGACATCTGCAGGTTCTCCTGATCTTTCGCAAGACACTCTTCCTGCTCACTCTCTCCTATTGCATGGACATACCAGGAGCATGTTATCTGGGAATTAGGCCAAGAGCTAGTGGATGGTCTTGGAGCGTGGTAGTCTGTATAGCTGTGTAGCTCTTGCTCGTAACACTATTTGCTCCTCCATAGAAACCAAGAGTGAGGCCACATTGTCTGTGCGTGCATGAACTGTTGAGCAGCAGGATTCCGAGATTGCTGTATGCAATCTCCAGAATCCACAAATTCCCCAATTTGCATGCATGGAAGATATACACTCTTCCACAAAAAAAACAACGTTCCTTTATTATCCCACAAGGTAGCTTACATAGCTGCATCTCCTCTTCTCCACCAGGTCACATGTCTCATTTGCCAGACAGAGTCTCGGAAGCTGGACCCTATCCTCGGTAAGCAGAGTCCTACAACATAGTGTCGTGTGAAAGTATGGGTGAAGGCCTTAGAATGATGCTACACTTGACTATTTGTTGGTGAAGGCCTTAGAATGATGCCACACCTGAGTATTTGTTCTTCCAAGGGCCAAATATCCCACGAGCAATGCAGAGAGAAAAAACAGAATGTAATGTACCACCAGGAATTTGCTATTTGCATTGGTGCCATCCATGTAGCACTAGCATACAGTACACCTGCTTCTCCGCTGGTCAGTAGACCCCAGACTCAAATGTCACTTTGTCTCGTCTCTTGCAGATGTTTCCTTGGACATCCCAGAGAAGTTTGTTTCACGCAAGAAGGGGGACAGGACAGCGTCATCCTTTCACCTGGCAGGTACGCCATATACGGGGATCAATTGCAATACCTGATTCATATGCTGTTTCTCGGGAAGCCAACTTCCCATGGCCAGGTGAGGCCTCGTTACTCAATGTTTTACCTCTGCAGAGCGTCTGGCTATTGTATTTTATTGCAGGGATATTTAGTGAGTGTGGGGGACACTTCCCCCATTGGATGAGTTTGTCCCGTGATAGTTTTCTTATTCCCCTTGCTTCACCCCACTTTTACCACACCCCCTTCACAAAACATTTTCTACCGCAGAACAGGTTGGAAGCTAGTAATTGGTGGTAGTTAGTGTTACACAAATGACATCATCACAGAGACCCATAGTGAAGTTGCCTCTTCATATAACTTGTCCTGAGTTTAATCATTATTATGTCATAATGGTTGTGTACAAATATTCATTGGCGAGCGGAAGCGAGCCAACCTAGTCGTTCGAACGAAAAAATATGTAATTATAGATCATCGACCGACACTGCCACCTTTTGGTCCTGCGTGGGCCCCCGCGCTACGTGCAAATGTACGACTGGCTCCTTTACTTCCGGAGATTTCGAATCGTCGCTTGCCCCACACTATGGGCAAACGTGCGGCTGGCTCCTCGAATAGTCCTCGACACGCTATACGTTTATGGATTCTTCACAAGAAAGAGAAGACCGACTCAGCCGTAGACGGCAATGCGGCAGAGATCGCCGTGCTTGTGAGAGTGTAGAAGCTAGACAGCGGCCGGCTCCTTTACTTCCAGAGAGTTTGAAGGTCAAGTAAACGTCGCGGCTAGGCTTGCTTCCGCTCGCCCACAATGTTCAACATTCGACTAGTACTGAATATAATGGTCTCCAGTGGTCTCTGCTGGTCTCTGATGGTCTTCCTTGGTCTCCAGTTGTCTCCTCTGGTCTCCAGGGGTATCTGCTGGTCTCCAGGGGTGTCTGCTGGTCTCCAGTGTTCTCTCTTTGTCTTCAGTGGTCTCCCCTGGTCTTCAGGAGTCTCTGCTGGTCTCCAGTGGTCTCTGCTGTTCTGTGTTGGCCTCCCTTGGTCTCCAGTGGTCTCTGTGGGTCTCTACTGGTCTCCCTTGGTCTCTTCTGGTCTCTGGGGGTCTATGCTTGTCTACCTCTGAGACCACTGGAGACAACACAATTGGTGGAGCCCAACAGAGACTGCTGGAGACCAAGTGAGAACAGCAGAGACCATAAGAGACCAAGGGAACTCAACACCAGCAGAGACTACTGGAGATCACAGGAGACCTGCAGAGACCACTGGAGACCAAGGGAGACCACTGGAGACCAAGGGAGATCAAGGGAGACCCCTTGAGACCTGCAGAGACCCCTGGAGACCAGGTGAGACTACTGGAGACCAGTAGAGACCACTGGATACCAGTGGAAACCAGCAGAGACCACTGGACACCAAGGGAGACCAGCAGAGACCACTCAAAACCAGTAGAGACCCCTGGAGACCTGGGAAGACCACTGTAGACGTAGGGAGACCAACAGAGACCAGCAGAGACCACTTTACTCAGTATAGATATAGTGTCATTATTGTACGACATAATCTCAGGACAAGTTATGTGAAGAAGCAATCCATAGTTAACAGGCCAAACGCAACATACGTAGACCATGTTGTTATCGGTATCAGCCATCAGCCACTAACAATTGTCAGTTATTAGAGTAATTATTCGGGAATCTCCTTATCGACTCGTTTTCTCTTTTCTCAGAGTGCCTGACTAGCTTCACTCACCGTGAATTTCTGGGTGAGACAGAGTGGTACTACTGTACCTGCTGCAAGTCCAGACAACCCTCCACAAAACAACTCTCTCTGCATACACTTCCAAGTGTAAGTAACTTCTCACGGCATCAGGATTTGATGTTGTGTTTTCCTTTGTGTGTGTGTGTGTTTGTGTGTGTGTTGTGTGTGTGTGTGTGTGTGTGGGGTGTGGGTGTGTGTGTGTGTGTGTGTGTGTGTGTGTGTGTGTGTGTGTGTGTGTGTGTGTGTGTGTGTGTGTGTGTGTGGGTGTGAGAGAGAGAGAGGAGAGAGAGAGAGAAGAGAGTGTGTGTGTGCATCCACGTGCGTGGCCGTGGGAACATTGTGGCTCTCCAAGGTACTTTTCATGAACCCTGGCCAATAATCGCCGAGCTCATTAGCGCGAGGCTCTCAATCAGGGATCTATTCTCGCAATGTACATCTGTACATACGCACTGTACCCCACATGGTGTTGCTATTATGTGTAGTGTGTCCTAAGGTTTAATTGTCTGCAGATCAAGCTTCCAGGTTCTAGTTCTGTCGCGGAACTTTCAATATAATCGGACGCATTAGCACCGAATGCGTATATTACCGGAAGTGGGTGGGACCTTCAGTCGATACTGCGGACCCATTGCACTTTGAGTTGAAAGTTTGATGGTTCTCTGGTGCTTGGTTCTGGAACTACAGCCAACCAAAGCTCTATTTCGGACAAAGGTATGGTCGGACAAATTAATGTATTGTTGGATGACGTTCCCTGCTTCTCCTCTGAAGGAACTTCTCCGTGATTTCATCATTTTTGGGAAGCCTCATGATCCCTCTGCCGCAGACTCACATTTTATCACTGTGGCTGAGTATAAACATGGGTAAGTGTCTACTCCAAAATACAGCAAAATTTCACTTCCTGATATAGGGGATCACGGAGACCTCGAAAGGTAGTAGGCTTACTAGTAGAACCCATTGATTTTACAAGTAGCGACAGCGAGCACTCGAAGGATCCACCGTACCAGATGACATCACTGCAGGTTCTGCTTGCATTTTACACCCGCAATTGCGCCCAATGGAAGCCAGCCACTGCACACTTTGTGGAACTGACACAACAATACACAAGGCAAATTTTATAAAGTGTGACGCAGAATTGGAAAATACCGTTTCTGAATCATCAATATTGACACCAAATTAGAGTGGCGCAAATTTAAAGCGCTTACAGTACCCATACACACTACATGTACGTGTGCTCACTGGTGAAGTGGGTACATGTATGTCGTACGTATGTTTGTGGAACACTATTTTTTGTAGAGGAACGTGTTCCTGTTACTGTACCTGACATGGTGTTACCTTCATTTTGACACACATGTAAATCAAACAAAATGGTGTATCCTAAGGTTTCTTGCACGTGTACATCGAAGCTTCCCGGTACTTGTTCTTCTTCTAGTTCTGTTGGAGGAACTATCATATCCGTAGATCAAGAGCCCAGCACTTGCATTTGCATTTGTACCTTATTTCTCAGAAGGTTTTGTTATCAAACTGGCAAAATATATTACACTCCTGGTATAAAGAAATTGTGCCGCGTAATGTTTGACTAGCCTGCAAAGATTCCGTCTACACCGTCATGATCGCTGTCATGCACTGACCCAAACATATAATTTTGCCATTTCCTCACGTATATAGATACGTAATAATATAATGTGAGTACGTATGTTGTGGTGGATGCGAGAAGAGTCTGCCCAGGTTTCCACAAGGTGAGAGTAAGACCTGGCCATGATTCACCATGCGTGTGTCCGTGTGTGAGTGATGGAAGCGGGATATGTTGGGGGGGGGGGGGGGGGGGGGGGGGGGGTGTTGACAAGGTGTCTGGTCCCAGTGCTCACCAGAGACACTACCGCACAAGGCTGCTGGTGAGCTGCATATGGTCTAGTTTCTTCTCCTTCGCTAACACCGTACCTGCACGTGCATGTAATTAAAAGTACAAGTTACTTACTTCCACATTCTCAAGACTATGTGCCTCTATCGCACAAGTTCAAAATTGGTACTCTTACATGGAATTCCAAGATTGTGTTACAGAATATTCACATGGGAATTTGTTATATGTACAAGTAGCTTCATTCGCTTCATCTACATTGTAATTCCCCCGCATTTGCCTACATGAGCAGTCCAGTGCTGGGCAGCTGACTGTGCAGAGGTCTCACTTCCATTCACATTAAGTGTAGTGCACAACCTTCTCTCTTAAACAATAATTCAGATGTCTTGCTTCCCTCTTACATAATTATGTCTGTGTGCTTCTTGTTTCTGAGATGATCGATGTAGTTCTTCACAAATTATACTACTTTGTAAAAAAAAATGTCTAGTTGGCTCGCTTAGTGGCTGGGGCATGGCTTGTCGCTTGTCAAAGTAATCACATGGGTTCGAGTGTGATTTGGAATAATTGCACTAGTAACAGGCAAAGTAATTGCACAAGCGATAGCGAGTGCAATTTACGTATGCGTGCAATTATTCCTAAATCACACAAGAATACATGTGATTAAATACTAAATCATACTTCCAGGCTTGGCGTTGTCAAAAGCAAGTAACTTGAGCGATAAGCCATACCCATCCCACTGTGCTAGCCATCAGCAGTGAAAGTGTTTACGTCACTCACGTGCAGTAGCTGCTGTATAATGTATGTACTTTTGAAGCATGGAACCGAGAGTTACAAGTCTTAGCCTGTAGAAGCTAGCCTCGTTCCCAGCCCCGTGCGCCACTTTCAGTTGCACGGAAGAATGCTGGGCAGGGCCTGGGAACGAGGCTATGTAGAAGCATAAAGAAACACCACGCTGTGCAGTATATGGCGCTCATCAATCATTGGGGACAGATTCTCGTCGCCAGACAGTCTGGAACGAGTAGGTTGCATTTTGTAGCTTATACTGAACTGTACCGCTATCCACAGGTGTCTGTATTTCCAGGTAACGTTCTCTGCAGTCGTCGCCATTGGTA